>WACJ01000360.1:0-294543 GCA_008973525.1 Stenopsyche tienmushanensis
TTAAGCGGGACACTTCTCAGTAAAATATACGCCAATAAATAGCCAATTTGATTTACTTTAATACCCATTTAGATACGACTTGATTCAATTACAGATTATAGTATCCGAAGTATCGCGATAACTCGATCGTTAAATTTAATACGTCCCCTCAGCCCTCATAAAATCGACAACCCCCGAAGATCGGTCTATTCGAAGCGCAAGCTTTATGCGCAATTAGGGGGCGGCGTTATTGCGCTCGAACAGTGAAAAAATTAAAATGACATGTCCATAAAATCTTGTTAGCGGAATTCCGGGCTAAAACTTTAAGCTCGTTTCCATCGTTTCGCAAGAAAACCTTATCAAACATTTATTCGGGGGCCCAACCCTTGCCGGCGGAACGAGACAAAAGAGGCTTCATGCTAACCCCAAATCTACCCCTCGTGTTGGTTCAGTACATGGCACAATGAGGGTAACGGTCTTGCTCGGGGAACTTTGTTTGTCGTGAATAGATGTGGTAATCCGCTCTTACTCAAAGATGCCCGTTATGCGTACACTTATGCTGAAAATGTGCACCTGATGCAAACACTGAAATCTCAGTTTGTTATTATCCAGTGTCACTCATACAATTTAAAAAAAAATGATCATTAATATAGTAGGATAGATCCTGGATCCTGAGACTAAACATTCTGGGAGATCGAACATCAATCTTAAGCGGATGAATGCCGCCGTATTGACGAAACGAAAAACTCGATTTTGGGTTTTTCTTACGATAATATTTTAGATGTTGTATTGAATTTTGAATTCAAATGGTTATTATTTTGGATTTTATTGATTCCAAATATTAGCAACATTTTATACCCGATCAATATACAGGTTGTTTTGCATATGGACTGATAAAATTGATCTTTTGTTATGCTTCTTTATGCTATATGTCATAAAAATCGTTCAATAAGTCGTTAAACTTAAAGAGTTAGTTATTTCAACTGTAGTTGTCTGAAGTAGCATTTCCTCTTTAATTTTTGCAAATGCCGCACTTATTATTTCAATGAAGATTTCTTTTGTGGGTACCTCTATCGTGTAAATAAATTATTTTAGTGACCTTATTCCGTGGCTCGCATGGTCTCCAGATCTGACACCACTGGATTTCTTTGTCTATGGACGTGCCCTGTTCCGTGACTTGTACGGTCTCTTGATCTGACACCATTGAATTTCTTTGTCTAAGGATGTACCCTATTCCATGGCTCGCATTGATTCCAGACCTGACACCACTGGATTTCTTTGTCTAAGGACGTGCAAAAAAAATTATTTTACACGACACAGTGTCGAAATAAGTAAGTCTTTAGCCAAGAACTTATACTTCTTATTGATCGTTTTAAATTACAATTGTTTGGATTAATATAAGTTAAGCAAGGCAGTTCTAAATACATTCTCACGTATCTAAATGCATTAATTTATCCTTGATAATGCATATATTTATTGCAATAATTTAAGTCTTTTGATATTCATACGCTAGCGCACGCGTCCGTTCTTCTAGTAGGCCGTGATGTTGCTGGACGAATGGATGGGAATAGACGGGCGGGCATCAAATAGAAATACTCTATTCTCTAAATTATTCCACTATTTATTCCACACGAGAGAGAGAGAGAGCGATCTGGCTGCAGGAAGGACGATCTCCCGCAGCCAAGGCTAATCGACAACTTTTCCGACTCCCACCCCTTGCGCGTCACCACCCAACCGGCAACGGTGCACGCGCAAGAAGCGATCGGTCGGTATGCAGGTGCAATGTCTCCGCAAGGCCACAAGAGATGGCGCTGTTAAAATAACACATTGTACCTGAAGAGAGATGGAAGATGTCACTGTTAGCAGCGCTACTACGTGGGCTACTAATTCAAAATTTAGATGAAAATTATCAAGCAATGGCGTTTAAATTAGTAACACTTAATTTGGTGCAGGTTCATATAATACATAAGCAACGAAGATCAGTACGATACAAAGTAAAATACGCCATTATGAATAATAAATAATGTTCGAAGATGTTTAAAATTTTATACACATAGTCTTTGAAGGCTCATTTTATAAAAAATGCAACAGCGAGAAATCTCGGATTATAAAGCAAGAAATCCTTTGTATATTTATAAAAGCCTAATTGACACTTGTATAATAAACTCGCTCGAGGAAATTTTAGCTATCTAAATAAATTTTGATCCTTATTGTTCCTTTCCCAGAATTCTCAGATGGCTCATTGTGTACACATATAAATATAGTGGATTCTCTTAGAAATTCCGCAGTCCGGTACGTAATACTAAATCCTCAGCGAACTATAAGAAGCGGGAGATTGTAATTTAATGTATACAAGACAACAAAAGGAAATCGACCAACATTTTGTTTGTGATAAATCTAAAAATATTTTTATTTTCAAGTTTTGCATCCGATCCGCGTGAATTTTGATACGTTTCATCCTTGTTTGCGTCAATTCGAGTTAAGATCAAAAGATTACCAAAATAATGAGGGTCGACCTGGACACAAGAGTCATCAAATAGACCTTCGTCAATTCATCGATCGTCCTCGAGCTTAATCTCGGATCCTCGACGTCCGCCGCGGTGGCGTACCCCCAATTTCGCAGATTCGCTGTTATCGCGTTTTTTTCGTGGCGAACAATAATTAAAATGCCACAGAGCCCTCAGGGCGGAGGAAAGTTTTCAACTTATGGGCGAACACATGTTGACATACCACACTTTATGTCGGCCGCTCAAGCTTTGTAGAATGACAAACACAACCTTTTGAAGCGGCCTTTATGAAACATCGAGCCTTCTAAAAATAGAGCGCTCTCCACTTTGTCCAGTATCAGCCAAATGGAACATAATGAATTTTTGAGGGGAAAAAAAGCTTTGTTTACAAATATAGTGTCAATTAAAACTTCCAATTAAAGCACCTTTATTGGATTAAAATCGCTACGAGCCTTCACCGGAGTCGCGTCAAAAACACGAACGCGAGGGTTGATAACACTTGAGAAGCCGATGAGCTGAAAGTATGCCCATATTACAACATATTTTTAATTATCAAATTCCATGTATTCCATTTATCTAAACCAGTGAGCTCGAGAAGCAATTTAATCACAGAAATTGTTGAAAGCTCTTGTTTACATGCATCAAAGGTTTACACGGTACGATATTACATCTTTGCTGTATATGAAATATATGCCTGATGAACGAACAAGAAAGTGAAATTATGGATCTGAATATGAACTGATCCCATTTAACATACAATGTGGAAAAGCGGCGTAACCTACTTAATTACAAAATCAAGCATAACCTAGGCGTGATATATTCATACCCTTTCCAACGATATGCTATATATTATACAAATCATTCAATAACTCTTTGAACTTGAAGAATTACCAATTTGCTAGGGTCACGGTTAAGAAAATACTTTTATGTTTAAGATGTTTTTATTTAATTTATCTACAAAATTAGCTTAAATTCGCCACCTCTGCTCCAAATACACATACTACACCTTTTTCTTATTTCAACTGCAGTTGTCTGAAGTAGTATATACTCTTTCATTTTGGCAATCTACCCTTATATGGTGTTGAAGTTGATAGCATCTATAGATTATTATTTTATAACGAAGTCTTCCTCTTTATTCAGATTTTTTAAAATTATTTTAAGCTGCATTCAAAGAGTTCTTCAACTAGATCAGGGGGTACAATTTTTTGAAGTGAATTTTTTATAGGCTCAGTAAGGGAAAATTGGCTTAAACGCCATGAAAAGAGAAATTACAAGCAGAAATTGGTCGGAAAGAAAAGCAGAATCGTTTGTAGTGTGTCCGTGTCCGTTGTATACATCAATAAAACGCTACGCGCATGCGCCGCATCGCATCTACTATATGTGTCCATACGTAGCATAAAGCAACCACTACATTAGTAGCTAACCTATTTTATTATATATTACACAACACACAACTTCATCTCTAAGCTAAAGGCTTTGAAATCATTGAGAGAAACAAGATCTCTTTTATTGGTTTAGGATACCATGAACTTGTTTTCAATATAACTACATACATTTACAACGATAGATGTATTTTTAAATTATAGATATATACGATAATTGCAATCAAACGCAACTGATGAAGGAGCTCGTTTGATATATTTAAGATGGTTTGAATTGAAATATATCGCCAAATTCTTGAAAGTTTTAAATGCGATATTTGTCTTAATTTGCATG
Source organism: Stenopsyche tienmushanensis (assembly GCA_008973525.1). NCBI lineage: Eukaryota > Metazoa > Arthropoda > Insecta > Trichoptera > Stenopsychidae > Stenopsyche > Stenopsyche tienmushanensis. The sequence continues at coordinate 4,203 of WACJ01000360.1, forward strand.
ACACTTTCTTCGGAGGGTGCGTCAAGCCCAGGAAGACAAATTGCAAATTCGTACTATCGAAGCCACTTGAAGTAATTTATTATTGTTTTGTGCGAGTTGAAAATAATTATGATATTGAAGTAAATCCGAATAGAACATTGCAAATTGGCATGGACGACTCGAGACGAGAGAAGGGACGTTTTAAGCACATACCTTGAAATAAACTTTGGAGACAACTACTTCAAACGGAAACGGAGGAGAACTTGAAGTTGAAATGAGTTTGTTATATAGTTTGACTACTTCGAGAAATGGATGACATTAAAGTCACGAAATGTTGAAGCATAAACCACACAGAAAAATATTTGCTGGTTTCATATTACAATTTTCCAATTTGTATCCGAGAAGGCCGTATTTTTGCTTTAAAATCTACATTCATTTTTAGTTTCGTATCTTAGTTGGAATTCATGATCGTGCTCGTGGAATTAAAATGATGTATGATATTATCAGATGGAAAAAGTTTCAAGCCAATTATACATTTCGAGAATTTATAATTCAGTCGTTCTTTGAATTAAAATAGCATTTTCTTCCATTTTCATCGTTTTGGCTTTTATGCTCAAGACTTGTTAAGACATAATCAAATAGCAACAGAACATATTAAAGCAATTTTTAATTTTTTTACGGCTAGGATTTGGTAGCATAGATTTGACCATTAAATATATGATATGATGCGTGCCGACGACGTATTCCTATACATGCGTAGAAAATCCTTCCGAAATAGTTTACATCTTAGCAAGGTACATGACGAATAGTTTCTAAGTCGTAATGCCTTGAGAAGATTACCTCCAGAGAGGATTTATGCGAGATGGATTGAAGTAGGGTTGGACTTAAGCGTAAGTACAAAAAGATACATCCTCATGAATAAACATCGGTGCTAAAAATACATAAAATGTTGGTGTATTAAAGTTTGCTATGTCTACGTTGATATCATACAAAATAGGGCATCGATTTTTCTTGATACATTTTATAACTTCTATTTTTATATGAATTTATCACAGTAAATTTAATAATCAAGGTTTTGTACCAGTTATATTGAATTAAAATCTATTGAACCTATAATATACTCTATAACTTGCTTGTCTTTGACAAGTATTTCTTCGTTAGGGTAATTAACTTTGAGCCCAATCAAAGCGTTTTATTCGTTATGTCACATATAGTGCAATACGTTGTTTAATTATTTCATCAATGCAATTTAAAATAGGTTCATGAAATTTTGATAAAATAAGATTTTTTTGTAAATTGATGATCCAAAATATTAATATTGATTATGTCCTGAAATATTACCAACACTTCCAAAATGGACCCAACGCAGCCCCCCAAAGCTCTTAGTTACACCGGTGTTTCCCTGAGAGGCTGTGAAACGCCTCCCCCCCATAGCTAGAAGCTCCATTAATATTGACGAAATTCCAAGGAAAAGTTCCATCTCTTCCTATGGCACATTTGGATAGCAGCTCTCAAATTTGAATTGTATGTCGATGCCATCTTTAATATTCCCAGATTAATTTACATTTTGAAAAGGCAAAACACAAATCTGACATATTTGCAATATTAACGATTATATCGAGTCGTCCATGAATAATTCCCTTTTAAGTAGCGTCTCGGTCTTTCAGATTTAAAGAAGCCGACCGAAGTAAATAATTCAAAATATTCAGTAGTATATTCACGACGATCCAAGAAGACCGCAATGAAATCGGATGTATTCATGAAAATTGTAAAAAATGCTTCCACAGCAACTTGGCTCGTACATTTTTTAAGAATGTGACTCTCTGCAAGGAGCAAGGAAATTATTGAGCGAGAGAAGCGCAAAAAGTTTTTTTTCCCAAGGAAATTAAATAAGTTAAACAAATTGGGTTATGTGGGAAGTTGTCTCGCAGGAAAATTGCTTGGAAGTAATTTTTGTATTAATCTCGGTAAAAAAAATATGACTGTATCTTTAATAAGCGGAGAAAATAAGGAAGCTTACGGTGCTTTTTATTCGGAGATAGCTGTGAAAAATTGACAAGATTAAGAAGGGCACTTTGAGAGATAAGATTTGGAGTGGAGTTGGCAATATTATCTAGTTTGGGGGACAAAAAAGCCCTTAGAAAATAGTCCTATTAATATTTAACCCCTGTATATTGCAAATAATTTATAAAAACAATTTTAATTATATTCGAGTTAACTGATGCACAACATTAATCTTTCAGTATTAATTTTTCATTATTTATTCACATTAGCATTTCTATGGTTGGCATGATACATGATGTATTAAAAAATATTGAAATTTGAATTTTATATAAGGAAATATATTATATTATGATAATAATTATGCGAAAGTGTGCAACAAATAAAAGTCAGAACTTTACTAATATATAATACTATATGTACGGGAGTACCTTATTTAAAATGCACACCCTGAAGGTACTGTTTTCCAGATTTATTCCAGATTGCAATTTTTGCATACGTTAAGGTATTCTTGTTAGAACTCAATTAAAAAAGAATCGAACACGATTGATAATTGTGTGATAAAAGAGAAAATAGTAGGCATTCTATTTCTTCGGTTAATTGAGTCAGATATTTTTTAAGGTCTCTTTATCCAGATTGTATGAAGAACCCAATATTTAGTAAGATTCTATTTAAATAAGACGACCTTAAAAAAATCTATATTATTTAAGATACGTTTTATATGTTTTTAGTTGATAAGGAGTTATTAAAAAAATCATTCTGATTGTTTGGTTTCATAATTATACAGGGCTACATATCATCGGGCGATGTACGACAAATGTACTTATGCTACAACCAAACCCTTTGCACTCTGAACCATCCTGGACAATAAATACCAGTTACTCGGCGCCACTTTGTTGTAGAAACGTGCATTTATGAACCCTCATATTATATATTATAGTATAGTTTTGAAATCAAGTTAGAAATTTGTAGACATCAAGAGATATACATTTGTAGAAAAACCTTGAAGCACTCCTCAATATGCTTTGCAGGCTGATTTGCTTATGTTTGATGCCTTTTTTTACTTCTTAGATGCAGTAAATTGTATGAGTTGATAATACACATTTACAATCCCCAAAAAATGTGTGAAGATTATCTTTTCTTTTCACACGTCCTATTCTGTTACACATTTACAATCCCCAAAAAATGTGTGAAGATTATCTTTTCTTTTCACACGTTCTCTTCTGACGTAAAACCCGCTGACATTTTTTTTAAATATATCATAGTAATTATACCATATTTTGATTTGATTTCCGAGGAAATCCTTCCCTGTCGGGGTTTGGTAGTCAACCCGGTTGTCCGAAGAGGTCTTTCTCTGTCGAGATCTGCTCGACAGCTCTCTCGTACTGTGCACCTTTTCTGACAGTTTGCCACTATTTTGACAGTTTTCTGTTTTGACAATTCGCTGCTGATGTGATGACACCTCATGGGAGTGTCGTCATCCAAGTATCACCACTCCTTTGCAGAAATCTTTTCTTGAAAATAGAAAATCCGAACCTGATAGGCTTGCAATTTTCCCAGGGTTTCTTTCCACGTTACAATGTCATTATTAAAATGGATCGAACTTGTTATAAGTGATTTATTTTGAAATATGAAAGATTTCGGCTGTCGTCGTAACTGATATAGTAATATCACGGTAACGGCGTATCAACGAAATAAAGTAGTCAATGTCTTGAATCTACACGGAAAGAATGCTACCGATTATTTAGATAGAATGGAAAATTCGACAGGTTGGCCCTCGGGTGCTAGACGTGTTCTGAAAATCTAATTTTAAAGGATCTCGCCGACTACCCAATTTATAAATGGAAGCGGAAATCGAAACCCGGATGGGCATAAAAATGAAATTTCACGGAAGTGTAGATATTTTTTTTACATATAAATTCAATCAAACAATAAATAACAAATTCGAACCGGCATTGCTTGTATAGGATGGATTTTTTTTATTTCAACATCCGTCCTATATTTTCTTCTTTAATTCAAAAGGCATAGGACGGAGAAGAGGCAACATATTTTATGTAATTCTCATCACGTGCTCCAACCACCTTAATTGCTACCGTTCTCTATGTATGAGCAAAGATAAGACCTATCTACGTTATATTTTATTGCGTTCCTATGGGCTACGTTAATTTTGCCGCCCTTAAAAATTGCGACACGATCGAATGAGTTTGCAGCGTTTGCCTTACCATTGATTACGAAGGAAATGCGCAAAATATGAACAAAAGTAAAAAAATACTACGTACGGATTTTATAGCTTTCCCTTGAGGTGGATTCTATAAATTTTTATGCATTGTTTTGGCTTCTATATTGATTTCAAGCAACAAAATAGCTCAAGTACACAACAAAGTACTCTTTAAATCCAAGAAAATATAAAATAATCTGAGATTTTCCCTAAGCGGAAAAATAACATGTAATTTATTTTTTATTTCCCGATCGAATTCTTATATATATATATTTTTTTATTGAAATGACGTAAATCCTCATTCTTTGTAAATCAGATCATGAAATCTTTAGGCTTTGATTATAAATTAATATTCGATTTTAGTTTTAATATAAGGTGTTTTGTAGCCAAAAATAAAAAAAAATATTTTCCGACCTTTCCCACGGATATACAAACGACAGATAGATTTTTATTTTATACAAATATTTCAAACTACATTTGGTAAATTATTTATGTCTAAATTCATTTCAACAAAGGAAAATCTAATCTAAATGATAAAATATTGCGAAAGTAATTGAGAGTTTTTCTCATTGTTTACATATATAAGTTGCTGAAAATATTAGCAATAATATTTGAATTTTCTTGGTTCCATTGTTAACAAATAATATATTAAACGACCCTTGTCTCAAAACTTTTATCCATAAGCTCTATATTAACGAAGTTACAGTATATTAAAGAAAGTTTTTAGAAACATTTACCTTTATAAGAGGACTCTTTCCGAATTGTTTTATATTACCTAGTAATTTGGATTATTATTATAAAAGTGGTTATATCATCGTTACTATAAAATTATAGATAGGATTTCCAACTTTATTAAAACTTTTATTAAACTTAATACACTTTTCTTAAACAAACTAAGAACAATTTTCTCTAAATAATGCATCATTTATAACCACCAATTTAAGCGTTTAATTCGATAATATTATTAAATAACTCACTTTGATAATACTAAGCTATGAATAGGATAACAAAAAGTTGATACAGTGCAATGTAAAAAGGATCAAGAGTTGGGATTTTGTATTGGATCCAGATTGTGGGGAAAAATTACCACACCTATAAATTTGAGGAGTTCAAAAGTACTAATATTTTTCAACTGATCTCCTGTGCTATATTAATATTTTAAAAGCAATTATGTTGTTTATTATGGAATAAAATATCTGTTGGTAGTTCTGCGGTTAAGTGTTTGAATTCATAACTCAACCAACTCAAATTCTATAGGAGATGTGGCTGGCGACCACATTTTTAAAAATATGTATACACCGCGAAAAATTATGTCAAAATGGTTGGTAATGGTCCCATAAAAGGAATTGCTAAAAGCCACATCAAAATAAATAAATAAATTGTAATAAAAATTAATAATGCTTTGTTGCAAAATCAAAGTGTGATTCGATTTATGGCATTGAATAATTTGGTTTTTCAATTGGCTTTCATAATCAAATTTCTTAATTATAAATTTGAATATGACTTTAACAGTCATATGCAAAATTGAAGATTAGGTTATAAGATGATATGTTTTTTATTAACCTACTGGTTCAAATCATGCTGATTAAAATACTATTATAATGATATTTATGCTAAAAACCAAGAAAATTAGGTTACTTTTCAACGAGATAATATAGTTGTATGAACATTTCGTCGACATGGTCGGTTTTAGAAGCCGAAAATGTACTTGTATGGAATGATTTGTTTCGTTCGGTTAAAAGTTTCGGTATGATATATCGAAGCTTGCCTAGTGTTCCGTGCAAATTTCCACTGTTGGATTCTCACTTCTGGAATTGTGTATTTATGGTAGGCACATTTGTGAGCCCAAAAGTTTTGGATGTTAGCAACGCTTCAATACATCTTTTCGCAGATCCGGGTATAAATAAATCCAGTGGAGAAAACCGCAGCTAATCGCATTTCCCACAGTTATTCACCCTATATATTTTTCGATTTCACATAGGAGTCATGTATAAAAAGAACGGAGCCCATATTGGCCTTTATTTTTCGGCGAAAATGTGTAGTCATTAATCTAATGGCATTATAGGATCTTTGATGTCGTACATCATTGTGTCAATGATGGATGATTAATTGAATGAGGTGTGTTAAAAAAAACGTATGAATCGGTTGTAATGAAATGAATTGATTTTTTGGCCAAGAATACTCTATTATAATACATATCAAAGCTATTTTTTTTTATTTAATAAGACCCAAAGGAATGAATTTAGGGGAATGCAAAATAATTTGAAAAATCTTATAAAATATAATTTGATACGTCATGAAAATGATTCATAGTTAAAAATATCTTTGATTTGCTTTGATTGATGAAATGTATTGTAATTCAAATGGTATTGTAAAATCATTCCTTCTCTCCTTATAGTTAAAACACCATCATTTAAATAGTATTCTGCTCTAATTATGTATCAAAAAGAAATTTGTAGAAGATGTTTGTTATACACAATATAAAATATTGCATATTTGTGATTTAGAGCCAATAGTTACCAATGTGATTGCGTTGGATGTTCATAAATAATTATATATATTTATCTAGATTTTCGACGATGTCGTAAATACAAGATTTTTCTAGAAAAATGTCTCAGTAAAAGGATTTTCCCAGCGCTTTACTTAAGTCCTATAATTCCTCGGCGATTTGAAGGACTTTATTTGATGTATAGTCCTGGATAGATGCCGTACACAAAATTCCACTGCCATCGTTCACCAGGCTCCGAGGTGACAATAACACGGCTATCAAAATTGATCCTTTGGCATACACTTTCCCGGTTTGTGTCATAATAACGAATAGGGATTCATATCACGATCTCGGTCTTGTATCGAACGACATATTCCCCGAGGTATGAAATGGGCTAAGTAAAAAATACAGTAAAACCGATGGTGTTACGTGATAATGGCTTAAATATTATGCATACGCACATTCACTCGGTATTCGAAAGCGAATGTAAATATTTGAAACGAAAAAAAGCTGATGGTTCGCTGGGATGTAAAAGGATGAATTAATAGCTTTTTTAATAAAAAAAATCATATTATATTATAATAAACTTATATGGATGTCACTTGAGAATAAATGTGTTGAGTTTAGTTGATTTTGTACAAAACGTGCAGTTATTTTATGTAAATTACAATTAGTCGATTTGTGGATATAAAATAGAGTTAAAATTGTTGCGGGGAAAGCTTGAATAAATTTAAAGCTTATATTTAACACAACAGAGAGTTTAAATGCACGTATGTGGTATTGAATTTTAATGAAATATGAATATTAAAAATATCGCAATAAACTAAATACTATATTCATGGACGTAAGATCGCCTTTGAGTATGACTGTTTTGCAAAAAATAATTGAAATATTTCTTAAAAAGAGTAACAATTTTGCTATTCACTCTTAAGAAGAATTTGTATCCAGATGCGAACTGAGTATTTTCATTAATACACAACAGACGAAAATCGATGTAACCTAGTATGTATGGAATTCAATGGTTCTTTACAATGTTTTCAAAGTATTGAAATTGCGAATTATTGAAAATTCTGGAAGCACAATACAACAACATTCCCGATGGTGATAGGAGTAACGTCATATCTTAATTACTTTAATTTCCATAGCAACTGGGCAATGGAATTACCTTCCAGAATTATCGCTATGAGAGAAAGGGAGTATAAAGCCGAGCATATAAAAGATGCAGATCGCCATACAGTCAAAAAATACAGCTTCGAGTTTCGAGTCTAGTCAAGGCTCAATTTGATTTTGGATTCATTTCTAAGCTGGGGTTTGGGTTTTCCACAACTCGTAGCCGCAGCCTGTTTAAAGTGGAGCAAATAAATATGCTATGGAGAAGCAGTCGTATTTGGAATCGATCAACATCCACCCCCTGTGGAGTCCTTTTCGCCGATGTTACGAGGGACACAGCAGCTGACATTTTTAATGAAGGATTCATATCTGCTGCTGAATTATTATACGTTATTATAATAAAAATAAAATGTCAAAATATACGAAAATACTAAATTTTAATTACTTGGTAAACTCATATTTATCTAATAATATTTCGCATTTAAAATAGACGTTTTATGTTTGAAGAAATGATAAAAACCTTGAATAAAATTTCTTATAAGAATCATAATTGAACTCGATCCCGAGAAAATTTTATTGAAAAGTAGCTCCTAAGGCAATAAAAGTTGAACACTTGTTGTAAAGGGTTAGTACTACTTGTCTTTTATAACAGCACTAATTGCAATGAAGCTTAGCAATAGACGTCCTGCCTAGAGTGTGTTAATATTGCTCAATAACGGATTATAATACGCTGCTTCTTATGTAATATAATATTTTCTATAATAAAGAATATTTGCTATTCTTTGCGACTAGTTTCTACAATATTGAAAATTCTAATTTAATTTTGTACAGTCCATTGTTATTCAAAATCAATGCGGCCAAAATGCGATCAGAGAGAATCTTATAAGAGAGTGTGTATAGACGAGATGAGCTACGATTGTATGCTGGATTGAATAAAATTTGACTTGCAAATCGTGATCCAGCGGAAGGAATTCGAGATAAAAAATAAGGAATAAATAGAGTTTCAAGTTGGTCGGAGTTGGCAGTTATTCGATGTGAAGATTATTACTTCATTTTGTGGGATCGCAGATGGCTTTTAGTATCAATTTGTGACACACTAGCTACATTGTAGCGAGTGCAATTGTTGGCACTGAATTTTCCTATTGGGCTTAAAGAATTTTATTATTTTCTTCGCGAAGCACTAGACTTGTTAAATTGGTTTGCGCTCCTTCGCCATCTTCGTTATTGCCTAGTGTCACGACTGATTATCCTTTGTGTTAGGGATGAAACGACTTTAATGAAGTTCAGAAATGCTGTTAAAAGCGTCACACTTTTGGTAAAATAGACTAGAATCAGTCTGCTCATTCTCAGTTTCAAACGATGCTAGCTTGATGGACCTAAATTGATTACTAAGAAATTATTGAAATGTTTTAACGTCATTGGCTATGCATATCTCTAATAATTTGATTAAAAATATGATAAATAGAACACACGTCATGTTATATGCCGTTGTAACGTATAAAAATATAATCCAACAGATCCCTAATTAATATGTAAAACCTTTAGGAATAGAATTTAAAAAGTCAATGGATATCTGTAATATTATGACAACAAATTTAAAATAAGCAAAATGGTCTTCGAATAGTCGTCTACCATATATAAGTTTTCTGTTATTATCAAGTCAGTCCAAAATTTCGTACACAAATTGTAATATTGTTTTAATACATTGCGTATGTATTCAATTTTTTAAATGCATTTAAAATGCATTAAAACTAGCCTAGAAGCCAAAGATCTGAGATGATGAAATAATAAATGTTAGTATTTGTATTTCAAATACATAGTTATGCCAATAATATTACATTAAAGTTGTGCAAATCTGTCGTGTGTTCGTTTGAACAATCAGTTGAAGTTTGCTTCTCGAAAATATGATATGTTAAAGTTGTGTCACATGCTCGGTTGAAGGCTCATTCTCATGCTAATTGGCCATTTCAACAAGGACAGTGCCTACCGCAAGAATATTCATTTGGAGTTCATTATGCAAATCATTGAATAGCGAATGAGGGACGTTATTTTTTGCAAAACGTTTTGTAATTTTATTTCGCAAATAAAAGTAAAATAGCTCTCGGACGAGTATTTTCAATTCCGCCCGTCGTCTTACGTCAATTTATGTTAGAGCGCAGTAGATGTTGGCGCTGATGATAGTCGTTTTAAGATGCAGATTTAAGAAGGAAAGATAACTTGCGTAAGTGTCCTATTATACAAAATGAGCAGAATTTCTCCGCTGAAACCTCCATTCAAATATTCAGTACCGTCTTTGGATTTGAATTTAAGCTTTCGAGTAGTTTAGGCAGTTTTAAAAGAATTTTCAGCGCACACGAAGCATACAGATAACTCGATTTTAACTAGGGTCCTCCCATATTTTTTACTTGAAAGATGGGTTGCCTTCGAGTGGTTTCGTGGGTTGAACGTATTGTCATGTAATGGATACTTCGTTTTGGCTTTAGAATTTTATTGGTGTCATTTGGGCACATGTCTGGAATAATTGCCGCGATAAGGGCGATTTATGTATAATGTTATATTGTTAATGTAAGATCTGATTTGTAGAGTGTCTATATATAGTCCAACTGATTTAACTAAATCAATAAATGATTATTGAATCATAAAAGATAACTATTCGCTGATCATTAAATGTATTTGAAAAAAGTAGTTTCAAGAAAAACGCGTTTAAAGTTTCTCCTCCCCTCAACTTTGCATAGCGCAGCTTCTCGTCGGTCTATAACTTTGTGAATTTAATTTATATTGACTTTAATTTAAATTAATTGATAGTGTTCTTAAACATTGGTTCTTTCCGATACAAGAAGAAAAAAATATTGAACTAACAAGGCAGAAACGTCCCTTAAGCAAACCGAGGGAATTTTTATATTTTATAATATCTCAGTTGATATAGGTATGAATAAGAGATGTACTTAAAAGCGTCACGTAGAGCTTCACAGTAGTTCAGCAACGCCCTTGCAAGGAAAGAAGGAACTGAACTCTTTTTACTCCAGAAAGTCCTTTCCAGTAAAATCAATAAGGTCGTCCCGAATAGTTTTTACTATCTTTCGAGAAAAATTGCTCAGTCTTTAAAAATCATCCACATTCCATATCGAGACGGTCGCAAAAACGCCCTTAGATACGTTCATCCAGGCGATTCGCTGGGTAAATGTTCTAAATGATCAATATCGAGCGAACAAGGAAGTGAATGTATGATACAAATGAGATGGATGTAATCCCTTCCTGTGAATGGATATTGAAGAGACCCTAGTTCTGCAGGGGACTGTTTGTGGGTGCACTTTGAAGATGATTTTAAGTTATCGAAATATCTGTATCATAAATAAATAATTTGTAACACGTTTTCGCTGCGAAAGTTCGACTTTTACTCGTCTCGCTGGCATTTATATGAGCCCTTTTCGCGATTGTTGTAATACAGGGGTTAAGGTCGTGAAGAATCGCCGTATGAAAATGTTCTCGTTTAATCTCCATGACATTTGATAAGTTACGGCATACTGAAGCACATTACAATTTACACCGCTGACGGGGAAATATGATTTCTTTTAAATTTCATATATTCTCGTGCCTCTATTCCCAGAAGCACTTAATATTTATGTACGAAAAATTCCGCGGCCCTTGTTCCATAGTCGAATGAATAAAGTCATAACAATTTATTTCCTTCTTTCGTGCGGAATCGATCGCGAATTCCTCCGAAAATTGAGACCATTTCGCTAAAAGTGCGACATAAATTTTTCAGCACTTCCAACCGAGATAAAGACATGGCGTGATGATACAACTATGTTCGCAATGTACGATATTACCGTGTATGGTTAATGGTATCCCATTTCGCCCTCATGTGTGTACCATTACACCTGTATATGTACGGGGTCGTGCTGTGCCATTTGATAAATTGACGTACATGCAAAAGAAAAAAACTTTTTTTTTTTAGGGGGCACTTCTCTGAAAAATCGTCAAAATTTTACTAATACGGATCTCTTTACTGCGAAAGAAAGAGAAACTCATTACGGAAGTTTTCGCATAATTTTGGTGTTCTATTGCTTGTGGTTCGCCTTCGAATTTGATATGTCATCGTTTTTATGGCGATCAATATTGTTATTTGCGTAGTCGTTCAGCGAATGGTAGAAAGCACTCCATTTTGAAAACCCTCGGGCATCGTCGTTGCCGCGCTACCAAGCCCAAGGGTTGAAAACGTCGTTGTTTTACACGAGTACAACATAACTCATTTATAGGGTCAAATTGTTGTTTTAGATCAAAGCTGATACTGCTTGTCAGATTGAAACTTAAAAAAATATTAAAGCACCACTTGAATATAATTTCCGCATTCAAAAACTTCCCTAAATATTTGTTTCGTTGATGTTTCTTCAAATGATGCTTTAATACAATAAACTCACTTCGTAAGGCCTTTGATGACTTTTAATAACTTTTATATATTGCGAGCGAAAATTTTGTACAAATCTTTATAATTACGATATTCGATACCTTTTCTCTTCCATCGTGCATATTCCCAACATCTATTTTAAATATGGTCCAAATGCAAATTGATTCAATACCATATATTAAGAAAATGGGGTCACATCATTTTTATTTGCTAAAAATTTCAACAAAAAATTCCTTGATGTTTGTTGTTCTAATTTCAGACTATTTAGGTTCGTGTGAATTACCAGCAACGTATAAATGACTTTAGAAACCAACTTATTAGAGGTTGAGAATGGTGCTACTCTATTTGAAGCTAAAATATTATCCTCACTTAAGTGGTCTGTTCTCCAACTGTCCTCCTATAAACGTTGAAGAGGGGTTACTTTATGAATGGTCCTCGTATACATTAACACTTTTCAACGCTGTTTTTCAAAAAATCTTACATTTGAATTAACGAAGGAAGATGCTTTGGTTATATCGCTAAAATTAGTTAAATTTTATATAAAATGCATAGAGCATCATATAAAATTATAAACAAACAAACTTATTCGTTTCTTCCATGCACAATAATTACATTACAAATAACATTATTATTTCGGTTTTTCCATGGGGTCGCCAACTTATACAGTCTGAATCATTAAAAATGATCTGAAGTTCTTTCGTCAGTGTGAGACTAGTTGTAAACATTAGAGAATTGATCGAATATGAAGTTTTCAGCAAGCGAGCACAGCATCAGTGCAAGCATCATATGGAGCCACTAAAAACCTCAAACAATTAGAGAAAAGCTCATCAAACACTGCATGTTGAAGATAGTGAAACTAATTCTTGGGGATTCCAGTGAAGTAAAGATGCAACGAATATCTTTGTCTAATAAAATTATTCAGAGGTGTATATCAGGACTGTTCGTAGACGTTAAAAAGTAGGTTTTTAATGAAATTAAGGTTTCACCGTTGTTTTCTTTTAAAGTTGATGAATCAACCGATGTAAGTTCGTGTACTTAGTTGCTTGTCTTCGTGAAATATATTCATTCAGTTGATATAAAAGAAAAGTTCCTATTTTGTAGTGGACTTGAGAAAATAAATACGTTTTTTGAGACTAGACGATTAAAGTAGTAAAATGTCTGTGAGGTTTGTACAGATGGTGTACCATCTATGTAAAATCGGTATTTCAGAAAAAAGTAAAAGAGCTCTTAACACCCGTCTATTAAAAGAACTATGCAAAGACATGTATTCTGATCACGAGGTTCTCCATTTCTACACTGTAGTACGCGAGTTGTCGAAAGGAAATGTTGTGTATCGTGTCTTTGAATTGAAAGACGAAATCAAGTTGTCCCTGGAAGTGCAAGAGAAACATGATCTTTTGGTATACTTTAACGACAAAGCTAGGTTCAAAAGAGTAGCATATCTAGCAGATATGTTAGAACAATAGATTTAACTTGAAACGTCAGGGAAAGGAAGCAAATATTATCTCATTTTGCGATAATATCGAGACATTTTTATCCAAGCTGCAAAACTGGCTCGAAAATATTGACGTGTTTGAGAAACTCTGCACTCTATTATAGATGAATCTGCAGGTGAAATAAATGAAAATTTGAAGGAGGAGATTACTGGGAATTTCGAATCCCTTCAAAACGAACTTCAGCGTGACTTCTCTGAGCTGAAAGAAGAAGAATCTACATTGACAAGAAATCTATTCACTGCTTCTCTTGATTTAGTCAGCATTCCCGAGAATTACAAGATGAATCTTTGGATTTCCGGAATGATTCCTCTGCAAGTTTAATGAAAAATTGCTAACAAAATTCTGGTGTGGTATGTATTATTCATACCCATATGAATTTAAAAAAATGGGGTCACCAACCGAAAAATGTTAGGAATCTATCTATTAAAAGCTTAAGAGTATTAAGATGATAATTTTTAATGTAAATTCTTCACCGAAGGATGATATTAGTTTTCAATAAATTTTTAAAAACTATTTTCAAAGTTCAGTTAGGAATAATTTCGAAAGTACGCTTGCTAAAAATCCATTGTTCCTTTTTTATGTCTCTGTAATCTGTGTATATGTAATAGTTTTTTTCATCCCCCTTAATATTAAAATGTCGTATTTGTTGGGTTGATATTATAGGGGGTGATTCAATCACATTATTGGCAAATAAAATATTTATGATGCTATTTTTGGATAGTTGTAAATGGGCACTCATAAAAGAGGAATACTTAAAAATGACTTTGTTTATTGAGGCATTTACGGGTTAACGACTGATGTAATGTTACTTCTTTAATTCAGTTACTTTAGTATTTACGGATGACGTGTTAAAACGCCATTCGCAGCACCCGCCATAAACTGTACAAGATCAAAATCTTTGGAATCCTCCATTAAAATATTTCTTTATACTGGAGATAATTCGTGCCGCCAGAGTATTTCGTCATGGACTTTATTTTACGCTGTTTCGGAATCCGCCGTGCTGTTTAAAATTAATTATTCGCATACATTGGCGGATTATCCAGTTTCAGTTGGATCGTATGCAAACCCAATTACGAATAATAAATCAATTAGGCTTAATGTCGTAATAATTACGGAGCCGAAATTGGAGTAATCAAAAGCGATCGAAGATTGTCAGTCAAGAGGCGAGCTTTTGTATTGGATGGATACAATTTAGGAGCGATGAAAATATTTTGTATTAATATAAAAGAGTCTTCGTCGATTCTTCTTTGGCTCCATTTTCACAAACATATAAATCAATACACACGAAGCTTAAGACCCCAGGTACAAACAAAGCCGTATAATCGATACAAACGATGCTCGAAAAATTAAGACAGACGATAAAGGCCGTCCTTCACGGTGTCTATTAATTTTCGCTGGATTAATATATATTGTATAGAAACGAAAGCTATTGATGTGCTATTTAAGTACCTTTTTTTGCCTTCGGATAAAATTATTGAGGTGCTTAAACTTCGCATCGGAGGTCAACGTTTTAATGGTGTAATATAACAGAGCCCGGTTGGTTTTAATGACGAAAGAAAATAAAGAGGGGTTGAAATGCAACAACTAAATTTCCTTCATATTCCCTTTAAAATTATAAAATATATTTGGAGCATTGGAAAATATTACAGCTTAAGGCTTTGATTAGTATAATATAGCAATGATTAAAATTGTCTATCAAATTCCCTAGTTTATTTTTATGCTTAAATTTTTAATGCGGTTTTAAAAATCTATCTATCTTACCACAAATACTATTTGAAAATATTGATCACTATTTTAGGGTATATAAATGAAGCTAATTCAGTCATCAAAGTCAGATCCTATCAGTGAGGAAAATCAACTAAATCATATAACCATCATAATTTGCAATCAATAATAAATACAGTGTATTCTCGATTATCCGGGTGCGGGTTAACCGGACCCAGGGTGATAAAAGACTGGAAAAGCATCAGGAACTCATAAAATGAAATTTTTGATGATCGGGAAAGCAAATAAATCTCGATCTTTTAAGGGAACTCCAATGAAAAATTTTTAAACTTCACAAAGAGGCATAAATGGACAGGGAGATCTTTGAAGATTGGTTCAAAAATAAATGGGTTCCAGAGGTGCAGTATTTTTAATTATTAAGCGATTGCCACAGAAAACAGTAATTATTATGCCCTTTTTCATCCGAACGAAAGCATATTGAAAATAAGCGATGGACTTATAGTTGCAATTTTTTTCCCCCCTAATGTGACATATTTAATCTAGTCCATGGACCAAAGCGTTATAGAATCAATGAAATATCTTTATCGTCACAGTCTTCTTAAAACTTTTATTGATAAATATAGCAACTTAATCATTTTCTGGAAAAAAAATACAATATTCTACACAGAATAACACAATCTTGGTCAAAAACACTTGTTCGATCATAGGGATAGGGAAAACATCGAGGAGTGACTTGATCATGATATAAATGATCCAGGTTTTGAATGCATAAATGATACAGGTATACTACACTAAACCAAGAGGATTTAAATATAATAATTTTACTGAAAGATTCGAAGTGATAATAGAATAAATACTAAAAAATAATAAACGCTTAATACTAACTATTAACGGCCATTTGTCTACTCAACTATGAAGAAAGAAAAGCTTAAATATTTTTTTCTATATATAAAAACTATAAAAAATAAACTCGTATATGTAACACAATTATGTGCAATATTCAAACATAAAATATTCCCATAAAATTTAACGAATAGATGGAACATATCGATTCTTTCATATAAATAAAGTCTCCATATAAAGATGGGATTAAGCGGCATACATAAGCAGACATCCAAGTAATGTCCACCATTCAATTGCAATTTGGGGACACGAAGAACAGATCTGCAGAAAATGGATGTGGGATTTATTTCAGAGTAGTAAAATAAACGACGTTCGATCTGGAAAATTTCTAAGAATTTTCCGGCGAAATTCACCGAAACTATTTCTTCTGTTATAATTTACTATTCTGGATGATTGCTTTTTCTATTATATATCTTGACTCGTTGATAAAACATAAACTAATACTGTTATAATTCAAACAGATCATTATCTTGTATTTCGAATAAATACCATATTTCTTTTGCAAATAGTCATTTTTGTTATTTCCATTTATTCTAAATATATAAATCGATATACAATTTTTCAAATACAATTATTAGTGATATAGTTATAATATTGTAGATCTCCCAATTTCTTGTTGATTTTGGAAAAACTATACTAACAAATTTGTTCTTTAAATTTATCTATTTTCTACTATATTTATACTATGCTAATTAACATATTGACGCTGTTAATTAACATTTTTATCTTATTTTACATTCCAATTAGAACTGCTTTGTCTTCAAATTAAGCTTATTTAATAGTATATGCAAATAGTAAAAAGCTCATAAAAAGAGAGCATTTATGCTCTAGTACACTTTTATGCAAGACATAAATTGCGAAAGTAATATTTATGCTTTTTTCACAGTTTATAGACTTATGCATTTAAAAATATTTTGAATTTTAAAAAAGTTAGTTACATACAGTTTTATTTTATGACAAATATAGCCTGATCCAATAATTATTGTCTGGCCCTTCATTACCAGACATAATAATTCTGTCGCATGTTAATGACAATCTACGACGTTTTATATGTAGGATCATTAGTAAATTGGCAAAAGACTTTCTTTGACCTTTATTATGATGACCAACCCTAATCCAAAATTCACCCTAATTTGTAACGACCTCTTTCGCAAAGTTTACGGATCACGAGGGATTTTCACTACGTTCACGTGGCGCGATCATTATCTCGGTCACTCAATCGTGACGCTTTTCATCGTCATCAATTATATTGTCGGTTGATATAATTCAAAGGGGTTGTTCGGTGGCATTTTTTGCAGCAATAAAGTGAAGCTCCCAAACGATGCGGCCAATTAAAAAGGCCACTCAATGGCTATGAAAAAAATGTAAATTTTCTGGATACGTGCGCTTTTGTGCCGCGTGTGTTTCAGTAAACGTTCTACTAGGTTACAATTATGTACAATTTGTAAACAACCTCGAATGTAAAACGACTACGGTAAATTCAAGAATAAAAACGACACACTAAAAAGCCCTGGGGCATAAAACGGTCTTATGCTTCATGGTTTTGCCGGCAGCTTTGCAAAAACGGTGGTAATAAAATGTCCACGATGGCTTAAGGAGCCTTGCCCTTGAAAATAGCGAATTAATTCATGGAAAATATTAGAAAACCCGGCATTGTTTGGTGTAGAAATCATTTTTGGCTTATAAAATGCGAGATTAGAAAATAAATATCACTTAATGGGGAATGAGCCATATTTAGATTTATATCATAAATTTTACGTAATAAAGTCACCCCCTGTTGCTATTTTAAATTGATATTCTAATAGCGTATATGTTATCCATCATATGACTTTAACAATATTAAATAAATTAATATCTACTTATTTCATCACACATTTTATAACAAATTTATTTTTTCAGATCCAAAAGTGTCAAAATATTTACTATAGTTTGGACTTAATAAATATTATTATAAATATTATAATATATTGATCGTTCTCATATTGTTATTCATGTGCCAAAATTTAAAAAAAGATGAATAATACAAAAATTCAATAATTAATTGTTACACATCTAGTGTGCAAAAGATCTAATGATTTATTTAATTTGGGATAACCACTCGTAATTGACATACTTGTCTTTGATTTGTATATAAAGATAGCATACATTGAAAACCAATTAGTTTGTCGGATTATTGACTATAAAAAGACATATAAAAAATAGTTATTATGGAGTTTTAGAATAGTTAAAACGAAAGATCCTAAATTTAAGGAAGAAGCTTATTTGAGTTGCCATTGATTCGGTAGAATAACTCGAATGACCAATTTCAGATAGGATTGTAAGAAAAAGGCTTATTAGAGCTGATTTGAAAGATTGTATTGTAAAAATGAGCCATTAGATAGAGTTTTGATTTATTATATTATATTTCACCATCAACATTTTGAAGTGATTATTAAACTGATTTTTCATAATTTTTGTTTGAGTGTTCCAAAATCATAAGTTGGAGGAAGTATAACTTGTTGATTGAACTACTGTTAATCCCTAAGGGAGTACTATCGGAGACCCTCCGTAACCCCCTCCACTATTCAGAAAGAGCACTCTTGCACATTGAAGCTCGGAGACAGACAGAAACAGAGAGAACATAGCACAGTTCGGGAGACTGAGACTTGCTTACGTAAAAGATGCCGTAAACAAAGTGGACGCTATAGGAGGGTTAACTGTATATGTACATATGTATGGGATATGGATTTTTAGGGGGGGGGGGAAATTCGAGATGTTTTATTTAAAAAATTAATAAGAACGGTGTCCATGTATCGCTTTTGATAGTTTTACTATATCTGGCAAATAGCTAGAAATTCTGTCTTGCACTGTTTTCACAGATAGAGGTAATACTTTTATTTTTTTCTGTGATCGTTTTTTTATATTTAAAGTCGTAAAAAAGCTCATCTGATGCTTTCACAAAGCACTCTTTGATACAATCATCAAAGTATCTAATGTTTTTAAATGGATTATTTAGCACAGAGATTTTGTTACATTTGTTGATAATATAGTTACGGGAAATTTTTATATTGTATTCGTGTATTTTATAGTATAATTACCTAATGAATCAATCTTTTGTGCAATATTGATTGTTTAAATTGTTTTGTCAAATGAGGAAATTGAATATTCTTCCACGAGTTCGTTGCCCTAATTTAAGCGTTTAGAAGAGGGTTTGTTTTATTTTAGTATGGTGAATTTTGAAAATCGATCGGCTATTCAGGTAACACCGAAAGTTCTCTTCTAGCTGGTGCGTTGCTCAATAGAGCGTATTTATTTATAAGCGGGTCCTTTTCATGCATAAAGAAGAGAAACAGACGGAGGGTCGTGTTTTCCCTCCACCCTACCCCGAAACAAAAATAACGTTTACGAAATAAGGATCTTCTTTTGGTTTGTAAGTCGAAATTGTTGCAGCGTTAACATTATCCCTATAGTTGTGGAGCACCGATTCCGAATCCATTCCTCGAGGCCAGTATAAATAGTGGAATAGTCGATTTTGTGGCGAATGTCCTTCTTTCCAGTTCTGGCCTATTGTTTTCCGGGTTAATTTAACCGTTCCCGGCTTAGCTGGCTTTTCTCGACTTTCAATAGGGTTTTGCGGTCTTTCAGCGAGCGCTGAAAAACAAGCCTGAATATTTAACGAGCCCCCGAGGAAGGGAACGGAATAATGATCGAAATGTACCAGGCGTGGTTTTATTACAATCCGACGTATCATACATTTATTACAATTATATTTTTACATCATCTCGTATATCATACGAAGAGTCCTCGAGAGGGTGTTGCTATATAAGTGCGCTAAAAAGGGCATTAAGAGTGTTTAATTTGTTTCGAGGACCTATCTGTATACGAATAAGGCATTCGGGAATGAGGGCACCTCCGAGGTAGGGAGCACATTGTGGATATCGGGATAGGGGATCTTTTTATGTAAGTTTTTCTTTGAATCTAACCGAGAAAGTTTACGTCGCTTTCGCACATTTCATATAGATATATAAAGTGTGGAAACTGAATTGAATTATTCTTATTTTACTCACGTCCTATTGTAGAATGGAAATAAACTTCTTTTATATAGGAGAAATAAGTGTTAGGGAAATTCTTGTATTTCACGAATGAATTCTTTTAAATTTACTCAACTTTTGAAGAAGTTTTTAGCGCATTAAATAATACATTTGGGTTCAGAATTATTCTTCATTTTACTAAATTTTAATATGAAAATTTTATCGTGTTGAGCAGGAATACGTAAAAAACAACGAATACTTCAAAATTTGAACTACATGATTTATTTTAAAAACTTTGCTCCATTTATTCACAAATATGCCGTCTTTTAATTTTAATTATTTTGTTATTAGTTTGTGGATATATGGCATTAAATAAAATACAAAATCTGCTGTTCTGGGTCACAATTAGGGAATCCAATCCCGGGATCCCGGATCCCGGGATCCCGGGATCCCGGACAATTTTAGGTACTTAAGAATCCCGGGTTTAGAAAACGTAATCCCGAAAATCCCGGGATTGAAAATTTTATCTAACAGAAATCGTACACCTCATCAACACGATGAAGGCTACTAAATCGAGACATTCCCGACGAAATCTGGACGCTTGGAAACAGTGGCGTAATTACTAATTGGCGAACTTAGGCGACGCATAGGAGCAGTGACTGTCTAATCTATGTATACATGTTATATATAGCGTACATGTATGTTTTTCAAATTGTTATAGTAACCTTTCCCTACCGGTGATGTATTTACTACACCTCGACGAATAATGGGAATATCGATATGAAATATAATAGATATTGGGTTCAGAATTTTTGTATTTCTCCGTAATATAATTACAAATCACATCAAAGTATTATAGTATATAAGTATTCATCTGCAGCGACGGAAATAAATAATTTGTCGGGAAATCGGGAATTTTGCGATTTTTAGTCCGTGTCTCAACAGAAATTTTTTTTATCAGTCACATTGATGTTGTTATACGAAAATGAGGGCTCACGCGGTCATCAACTCGAACTAGCATTTAAATATCTGATGACGATACCTCCAACGAGTGTGGAAGCTGAGCGTGCATTTTCAGCAGCAAGTTGTCTGACTTCCAAAATCAGATCCAGACTAAACGACGAAACACTAATGTTTAATGTTAATGTTACTTCGGGCATATTTTCAAAATGATATTTGAATTTTTTAGTGTTTTATTTATCTATTTTTGAATTGTATTTTTATCTTTTCTTAAATAAATAAAATTCTTTGGCCTTCAAGTGATTTTTTGTATTGAACAAATGGACTTATTAGTAATTTTTGATCAAATTCATCAAGGTAATTTCTTAAAATATTGAAAATCCCAATCCCGGGATCCCGGGACTGGTCCCGGGATTGTCTAATGGAATCCCAAAATCCCGGGATCGAAATTTTGGCTCGGGATTGGATTCCCTAGTCACAATTTTTGGGTTTCTTGAACATTTTATTAATGTTTAGTTGTTTAATCTTGCGAATAATAAAACGATAGGACTTGCTTGCCATATATAAGCCAATAAACTTACTACGCTTGAATTCCGTTGTTATACAGTGGCTTATAGTGAGTTGAATACTCAACTCTTGTTATAAAGGTTCTAGCCCAAACCAAAATATGGACAATATTTTTACCGTAACAACGAATTTAGGAGGCAGTTTCGCTTTTGGGTGAACAGATTTGCAAAAATAAATAAACATGATTTTAAAATTATTGGTAATTTCGCTACTTGCTAAAAAAAGTCCTATTAAAATAATTCTATCCTAATTTAATCACACGTGGAATGCAATGGGAAATCGCTACATGAAAAATCCTTTTTCTATAAAATATTGCTATGGAAATGCATTTCTGATTATTCAGCTGATCTGGCAAGTTCCATTCAAATCTACAAGTCATATTAAATTAAAAATGTATCATATTAGTAGTTTGAAGCTGCAAGTGGCTATAAAAATGCTTTTTTCTTGTTAATCTATATTTAAAAGTTTTATCCAAACAAAATTAAATTGGCTTTTAAGTTGCAATCTAGTGAAAAAAATATATCATATAGTGTATTGTAAATGTCTATTATATTTAATACAGTAAAATATCCTGTGTGTATTTAGTTTCATAACAAAATCAATCATTTACATCATCAAATTATAATAGAAGCATCGTCAACAACTTAGCATGTTCAATGTTTACAAATCAATTTATAAATGAAACCACCATAAGCAGACACCACAGTATGGCTGTAATCAACTTAATTGAAATGTGCCACTTATTCCCAGTATTGTTTGTTTTACGAAAATGGAAAAGTTTTCAGCCATCGATAATTTTATACGCTTTAAGCTGTCGATTGAATACATTCCACCGAAGCTGTCTCATTTTAATTTAATGGTGTAAATCGAATGACATCTCGATGATTTCCCAAGGGTTCCAGTCTTCGTAAGTAGAATCTGATTTGCATCTGTACGTTACAGGGAAGTTCTTGATTTATGTCAATTCTTTGGTTGTTGCTTGTTTTTCCATCAGAAAGGTTTGTTCATAACGTGACTGTGTGGATCATTCAGTATTGCACTTTATTACATAGGTATTTTTTAAAAATATGTTGTTATAAGACATTTTTTGTGCATGTGATGCAATTATTTACACTCAATTGATTCTGAATGCTATTCAATGCATAAAATAATGATTTATTTAGATCATTAAAGGTTCTTCAAAATGCTCAAAAAAATCTATTTAAACAACCCTGACACTTAGGACATAGAGTCTATGTGTGAAACGTAGTAAACGTAGTAAGTAACTCTAACCCAAATATAAAATATGTATGTAATATGTACATTTTTTAAAATTAATTATCGAATAAAAACTTAAACAAACTGTTGGTCTTCTTAAGCTATACTATATTCGTAGTTAAATAAAATAGCATTGCTATAAAATTTACCTTTTATCAAACATTTTGATCTATTTAAATATATATTTATATATTTCTAGGTACATTGAATCTTTCGTACCATTTGACTTTACATGTCATCATTAGCACGCGATGGCTCAGTCCAAAGTTATATCTCAATTCAATCACAAAGCAACATTTTACGGGAAAACGATGTTTTGTTATATATTACCATCGACACGCAAACGAATCGTCGATTTTTTTGCACGGAAATTAATTTTACGCGTTATTTGTTCACAGAACATCTTCAGGACATAACTGAAGAAATAAGGTCGGATAACACAGAAGTCGACAAGGTTGAAGAAGAAAGAGCCGCTACTAAAATCCAGGCCGTCTTCCGAGGACACAGAACGAGGAAAACTATAGCCGAAGAGACCGACAGTAAACCCGAACAAACCACAGCCATGAGCGGGAACAAACAGGAGCCAGAACCCACAAAGGCCGAATTGGAGGCTGAATTCAGCGCCGAAGACAAAGGTAAAATTTTATAATTGGAATATTAAAGATTCATCTCGGACTCGGATTTTATTCCGCCTACCCCCTTTGAGTGACTGTACGCTCATTAATCTCGCCTTCCCCTTGTTTATTTGAGCGTAGAGTCCGGCAGAAAGAATTGTTTGCTCGGAAGCCTGTTTATTGCCATTATGAAGTAATTTGCTTGAACAAAAGAGCGATACGCGAGCTATGTGTGAGCAATTTGATTCTTTCGAGCAAAAAATATTTTTTTTATTTTGTTTGCGTTTAACCTGGTATAAATCTGATAAGTTTTTTTGGCAGACTACATCACAAACATAACCATTCATTGGTTCAAAAGAGAAACAAATATTATAATTATCACGGTGTAATTTTTATTTAGAGCATGTTCCCACTGGAATATAATGATGCGGCACAGCATTTCGCAGCAGAGATATTCGAATGTAGAAATGAATGGCTCTTCACCTTTTCATGACTCGTGGATTATAATATTTCAAACATATTAGGTCAGTCCAAAAGTTCGTGCGCATTTTTGGGAAAGTCCATTTTGAGAATTTAACTTTTTTCATAGTAAAAAAAAATTATAAGGCACGAAATAAGTGAAAATAACTTAGGGCTATATCCGGGGAGTAAGCAGGATGCGGAAAAAAACTCCCAATTAAAATCACTTATTTTTTGCACGACTGTACTTTTAAGATTTTTGACTCAATACCAGTGTCTCTCTACAGTAATGGAATTCTTCAATTCAAAATCTACCTGTAATATGGCGAGAAATTGTAGATAGTGGTGGAAAATATATCATTGATTAAAATGTTAAATTGTGTTTCATTCAAACGATTTAAAAATTTCCCAAAAATGCGCACGAACTTTTGGACTGACCTGATACTTAACAAGCATATATTTTTAATGAGCAATTTAATCAGCGATTTATTATCATTTACAAATCTTTATATATTATTTCTATATGAAGTCGAATTCTATTTTTAATGATACATTTATATAATATCTTTACTTTATAGAATACTTAGTATTTTATTAATAATCAGGCTTTGGTATAGTAGGAAGACGAAGATTGTACAAAGTTCAGTAATAAAATGCTCCACCTTCAACATAATTCTGACTTACGATGCTATTCATCCTCTTCGTATATTCGAAATATTGATAATCAAGCAACACAAGGGAAAATGTACAGGAAAAAGCGCAAACAATTTTGCAAAAATAGAAGGATTAGGTTGTCTAAAAGTAAAGAATTTGTAGTTAAGTCTTGGAATTCGACCGATAATTTTGGTCGCGGGAAGACCTGGTTTTTCCGCTGGCTTATCTAATCTTGTAACTGTAGCCTTTATTTTATGGTATGAATATGTTAAAGACTTGGATTAAGAAGTCGTATATTTTTTGCCCCTGTTTTCTTCCTATGTAGATCTCTACTTTGAACCGATAGTGAACGGACTCAAGGAGATTATCCAGATAAGATGTTTGCTTTAAACAAGAAAGACCTAGCTACGATTCTTTAGGAATATGATGCCGAAACTCTACTTCGAGTATGATTAAGATCATTCTAAGGATGGTTTCTCAAGCCAAATCATGCGGTTTACTCTCTCGTTCCCGAAAGCGTTGAGTCTAAAACCTTCTTCTCCATCCATAAAATGAAGATTAAAAATCTATGCTAATTTTGGTCCAATCAATAGATTCATAACACCGATTTAATCAAAACTATGCAGTAATGGCAAATTTGGTATATTAAAGCATAATTAACTCATCAATGCCATTAAAATGCCCCTCTCCTAATACTCGAGCGTCTGGATAATGAGACCCAGAGCCGTACTTAACTGTAATTTCAACAGAAAAATCAGACTTTATCGATACCCCAAAAAATGTATTGGTTGACTACTTACTCCCACAAACGAACCATCGACGGTTTATCATCACTCTTCTCTCGATGCATCCTAGCTATCTCTTCATTCGCTTGTATAAATTATGTATAAACTTTCAAAACATGTATATATAACCTGTAATGTACAGTATAACATAGCATAGGTAGATTTAGTCAAGACTTACAGTTAAAAAAATTAAAATAATTGTTGCTATCATTCGTTCATTAGTTTATTAACTATTTTTTAGCCTACTTAAATTTCTTCATGTTAGTTCTATCCCTACTGTTAATTATGTTAGTCTTATCTCTCCTGTGAATTGTTAATTTTTCATGTTATATGTTTATTTTACATCAACACAACGTATAACATTAAACAAACCGCTCGCCATCAAAAAGGCGTTGGTCCAGGACCAGGACCTTCAACCATAATAAGATCCAGGAATGCCATTAAAACACATAAATATCCATTTATTATCGAGAAAAAAAAATATGAATATATCTAGTAGAAAATACTTGGAAATGATTACTCTTATGTATTTCTCATGAAAGACTCGCGAAGTTTTAACATGATTTCATCGCATTTACGTATGTAACATTTTGTTACATTGAACTGCCACGAAATGTGTCAATATATACATATAAATATATAATTAACAAAAAATCGAAGTACGATATTTTAAAGTTTGATTGGCTTTTCAGAGCGTCGATTTTGAGCGAAAACTTTTCAACTAAGCGTGGCTTCATTGAGTTGATACAAATTTACCCTGTTTGAGTTAAATCATAAATTTATATACGCGATGTTTGACACGTTGGCGTTGTAATTGCTTTATTTTTACGAAATTACACATTCAGTACAGAGTGATATGTAAAATATTTTTTTGTCGCTTTGCTTCCTCGCATCAAGCTTCTGGTGTTTTTGGCCGGTTTTTTCCCGGGGTTTTATGCTTTTTCGCCTGAGAAATATATAGCGCCGAAATTAAAAAAATGTTTTTGTCGGACTTATTTTTCAGTTAAGCATATAATGCCTTTTTTTCGTAGGAGAGAAATTGCGAGCACTTGAGGAAAAGGAAAAAATAAAAGACTACCGAGACAATCGCTTGTTCTGCAAAGAAAAAAGATAAACATAGTCTCGGATAAACAAATACACGTCTCGGGCATAAAGTATTCTTACGCTTTTTTATTGTTTGATATCACATTTTTTTGCACAATGGCGGATATGAAATGTATTGCTTTCATTTTGTATATTTTTATGAGCAACGACTTCTATTAACCCACCGATAAGCAAGTTTAATAGCTTTGATTTCATGTTTTTATTAAACGTTTGTACCCAGAGTTGAACAAGTAGACAAATATTATGCTTTATAAATGATGTTATATGGTTGAGTATTTTTGTAGACATGAGCATTTGATTATACCTTGATACACGAGTTTCATATATTATACAAATTTTACCTCAACTACATGATGTTTTTTATATGACTGCTTTACTTAAAACATAAAAAGTATAACTAATTATCATAAGAAGAGGAATATATTAGGCCTTCATATAATACAGTTTTGATTTCATAAGCTCGTTGAATTGTGATACATAGCGTAAATACGGTTTTAGGAAGAACATCAAATGAAAATCATAGGTTTTCGTCTATTGCTAAAATTTTGAATTAAACGAAACAAAACTTAAGACGATATAAATATGAATTCATAATTTTGGCAAAATCAGTGTAAAATGTATTGCTTTTATACGTTCGAAGACTAGAAAGACAGGAACATACATTTGGATGAAAACATTACTTTAAAAAAATCACTATAAATGAATGAACATCTAAAAAGTATCGAGTAACAGATGGGGGAGACCGATTTAAGGGGCTGATTTTTTAAGTGCTTTTTTTTAACAAGAAAGGAATACTTAGAATTTATTTAAACTCAAATACTGTTTTATTTATATTTTGAAGTATTTTTGATTTTGAGCAGCTTAAGTTTGTTTTCGTTTTGATGAGTTTCATCGATGTGAGATAAGATTTGAAGTGTCCATAAAGACGGTATGCATAGACTTATTTGGCGCAAAAAGCAAGTATTATCTGCTAACAGATGACGGGATTTGACGGCTGTGTACGTCAAAGTGTTAAGCTAGCAATGTTTCAAAATAATTTTATGACCATTGTAATTTTGGAAAAAAATCCTATTGGAAATCATTGAAAGAAGATACCAGTATTCTTCACTTCTAGTGTATAATTTAAGGCATTTTCTGCCTTATTGGGTCAAAAAAATAATCTTTGTGTATCTGAAAGAACCAATGTTTAAGAATACTATCAGTAAACTTCAAGTCGACATAAATGAAATTGGCCAATTTATACGCCGATGAGGAGATGTTGTGCTGCGCGAAGCTGAGGAAAGGAGATGTTTTAACCGCGTTTTTCTTGAAACTACTTTTTCCAAACTCACGGAAGTGCTCCCATACGTCCAAGATGAACATTATTCATGAAATTTGGCAGACACGTGTACAATAAATGTCTTTATCGTTTGATCTATAATCATTTAAACACATTCAAATATTTTTATTTAATGAACAAAAAACTACAAAAAATATTGGTAAAAAAACACAAACTTTTCTTCGATTTCTCACTGTTTTTTTTATTTTCCAATTATTTTTTTAAAGTAAAAGTCAAACTGTACACAATATTGTATAAAGTAAAAATATATTTAAATTTTTTGTTGCAAATTACTTGTACAAGACTTCCGCAGTAAAGAATGTCGTCATGAAGAATCTTTCTCGCCATGATCAAATAAGTATTTCTGGCTTTACTTTTAATCAAGATTGTATTTTTATCCAGAAATTGATCAAGTTGTCATCTTCCTTAGCATAACTTTTCTGAAGACTGACGATAAAGACGTTTTCATTGATGCCTTGATCCATTTGTTGGATCAAAGATGTCACATTAGGGGGCAAAAATTTTCAATATGCTTTCGTTCAGATAAGAACCCATTTATTTTTTTAATTAATCTTCAAAAATCTCCCCGTCCATTCGTGCCCCTTTGTGAATATGAAGAAGTTTTTCATTGGAGTTTCCTTAAAAGATCGAGATTTATTTGCTTTCCCAATCACCAAAAGTTTCATATTATGAGTTTCCAGTCTCTTATCAACCCGGGTCCTGTTTCAAAATCTTACACACGTTGTTTTATCTTTTTTTTTTTTTTTTTTTTTTTTTTTTTTTCGAAGGAGGGGAATCTTCAAGAAGACACCTCCTTCTGAGGTAGTGTGAGGTTTGACTAAGCATTGGTAATGCGTCTCGCTAGTATTTGACTGAGCATCGCCAGACTCACTAAACCCCTCCTCCGGTTCCGCCGCCACCCGGCTACCGCGAAGTATTGCTCTAGGGTGGCGGTATGTGTCCCTCTAGGGCCTCGTGTTAACGTGAATTCTTCACGGTTCTTCTATTCTTGATATATCTCTGCTGGGTTTTCTCGCTCATGGGTTGAGGAGGAGGAGGATGCTTCGGTTCGTGTCCGACGTCTCAGTCGTTCAGCATCCTCCTTCTGCAGCATAACGCACGCGACGTATCTGGACAACGCGTTCCATGCCCTGGCATTGGTTAGCATCGTAGGGACCATGTTGCTGGGAGTGAGTGAATTGACTTCAAGCTCCTCCCGCAGTGTATCCCTCTCTGTGCTCCAAGCCGGGCAGTCGAATAGCGTGTGCGCGGCATCGTCCAGCTCCGCTCCGCAATGGTGACAATTCGGACCGGCCTCTTTTTGAATCCTGTGCAGGTAGCTACCAAAGCAGCCATGCCCAGTGAGTGCCTGGGTAAGGTGGTAGCACAGCTGACCGTGTTTCCTAGCTGTCCAGGGCTTAAGGTCAGGGATGAGCCGATGGGTCCATCGACCTTTGGTGGAGCTGTCCCATCGGGACTGCCATTCCACCATGGTGGACTGCCTAGCTCTTTGCCTGGTTTCCCCGGTGCGTATAGCTTTCCTTTCTTTTGCGAGCAGGTCGATTGGCGGAATGGCAGTCAGTGCCAGGACTGCGTCTTCTGACACTGTGCGATATGCTGCTGCGACTCTGATCGCGCTTCTCCTTTGTACTCTAGCCAGATTGAGCCTGGCCCTTTCGAAGTGTAGTGCCTCGGCCCATATCGGAGCTCCGTACAATAGTACCGAGTGCACCACCTCGTTATATAGTCTTCGACGGTTTGTCTTAGGGCCACCGATGTTAGGCATCAACCTAGCTAGACCTTCCGCAATACTAGCCGCCTTTGTTGCGGCCTTCTCCGTATGTGTAACAAAACGGAGCTTATCGTCAATTTCAACCCCCAAGTAACGGATGGATCTTGAGAACTTGATCTCACAGTTCTCGATACTCAGAGGTGGGGGCGCAAGCTTTCTTCGCCTAGTAAAGAATATGGCCTCAGTCTTCTGGGCGGCGAGCTGCAGTCCAGCCCCCGTCAACCAGTTCCTGACCCTCCTTAGCGTGTCTTCGCAGATTATTTCGAGGTACTCCGTTTTGGCGGTGACTAGTATTGCGACGTCGTCAGCGAAGGCGACCATTTTGGCGCCCTCCATGAGCGGTGTCCTCAATAAGCCATCATACATTGCGTTCCACAGGGTGGGTCCGAGCACCGAACCCTGTGGAACTCCCGCGGTAACTGGTCTTTGTTTGATCGTCCCGTCGGCTTCTGTATATATTAGTGTCCTCTCGTGCAGGTAGCTCTCCACCATTCTGGCTAAGTATGGCGGGACGTCAATTTCCTTCAAGGCCTTGTTTATTAAGTTCCATCTTGCGGAGTTGAAGGCGTTCTTGACGTCCAAGGCTATCATTACTACGTGTTTACTTGCCTTGATACTGCCACCCCACGCCTGTTTCACCGTGTCAACGACCTCGGTGACAGCGTCGATTGTGGAGCGGCCTGCACGGAAGCCGTACTGTTGCGGGGATAACGCAGGTTCGATAAACTGCTGGAGTCGCTGGAGCAATAGTCTCTCCAGCAGTTTCCCTAGCCCGTCCAACATGCACAGCGGTCTATAGGCCGACGGTCCCGATGTTGTCTTCCCTTTGGGGATGAGCACCAGCTTCTGGCACTTCCAAGGTAGTGGGAAGATCCCTTCCGATAAGCAAATATTAAATACCGTTAGCAGAAGGTCCGGGTCAATGCCGGCGACCAGGCCGATGACTATATTGGGCACTCCATCCAGTCCGGGGGCTTTCTTTGTCGCCAGACGCTTTGCAGCCTTGGCGAGCTCTTCCACGGTGAAGGGGGGTCCCGTCTCCTCAGGTGTTCCAAGGGATATGGTTACCGAGTCTACTGGTGGTGGGCTCGGAAAGAGCTTGTCTACCGTTGCTTTGAGGTTTTCGGGGCTGCTCAGGAACGGATCTATTTTCGCAGATCGGAGTTTGCGTCTCACGATCTTGTAGGGTTTTCCCCACGGATCTGCGTTCACAGACTCGCATAGCTCGTCCCAGCACTGTGCTTTGCTTTGCCTGATGGCATCGCGCAGTGCTTTCCTCGCATTCTTGTATCCTAGGCGCAGTTCATCAGAGCTCGGGTGTCGCTGCGTCCGGCGGTGCCAGGCGATGCACTGTCTCCGTAACTCAGCAATGTTGTCGTTCCACCAGTATACCGGCGCTCTTCTTGTTCCCGCAGCACGTCTAGGCATTGCAGCGTTGCAGGTGAAGTGGAGGAGTTTATTGACTAGAGTCGTGATCTCCTCTGCTCCCGCTCCACTTGCCGCTGCATCCGTAACAATTTTACGCTTGAGGGCTAAAGCCTGCTCGAGTGCCGGTGCGTCTAGCTTACCGATGGCCCATCCCCCGTTTAGGTTCCGGCTGTGTATTGGTGCACAGCCGCTAATCTTAAACTGAATGTATCGATGGTCACTATGTGAGTAGATATCAACGACCTGCCATTCTCCGACTCTTGTCGTCGCCGATTCACTGACAAATGTGACATCGATAACGGAGGCACTCTCCCTGCGCACGAATGTGTGCGCGCCAGTATTCAGTGCGTGGAGCCTCAATTGTGCCGCCATGTCGGCGAGGAGAGCGCCCCGCCTATCAGTCCTAGGAGAGCCCCATTCTGGGGCTTTAGCGTTGAAGTCGCCTGCAACGATGACCGGGTGGGTAGAGGTTCGTATACTGTCGGCTAGGCGCGTAAGGTCGCCCGCGAATTCAGCATACGTAGAGTTCGGTGAGAAGTAACAAGAATAGATTCTCATTCCTCCCGTCTCTATCCAGGTCCAGCCGTCGCTGGGATCCCTCGGAGTTCCAGTTATGAGTAGCTGAGGAGTAGCCACCCAGATCGCTGCTCTGTTATCAGCACTGGGAATGAGGCGCGGATTGTTATAGTTTTGATACTGCTCGGAGATCAGTACGAGGTCCGCTTCTCTTTCCTCTGCTATCTTCTGCATGAGGTCTTGGGCCGCCCTGCAGCAGTTAAGGTTTATCTGGAGGACGCTGGCCATTTTTTAGCTTTATGTATCGCTCTTCTATGTGCAGGGCACTCTTTCGTCCCCATGCTGTGGTTCGTATTGGCTCCGGCTCCCTTATCCTTACATATAAGGCAACACGGATTATTTGTGCAGGTGGCGGCCTTGTGTCCCGCTTCTCCGCATCTTCGGCACATTGTTGAGCGATCAGGGTTCTTACAGTCCCTGGTCGTGTGCCCTGTCCCCTGGCAGCGGTAGCACTTAAGGATGCTATTTTTCCTTTGTAGGCGGCAGTAAGTCCATCCTATTTTAATTTTCCTTGATTCAAGCAGCCGTGCGCTAGCCTGAACGGGGACAGAGACAATCGCCAGTTGAGTGCCCCATGATCCAGACTTGAGGTACTTGATATTGACATCCTCTGGTGCAAGGTCGGTATCCCTGGTCAGAGCCGCGATGATGTCGCCCTCCTCCATTCCTTCCTCAATATCGAGGATGGTGAGCGTCTCCATCGGCACCATCTTCCTTATCCTGGTTTCCGCCCCCAGGGCTTTTGACATATTTTGTACCAGGTTGGCAGTATCGTTTGAGTCCTTCTCAAGTTCTATGACGACTGCGTCACCCCTCCTAGATTTCCTGATTGAAGCTATTTTAGCTCCTAGCTCGTCCGGATTAACATTTTTCCGGAGAGTCTTGAGAGTTTCAGCATAACTTGCCCCTTCCTTGCCCTCCTCCAGAGTAATGACGATCGCGTCTCTTCGGGTGCGAGGCTTGCGTTTCCGCTGCGCTTGACCTTTTTTAGACGCCTGTCCTTGGTGATAGTTCTCCTTCCGCATCTTCTTGCGGTTGGCCACTGTTGTCCACTCTGTGGGCAGTGCGACTGTCGGCGATTTGGCAGGGCGAGGTAGTTGTGCCTGCGCATGTGGTCGCGCCTGCGGTGGCGCCTTGACCATTACTGCTCTCTCCGTTGTGGCTCGTTGTATATGTTGGCTCGTAGTTTTGTACTCTTCCCTTCGGGGAGCCATCCCCTTGGCCGCTTTTCCCGAATTAGTTTGGATAACATTCACGTTGTTTTATCTGCTTCGTGCAACAAGCTCCATTGTCCGATTGTTTTGAGAACCAAGATAATTAAGACATGAGAACAGGCGTTTGTTTTGGTAGTTAAGACACAAGCATCATCCTTGTCGCTTTTAAGAGTTTTGTTTCTTTAATCTTGACCTGTGTGTATAAAACCTCATGTACTTTTCAGGTGGTACCTCATTATCTGAGTATCACATTTTTTTAGTATTGTGTTCGTTTGTTGTGTGCGTATCAAATAAATAAGAAATAAAATTCATATAAGATGTTTTTTATCAATCATAGATGAATACATTCATTTGATTAGTTTGATTTGCCTTTACAGTATTGGTTTTTATAGTGTCGAAAAATGCTGACAACTTTTTTTTTAGATGAAATTGATGTATATAGGAAGAGCTATTTGAGTAATGTCCATGTTCCAAGCTCGCATGTGAAAAAAATGGAGAATGGGTCTTATAAGATTAAAGCAGTTATTGCAATGTCCTCAAGAGACGTCGAGTGATCTTAAATATAATTGAGCGCACTTCGGATGAATTGGATCGAGAAGATACTCGAGTTGGACTCAATTCCAATTGTGCTCGAGGGCTATTCTTTCTATTAGGTGGTATTCTAGCTAACCACGCAAGAATGAAAATCACATGATTTTTTTATTAATACGGAACAACACACTGTTGAGAAGCCTCTCGTAACAATTTTATCGATTGTATGAAGTTATCGCGAGTCTTCCTTAATGTACTAAATTTATTGATGCGATGTTTTTTTTGGTTAAATTCGAATATTATTACATAACATTCTTCATGGAACATCCATAATCTTTTCTCTCACAGTCACGCGAGGCTATTCCTTTATTGTTTATCATCAGCGTCATGTTCTGAACTTTTCACATTTTCCATTATCATATTTGCCTTTAGCCATTACATATAATTAATTTCATCTAAAAATACACTTCTGATACAGAAAGTTCATTAAAAAGCTTATGATATGCCTTAATATGAAAAGTTTCATACATTTATCATATTTGATCTATAAGACTTACATTATGTTTGTATGATATTAGATGCATGGTACGTTATAAAACGTCGATTGACATCTATAAATTCAATTTTATTAATTTAAAATGCATTAAAAATCAAACCATACGTCTATGATCCAACCCTTAGTCAAGATATAATTTTAATATTTAAAGCATATTATATTCGTTAAACATTCCTTCGAACAACCCTTCCACAAGCCTGGGAAAAAATTATATTCGAAAATTTGTCGATATTGTTTCTGTATCCGTTAAAGAAATAAAACAATCCACTTTAAATACTTGCTGGAAAAAGCTGTGGCTAAAAGTAGTAGCTGAAGTCTGGAGAAAATGTTTCACATTATAAACAATTAATGAAGGCATAGAATTGGTTAATAAATTAGGGTTTTTTTTAATAGAAAATGATCCTATAATGGAAAGAAGTTTAAAATTCAAGAGAGAAAATTCTTTCGATCGAAATAAAAAACCTTTTCATGAAATATTTTCATCAGCCAAATCCTCGCGCAAAACCCACGAATTTATACCGACCAAATCAAAGATATTTATATTCCATACAATATTTTTGATTTGTACATGATTTGACCAGATTTTGGTGGCCTTTTTTATTTTAGCGAATTATTTTAGCTGAAGAAGTTTCTCTCTGAAAAAATTGCTGTCAAAAACGTTTTTGCCACAGCCAGTAAATGATTCAATGAGTTTCAAAACGAAGATCCCACCGAATGAGACTGATGTAGGTCTTGTTTTGTTTTTTCACGAGGATGAAAATCCTTTTACAGTGTATTTCCTTTTTATATCATATGCTAAACAAAAATGTATCCAGGCAAAACTATACCTAGTTTTCGTTGGGAATAGCTGTTCGTAAATCGTGATATTTGCAACTCATTCATAAATTTGTTTTTCTATGTCCCATGCTTTTAATATTTAATCAAATTTATCCCCTCGCAAACATTGGCTTGACTCGTTTTCATTTATTAAAATAGTATGAAGAGGTGGTCAGGAGAGGAACATGTTTCAATCTTTTACCAAACTGTTCCATCAATAATAATTCTATTCATTATCGTCTTTGAAATTTATCAGCGACTTAATTGCCTTCTACTAGCATCATTATCAGAATTTGATGAGTAGTTTTCATATCTGCTATAATTTTCATTAAGATTTATAAATGGCCTTATGATATTCATATGTAAAATTGTGATTATATATCCTTCAAAGTGTCAAAAGACCCTTCATATACGTATTTTAGATACAGATCTATAGGAAATTGTATTTTGATACTTTGGGTATAACAACGGTATTATTGCCATTCACTTAAAGGTCCTAAATATCAAAATTCATACTAAACCAACAATATTCTAACTTTAACACAAGGAAAAGACAATGTGAAATCAGTATAGGGAGAAAATCTTCTGATATACATTTGTCAAATTTCTTCTAGTTTTATCTATTATGGTTGAACTGTATACTTTATATACAAACATTTTTGATTCAATTGTACTACGCGAGAGAAATTCTGGGTCGTGAGTCGTAACTTAACATTAAAGAATTATGAAAATTTAAGGCACGTTTTAAGTTTTAAATTTAGTATCGCTTTTTTTTGTAAAAGGGTGCTGTATTTTTAGTAATTTCAGTTTTAAATACACTCACGACCTTTTGAAAATTATGGAAATCTTGTGAATAAATTAAGACCCGCACTGCGAGATTAAGCTTAAGCAAGACTAATCGGAGATGAAATAATTCAAAAATTACTCTCTTGAAAAAATATACTAGGGTCAAGTGGTGATAATAAATTTGCCCAAGTGTAATGCAAATTTTACGAAGTGTTGATATAGTGAGTTGTTCTCTGTACTCATGTTATAAGCGTTGTGGTACATATTTAGATAATGAAAAAAAAAATCATTTATTCATATTTTCAATCGATCGTCTTGATCCATATTTAGTTAAAGTTCTTTCTTCTACACAAAATATTTCAGCACATTATTATGTTAGAGCTATAAGCTCAATCTTATGATTAGAGCTATGTTAGAGCTATCTCAAAGCCAATTAAATGGAAGAATAATGTCCTTTCATCCAATTCACAGATGTATTTCCCGACTAATAAATCGTTTGTATAATAATCTTTCTCGCTAAAACGATCCTCATAAAAAGCTCAAAATTAGACCATATCAATATCAACAAAAACGATGTTGATGTTAGTTGTCTGCCTTGTGTAATCATAGCAATTAAAATGAAGAATTGTAGACGACTAATAAGGCAATTATACAGAGCAAAGATTCGTATGAATTATTAAAGTATGAATAGATCGATAAATACTACATAAATTACAGAATTGATTAGGCGAAATATATCATTTATAATATATTTTTGATTTGTAACCTTTGTTTGTTTACCTTAATTAACATAAACACAAATAAACAAAATATTTTATATTATACATGCAGTGGCTTTGTTTGAAATCTGATTGTTTTTTTTTAACAAAATGTAAAGACTTTGATAAAGTGTAGTTATAGTTGGCTAGTTTTTGGACTCCAATTATAAAGTTTTGTGTTCAAATCCTGATCGTGGAGGAAAAATTCACTACACCAACAGATTTGAGAGATTCAAAAGTATTCATATCTCGATTCGAGATCACCCTAATTTTCTGCCTCTAATAAAAAGGATATTGAGAGCAATGCAGTTGGACTGAGTTTATTTTAATTTTTAATAATCATTAATTACTAAAAATAAAAATAAACAGAGTTAGTGTAAAAATATGACGCTATTAAATGCATGTGCATCAATACGTGTGTGAAATTTGTTCGTGATGCTTTTAAAGGCTTTTAACGTTCATGGTATGCGCAGTAGCCTGAATATTTGTTTGAACAATATTTAAATACGATAATTTTATCGCTTTAACAATGAAAAGCTTTTATAATTATTGATGTGTAAACTTGTATGCTTTTCAAGCGCTAGTTCCATATTTAATTGGGGATGTTCGTGATACATTAACAGTCGAAATGTATTGGCGTGAGCTTAAAAAATGTGTTATAATTGTGGGATCATGATTGTGAGTATCTTTTATGAGCATGCTTGTTTTGAGAATTTGCAATTCAAAATTGTATGGAGAAGTAGAGCGAATGCGGAACAAAGGGTGGAAAAGACCAAGAAACAAACCACGCGAGAGCTAGTTAAACCAAACGAAGGGTGTGTATGAGAAAGAGTATATACAAGACAATGGGGGGCATTTCATACAATTCCTGCGGGATGATTATTTTTTACTCATGGCAAATTTATATGAACAGATATAAAAAATCTATCGCTATTTTTGGTATGTCTTGATGTTGTTTTAGATGGTTCTTTAGAATTTCTTTTTATGGGACTATTATTAACCATTTTAACATGGTTTTTCATAGCGTATATATGTTTTTAAAAGATAATTGAGTTATTATTCCTTAAGGAACTATACAGGTAGATATAAAAGATATATATTATGGAAATTAACAATTATGACATTAATTAATGTTTTATCTTAAAAACTACTTCAATTTATGTAAATTATTTTTTACGTTTCGTGCCTTCTTTGGTTATAATTATGCTTATAATGGTCTAACTATTAATATTATTATGAATGATAAGGATGTTAATGTGGCTGAATGTAGTTAGAATCGACCAAATAATTTTTTAAGGATAAATATATCCGGTATATAGTTTATTGGCATTACCAATGAAACTATTATTAGTTTGATAGCAATGATGTAGCCCAAATTTCCAATTTGACATCGTCAATCGAAGATGCATGTATCGTTGCACTTGATTAGCTGGATACTATCTATGACACAATATTACGTTTAACATGCCAAGGATCAATCTTAATTAGAACTAGAGTTCATTATAATGAACAATTTGTGGTCAAATTAATATGAATTTATTAGGTTTAATCTTCTATTGTGGATTGTTTTATCTGTATACCAATTCATTCAATCGAATAACCTTTCCAAATTAGAAGGTTTTTAATTAAAATAAGTTGCAAAGATGGAACAGATCATAAAATGCAGCTAATATTTAAACTGCCCATGAAAACGCACTAATACACGGTTATAACGAGCATCATATAATCGATATGATATTTTTGGGGGGTTTTTATGAATGTACGTTTTATTCATAGAACGTAATAATTGAGAATGGCTATACGTTTTATTTTTATATCGATTCTAGTTTATTGACGAAAGTAGCCTTATTTTTGGGAGAGTCTATCCTGGAATTATGGACTTAAGTCTGAATTGATCAGTTAGTGGAGTTGCTCTGGATCCATTTAGTATCCGCCACCTTTAGCCATAGTTATCTAAGTAATATTTGAGTATCATCATTTTTCACCGGACCATACAATGGGGCATATCACCCGTTTTCATCCTTCCACCCCCTTGTCAACCAATCGATTTTGTGTCAGCGCGTGTTCCCAGGTGACCTGGCACAGTGGTACGAGTACCCACCGCTTACAATTATGAAGGTCTCACGTATATTTTTAGCCGAGAATGGCAGGAAATGAGTCTCCCTGTTTACCATCCACGAAAGAGTTTTGAAAGTTTGGCCGCCGACCACCCTCCTGCCTGGATATCAAACCCTCGTTGGTTTGCTAAATTTAATGAAGATAAATTGAGACGAACCGTCTTTGCGTTCCAAACCTGAAAATTCGAACCAAACCGCTCCCCTAACGAAAGGTAAACTAACGAACAAATGAGCTTTATTAATTTTGAACGCCAATTCCTTGGAGGTTGCTTCCATATAACTAGGGGACCTTAAATGTTTATTTTTCGATTAAACAATTATAGAACTGCTAATATTACTAAAAAAATATAATCATAATCATTTATAAACGAGTCATCCTACAATGATGATAAAGTTTCTATTCCCGCGACATTACAAGCTCAATTATAAAAAGTCATGCTCATTCTTATCACCATAGGAAATTATATTATTATAGAAGCCCTGCCCAGCCGTATTTTTAGTCCCAGTATTATTCAGAAGTAAAAAGTTAGGCTAAATTCGAATCGAGTGGGAGGAAGATTGTACAAATATAACGATCTTGTAGTTACATGTTTTTTCCATCTGTACCAAGAATCTGCGCCTTCCGGATAATGTGAATGCTGAGCTGATGTCGGCAGATAACTAAATCATAATAATAAGATAAATCTTTTATCGATTTATTAGTTAACCTTCGATGTTTGAAGCACTTCGTATGAAGCTCTTTTTGTGCCTTTACTATCCACTCGCTTATTAGCTTTTTTAAAATATGTGTTAACATTTTTTGACTTAATTTGTTCCCTTACTAGAACAAAGATAAGAAAAGTTCCCACCAGGAACCTCTGTGCTGCAAATAAAACCAGGTATATGGGCAAAACTGCGACCGCAGTGGTCTTAGAGCCGTTGGGGCGCAATCTGGATGAAGTGAATGGGTGCATTTCGCGAATTAGCTTTAAATCATTGAAGTAATCCGAATTTCTTCGCCAAAATTATATACAATATTCTTAGAGATATGTACTTTTAAAAAATGAAATGAAGAAAAACGAGTTGGTATCATAAACATTATTTATTTTTTATTATTGAAAAATAACATTATAAAAGTTTGAGCTTTGGCGCAATATTGGGAAATCTATTATTAGAAGAATTTTACGTGTGGCTGGTTATTTCGGATGAAACGTTTTGTACTCATACGTTATTTTGACAAGTGAACAACTCCCTATAAAAGCAGACTTATTGCCGAAGGAAATTATAATTTTCATTTAAAAGGAAATGTTATATCTCATTTCCTTTCCTGGGCTTTTTTGGGTATTTGCACTTCCTCTTTCGTATTTATTATAAACGACTTCGTGGTCAAAAAAATAAATAATGAAAATCTCTAATCATACTTTTGTGTGGAGGATCGATTGTTCGCTTAATAAATATTTAGAGAGGAGAAATTATTCAAAAGCCAAATTTATTTATTATTCTATGATAGTGAGGGAACCACAACAAAACCATTTGATTTATGTTGATCCTTACTCGAAACAAACCATTATCATTTAAAACAATCAGAATATTCGAAGCTCAATGCTGATTCCACAATAATGAACGCGATCCCTATCGCTGTTCAATTGCTTTTGCGTGAATAGCATTTTTTCATTATTTTTTTTCTCACATAAATTCGAATAAGATGGATGTAATAAAGATCTATTATTATAAATTTGAATGATGGTCGAAAGTAAGAATTTTTTAAATTTAAAGTTGCTTATTGTTTTATTTATAAATAGTTGTCAAATGCCAAAGCCTCAAGTATTAGATACCTTATGGAATCTTCAATACTTTATTTTAGTATTATCTCATGTGATTTAAGGGGCATAGATATATAAATCACTTTGCTGTGCCAAATTTTCTTTGGATATTACTGAATGAACTTAGATTCTTACTCTCCAATACATCGTGTATATAACTCTATTAGATTTAGATTCAGAAATTAATGTAATTCATACCATTTGACTTGTACTCTTTTGTGATATCACGATTCATGTGAGGGCTATGGAAAATTGTGGAAAAGCCGTTTGGAGTGCATTTGAGCAATGTCTGCAGCCCTATAATAATGATGATGCAGGCTCCATGTTTAATAGAAATATTTCTGGCTCACCCTTAGCTTTATAGAATTTTAAGGGATAATTTTCTTTTTCTCTCACTACACAAAAACCATTTTGACCCTTGATGTGACAAACAATAAAACGATGTGACAAAAAAATTGGATTTAGCACGCCATAAAATTAAAATCCATAATATAACCTTTGATTAACAATTTACCACTAACCAAGTATTTTATACTAATGTTGTAAAAATTCGATAATTTGGAAGAAAAAATCACTGTTCCAACAAATTTGAGGATCGGAAGTATTATTTTATCCAATATCCAGATTTACCATGATTTTCTGGATCTGGAGAATTAACATTGATGTGATTAATAAAGTCGTATAAGAATACCAATGAGAGACTGACGTAGTAACAATACTTAAATATAACTCATAGATTCTCTTTTCCTTAAAAAAATCCTATCAAATATAATCCTTTCTCTATAAAACTTTCATATGGAGATATCCAACATTTGTTAATGGATATGGCACCATAAGATGAAAAAATTTTCGTTTGATAATTCTAGATATTTTTTGGCGTTTTTCTAAAAAACTTCAATGAATGACTTCGATCCAAAATGATTTTGATCAGGGCAATACATTGATCTATCCTCATCAGATCATTCTTCACTCGAATGTTTCATTATTAGTGCCAAGTAGCATTTTAATATTGATCAAGCAGTCTTGTCTTTAATGTCGTGTGAAACAAATTACTAATGGCCTTTGTAAAAAGTATGATCATAGCCAGAAGGAAATGTCGTCAAAATAACTGGAAAAAATGGATCCCTGCCAAGAGAATATGCTTATATGAAAAAATTTAAACACGTCGATTTTTTTGATTTAGTTCAGCAACTTGTAATGATTTAGAAGATTTACGAGATTTTCAAGAAAAATGTGTATCTCTGTATTTTTTTAAATATCCATTAATATATATATTACCCAAAACCAATGGTACAGCAGCTCAATTTTGGCTAAATTTTATTTTGGTTTCATAATATTTGAGTGTCAATAGATGAACAAATCATTTGTTGTTATCAATTTTGCCAATTTTTGCGTTATATATTTTTTAATCCAAATCTGTGCAAATATATTTATTGATAGAAAATGATAAATTTATTATGTTAATCTTATGTAAAAATATATAGAATTCACAATAACTG
The DNA here is from genome assembly GCA_008973525.1 of Stenopsyche tienmushanensis. Lineage (NCBI taxonomy): Eukaryota > Metazoa > Arthropoda > Insecta > Trichoptera > Stenopsychidae > Stenopsyche > Stenopsyche tienmushanensis. The sequence goes on from WACJ01000360.1 coordinate 46,134, forward strand.
TAATATATATTCAATTTGATGAAATTCAATTTCCATACTTCTATAAATACACAATTAATCTTAAATTGTATACATAGGAATTTCAATATAAGCATGTTCGTCATACCAAAAATGTGATCAAATATTGCAAATATTTACTGCTTGCCGATGTTGCTATTTTCCAACATAGCTTGCAAACTTTCTTCGAGCTCAACAGATTCGCTTGGTAACTTTTGGTGTTCATGGAATACGAGACTTATGAGATTACAAAACAGAAACTTCATAATACGGGAAACATAGTTTTGTTCACACAAAGAGCTTATGAATCGACTTTAAAAAAATCTTGTTGAAATACGATTTTCTATCGAAATATCTATCTTAGGCTGAAATTTTAAAAATATCGTAATATTAACCGTCTGATAAAAAAGGATAGATTTGAACGTCACGAAAAACATCATGATATCGTAATATCTATCTGTCGTGTGTCCAATAATAAGGCAAAGCGGATGATTAATGACCGCATGATGAAACTTTTGCTAAATATTGGTTGAAGTGCCCAAATGTGTTACTAATCGTATGATATTATGGCGATATTGCTAATATCATAAGCGATAAATTTGGATGTTACCCTCATCGAAAATCATATGCTATTTATATAAAGTTTGTATGAAAATTACACATGTAGGCAAAATTAAATTGGGACATGTTATTAAAATATCTAAAAGACATTTTAAATACGATTTGATTACTGAATTAAAAAAATCATCCCTTATATTGATAACATAATGAAAGAAATTTAAAATTAAGATTAATACCCTAATTATATTAACTCATATATCGTATATATTAAATCTTTTTAAAATATTGTTAGTGGAAAATAATCAGAAATTTTGATTAGCACATTGTTAATATGTTTGATATCGAAAAGGTCAAATTCAATACTATTTAATTATGACGAAGGATGAAAGCTCCCAATTAAAGCTATAGGGCCGTTGGTCCCTTCATTTAATTTAATAGATATTTAGAAGTGAAGGATAACTTTTTTATGAACTCAAATTTTGACGTTAATCGCTTTGCATTAGCAAATTCTAAATGATCGTTTGTAACAAATACGTAAGAAAATTGGCGAAAGCCATTTTAAACTCATGAATAAATTGTTAAATGCAATTTGGCAAACATCACTTAGTGGCTGAATCATTTTAATATGAAATTACCATGGCTTCTTCGTTTAAAATGCAAAGTTCTAAGGCGTCTGCTTCAAGTTTGATGCAATTGTTGAAAATTACAACCGAGATACACTTGAGTCGAGTCTACATTGATTAATTCCTTGATACACGAGGCCAACATGTTATTTAATTTTAAAACCATCCTTGAATACATACCTATGATAATTATTGCAATATCAGTTTCATTTTTCAAAATCAATGATATTTGTGAATTTAAATGCAAACTTAATGCAGAAATGAATCCACAATGCTAACTTTTGGTTGAAAGCACGAACGGAATCTAGAAAAGCGCATTTTTGCACATGTCCTGAATTCTTCCCATGTTTCTATCCCAATTTACCACATGTATTTTTATAGCAATTTGCGGTATTTTTTCAACGAAAACCAACATGTGTATGCGCGTAGAGTTCGTTATCAGGTATTTTTCTAAATACTCTTTTTTTAAATATTTAAATGCTTATTTAAAATAGAATCATTGAAGATAGAGTAAATTATATTACATCGAAAAATGCATAAAATAGAATAGGATTATTAGAACAGGATTTTTAAATAGGAGTATTATACATTGATGGATGAAATCATGTTGTATTTATGATAGCAAGTCAATTACTCATAAGAGGCATCACCTGATTTTATAATTATCTCAGTATTTATATTTTTAAAACCAGATAATTAGGATAAAATCGAGACAACCGATTGAATATATCAATTTTTTTCACGGAGATTTTTATCTCCAAAGCTCAAAAACTAACTCACTATACCAACTCTTTATTATATTATTATTTAATACATATTTTTAAAAGTCGCGAAAAGCAGCTAATAGCTTAGTTCGGCAAGAATAATTGAATTTACAGGCTCCTCTGGTACGGCACTTTTACTTATAAAGTATTGCTCCTATTGTTTCATAAAAATAATATATTCTTACCATGATAGATAGGGCGTTTTTTTTCCCTAAACTCCTAAAAAACTTCTGAGGGAGGTTCCGTAATCGTACAGATCATAGAAAATGCCGCAAAAAGCCCTAAAAAAGGACGGAGTACCCGTAAGGTCTATGTGTCCAACCGGTCCGCTTTTCGGACCGCCGACGTGATGAATGAGCTCCTCGCGATCCGACACCATACCTGCACATATCTATAGAACGATTATGAACTCTCATTACAAAACGACGTTGTCTGAAGAAGACTGACCGGGCGGATTTCAGGCGACACGCAGCGGACTGAAATGTGTTAAGATAATTGATGAAACAAAATTTAAGCCTAAGCATATTGTATAGTCATTATACGCTTTTTGATAACTCTAAAAAATAATAAGTTAAAAGTTAAGGGGTGAGTTCGAAGCGTTGTTCGTAGTATTGGGAGCGCTCGATGAAACTTTACGGTACAAATAGCTTTCGTGTAAAATCAATCGACCTTATTTCGGCACTTTCCATACACGAAATTTGTACCGTCATATTTCAGATACTTATCCCCGGGGTCAAATCTAACCCCTGAAAAATGTCGTCTTTGGATTTGTTCGACCGCATTGAAATGTATCGCAGCCCTAGGGCGCTCATTTTTCTCTTATGCTTGAGTTGCTTCCGAACCGTGTCATAGTAAACGCCGTATGAATGAATCACTTTAGCAATCTTCCCTGCCCTCTTCTGATCACATAATTCTTGGTGTTTGCTATTACATCACCATGTCAAATATCGTGTCAGTCCTCCCATATACAAATTCGCTCGTGCGTTCAAATTTTCCCATTAAATCTCATAATGTATTTTGCGCGGAAATACCGCCGATTTTCTATAAGCAGCGTCTTCACATTTTGCTTTAAATATGTATAAATATATATATAAACGGAAAAGGGACGCTATTTAAATCAATTTTTCACAAATTGAATCCATGTGCAAAATTTTCCTTGAATGCTTCACATTCTTTAAAACTCGTTATTTATTTGCTAATATTATTCAAGCTAATGTCTAAATTATAGCAGATTTTTATTGGGAAATGAGAGCCATTATGAACAACAAGCTTAAATTCTTCAAAGATCATTTGGCATCATCAATTTTTTCCGCCCGATCAAGTTTTATGTTCACACACTGTCATAACATCGTCAATTTTCAATTTAATCTTATTTTTTATCTACAGAAAAGGGAAAATAACTATTTATAATTCATTCGATTTTATAGCTGTAAGGTGGACTCATTGAAATATAATATATCAATTTTAATTTATCTAAAAATGCATGCTTGTACTTATTCAATATTTCAGAAACATTTATAGATAAAAGAAATAAGATAGACATTTGAATTTTGCGTGAATTTCACTAACTGCCATCGCTCTTGTTTAGGTATGAAACCAAACCATTTTCATAGTAAATATAAGTTGTGATGAAAAATGGGTACAACACAAATAACCCTAAGCGCAATAATATATTTGGTTCTTCAAATCAGGTACCTGTTCCTACCCTTAAACCATCATTAACAATGAAAAAGGTCTCTTTCTTTGTATGGTGGGACATGTCCGAAGCTGTTAATTTTAAATTGCTTGAATCCGGTAAGAAAAACACAGCAGTAATACACTATCAAAAATTAAAATCCACCACAAATTAAACCACAAAAAGATCAATTTTAGTCAATAATAGAAGCTTGGTTTGATGCTTCTATTCCATTGATTTTATTACACATCGAGATATTGAATCCTATGATTTCAGATTGTTTCAGTCCTTAGAAAACTCATTATGACATACAAATCACGTCAAAAATATCGTTTTTTTTAATTTCATTTTTCAAAAGTGCATATTTCTAAGAATATTGTCTATAATTTTGGTGAAGAAATTCGCATTATTTCAATGTACAGGTAATTCGCGAAATGTGCTCGAAGCAATTCGTCCAGATTGCGTCGCAATGGCTCTGAGACCACTGTGGTTGCAGATATGACCCTATGCCTGCTTTTGTTTGCAGGACAGAGATTCCTAGTTGGGAATTTTCTTAACATTGTTCTAGTAAGGGAGCAAATTAAGTCAAAAAATATTAACACAATTAAAAAAGCGAATATGCAAGTAGATAATAAGGGCACAAAAGAAAGAGCTCTGTATGAAATGTTTCGAAAATCGATTAGCTAAGTAATAAATTGATAAAAGATTTATCTAATTATTATGATTTAGTTATCTTTCGACATTCTGACTCAATATAAAATATGAGCAATGCTGTATAAGCCACAAACTATCATAAAATTTCGACTGATGAAACCCCTCAGCATTCACATTATCCGGAAAGCGCAGATTCTTGGTGCGAATGTCAAAAACATGCAACTATAAGATCGTTATATTGGAAATAGCGACACATACTGCAGCTTGCACTTTTAATGAAGGATTTGAACCTATTTTAAGAGTAATGGTTATCATGGGGATCACAATCAGTTCAGATGCCTTATACCCCTTGCCAATCGCTGAGACTTCGAATCTTCTAAAAAGGCAGCTCACAGGGACGACATATCAGCCAAAAAACAAGGTTGAGATGGTTGAAAGATTGCTATATGGAGATGGAATATTACTGTGAAAAAAAAAGTTAAAAACGCCCATTTTTTTGGGCCATTAAAGTGAGATGACCCCTTAAAAGAAGGTTTTTTTAGGGATGAAATTTAATTTTTTTTTAATAAATATTTTGTAAATGTTAAATAAACGTGAATATTTTCTATATTTCTATTTTCTTTTCCTAATATATTTCAAATAATATTCATAATTTAGATGCTCCTGTATTTTGACATAATGAAAATATTTTCTCGATAAAAGTTCGCATGGAAATACGTTGAATATTTACAAGAAATCTTATATCTTCAGATAAATTGAACTATAATTTTCAAACTAGAATTTGAGCATTCATTCTGAATATTCTCCATCACCAATGAGAATTTCGAACGAAACTGTACAATTCCCCGTCTATTTAACATTGAATTACAAATCGCTCTTCACTAAGCATTCTTGTTTGCCAACAGTTAACGAGCAATCCGAATACGGAATATTTTACTATATCAATATTTCGAAGACCTATTCTATATAAATAATGTGACATTTCAAAAGCGCTATTCAATTCGGTTGAAATAGACTAGCATATGACACAATGATATAAATTCAATTAATTTTGTATGATAATATTAGCATGATTGTAGAAAATTTATTCTGCATGACCATCAAATTCAATTGACATTATTAATTGATAATCTAATGAAATCTATGCTGCTCTAAATTTCATCAAATTATACATTTGTTGAATACAAAAATACCTATTTTTGTTTTAATTTTAAATTACGTATTTTCCTTATTAATATTATATTTTATAGTTGTATCATGGTTGTGTATGCAAATACGAATACCGCAGCATCCTTGCGTACGTATGTAGCTGTAAAATGATCTTATATTTGGATAAAGGACTCTTCCGAGAGAGGTATTCATTTTACCATGGCTTGTATCGATTTCTCTCGTAGCCACCTCCGAGTCAGCGCCTGTGCATAGCAATCCTTCGGGTTCTCTGTTCTGTTGTTCTTCCTTGTTTTCGTTAGTACCTACTAATTTAGTAATTTTGATCTATCAAATATATAAACAGTGATTAGCATCCCTGGGGACTACATTCGGAACGAAATATAATCCACAGACGTTCCGGTGGACATAGTTAATTATGATACAATAAATCAGAAGCATTATAAAAAACATCATCGACAATTACAGAATATTTCTATAACGTCACTGAATTTAAATCAACTACATGTTTCATAATCATAAAAAAAGTAAATTTAGATTCTTGACAAATGTTAAAGGTATTCGTGCTACTGAATTTGACGTACAAACGTGGGTCATTGTGCTCATGAAAATGGATAGAACCCATGAAAAGGTGTGGTCTTTTATGATATTATTAAATTGTGCTATACAAATATATATATATAAAGAATGTCATCTTGGTGATTGATAATCTTTACAAATTATTCAGTAGTTGGAAAAAAATAATGTCCATTTTGTATCAAAGTCTAGGCTACACTGTTAATAATTTGATCATGCCCCCAATTAGCATATATAATATTAATGATCTTGAGTTAAAAACATCTTTAAGATTATATAAATTATTAACACAATAGTCTTAAATTATTATTCAAGGAATTAAAATCCATGCTTTTGGGAAAAGCGAAAAATTTTATCAGAAATATCGAGTGTTTGCATATGAAATGTCCGATTTTGTAAGACCGAAAAAAGCGCTGTAATTGTTGATTTAAAAGCTGTTTCCCTATTAAATATTCAACATTTATATTATTGATCATATATTATCAATATTGGATATAAGATATCTTGATGAATTGATATAAAACTGATGGCCTCTGTGGAAAATATGCAAAATAAATAGGTCGTGTGAGCGAAAACTTCATATCATAACTACGATCATTTAAGGAAGACTGTTTGAGATACAATTTCTCATTTATTATTTCAAGATTTCTAAGCTAAGACTTTATTTCGTGAGCTTCAACAGGCTGCCAGAATGAATAATGTATGATATTTTGTCAGACCATCGTATGATCCTAGAATGAAGTCCCTCTATTGTATGCTGTCTTGAAATTTCATCGTGTCTAGATTTCGTCTTGTTGATTCGGGTTTATCAAGCAGTATAAATTTTTCGTCGTAAAAAATCTCACTTGATGTCTGTTAAATAATAAAGAGTCTACCTGTCTTCTGGCTTCTGTAAATTCATGTCGAATCCAATAATCGAGCTTTTTAATACTATAACGATGTTCTTGAAAGACTGTAGAGCAGTGAAAGAATTAATCCGTAAATATATGTCATCAATGATGCTAGTCGATCGTTTACGTGTCTCTTTTTTATTTTGATTTTAAAAAGTTCGTTTGTGGTAATCTCCAGTTCAAATACTTGATCATGTTTTCTTTGTGATTCTACTATAGAAAAATATTAAATTATCGATATTTTGCATAGCGAAATTAAATATAAAAGCTCTGCGTTACCAAAAATTAAGTTTGATGTTGTTGGTACAGAATATCAACATTATATTAGAGAGAAATTTTAGTATAATTGTGGATAGATAAATAAATAATCCAATATCGCAATTTCCAGCTAGATTGTGTGTGCCCTCGGAAAATTTTATGTTGCTAGCGTTCCTTCATCATTCATAATATATCGTGTTATCATCTTTGTCTATCCTGCTTTGAAATATATATTCTGCTGATGATACCTACGTAGATTTATTTTGCTCCTCTAAATGCCCAAATATTTATTTCCTTTATTATATAAATGTTTCTTGGTAGGAACTCAAATTTTAAAAAAATGCATGAGAATCTCACGCGATAAAAGTGAAACTTCGTAGCTATCAATATAATTTTATTAACCATTTGTTAACGAATACTTTCAGCTACGCGATTAAGCTATGTTTGTGTAATATATAATAAAATAGGCAAGCTATAGGTCTAGTGGTTGCTTTATAAAGACAAGAAACCACAAACGATTGTATTGGAACAGGAAAATATGAGATAAATACTTTTTAATTATGTATGCATTCTCTTCCACTTGTGAACTACAATTCATGCTATAAAATTCTTAAAATAAATATGAATCGACATAGATCTATGGGCAATATTTTTGAATGTGACGATTTATGGACGCATGAATTATGTTTTCGAAAGAGGAGATTTACGACCGGCTTAAAAATATTTTTTATGCGAAAATAGTGCTATTGTCAATTTTATCATAAATTTGTGTTTGAGCACGAGGATGTATAATATTTTTATCGCCGGGATCAATAAATTCCTACATAAAAAGGGTTATACATTGTCATTTCAAATCTCCATCGCGTGCTCAAGCTTTATATGACTGACATTCATATTCGGCGAGCGTACGAATGATGATGAAGGCTTATATGTGTATGATTTCTCTTTCAATACGCTCGAAAAAATGTGGATAAATTACAATCCATATGTAGGTTGTTAAACGTGGATGTAAAAAAATAAACTTAAAAATAATTACATTCCATATATGTAGTCCGCAAATGCTATGAATGTCGTGCTTCGAAATGAATCTATTTTCAGATTTAATAAAAACTACGTCAATATCATAAAATACATGCCATGCGATTGTATTTAATGTAATATGCAATAAGTGCGACCATTCTCTATTGTTGAGGTTTCGGAATGAATAGTAAATTTAAAGCTAGATTTATTCCGGTAGTCTACAGTATTTTGAATCCAGAGAACCTTATTCATATACAAAGCATGATTATAAATTATGCCAGAATTGATTAAGGTAAAACAGGGAAAACCTTTTTAAAGCAATAATTCTGAATGAAGCGATTCTTCTCTTACACGCTGCTATTCAATTCGTTTAAATACAACAGGGGTGTGTTTGTAAAGGTTTCAAATTTTAAAGCGAGCCTACCAAGCTCGATATTAAACGTTAATTAATTTTGGCTATTTTTCAGTAAAAAAACCAATTTTTCATTACTTCGTTTGCTTTCATCCTCTGGTCGAATAAAACCAGCAACGCAATGACACATATATTATAAATCATATCAAAATCTCAATGAATTAATATTTTCTTCCTATGATATTCATATCGTTTAATGGACCTAAATTTTTTTAGAAATAATTTTTTTTATGCGATAGTTCCTCATGATCTTTATGATTATTTAAATAGATATTTTTAGAAAAAAAAGATATTTAATGCTTATTGTAAATCTATTACACATTGATTAGAAATAGAAAATTATAAAATAGAATCGGAAATATTAATAATCTAAATTTGAATTTGACCCAAATCCTTATTATAAGAGTCCAGAGACTAGTTAAATATGTTATTTATCTATTAATATTTGACAAATTTAGTTCATTTTTTGAATAATTAAAAGCTTGTTTTAAATCCAACATAAGGAGGAGAAAAATATATAAATAATGGTCGCTTTGAAGTCAATTATATCTATTCAGATTATAAAAAGTGTAAACGTTTCACTTTGCAAAATTATTTTATTTTAACATTGATCAAAAATAAAAAAACGAGCTTTTATATTCGCTCTTTTATATAATATAATCGCCATAACCGTTGTAACTGTTTATTCGATATAATCGCGATTTTATTATCAGTTTTGCTATGAATACGAACGGTTATTATTTTTTTTATCGTCCTAGATTATTTTTTTTACCATTGGAATATTCTATGTGGGTATTTTGCCATGTATATCTTTAGTTATAAAAATATTTTGTGTCAGTGAGGAGCTTTCATCTTTAAGCCCGTTGAGCTTTACAGTAAAGACAAAGCTTTGTCACGACCTACTATGACAAGGATAGAAATATCACAAACTAGGCGAATTTCCAAAGCTAAATGAATACTGCACTATAATGTCTTTTAAAAGCTCAAAGCGAACCATTTTAACTACATTGCATAAAATGAATTATCATTATTGAATTTTAATATTAGAGTCGAACGTTCGTTTTCTAGATAATTTTAATTCAATGTGACATTTTCCCATGTATTCACATAATCTATAGCTCGAGAAAATTATGTCTGTTCATTTTCTTGCACACAGGTCACATGGCGTGCATTTATATTGCAAATATATGACATAATGCATTCTTGTTATGTGGCTGCGAATATAAATGGAACATTTCAATTCACTTGAGAAAAGCTTGCCCTCTGTAATATTCCAGTAATATATAATTTCCGATGTTATTATATTTCCATCGTCCCATAATTTGCAATGCATTTATGACATAGAATTTCAAAGAATATTTTATAAAGATGAAAAGTTGGAATACTTTCATAACTAGAGGACATTTTTTTAATATATTATCGAACATAAACCTTTTAAGTTGTATATACCAATTGATCTAAATGTAGAACTGTTATTGATGCTTCGGGTGGATGTTAGACTCTACGATGCCCACCCATAAAACCCCAGGGGGGGGGGGATCCAACCCTACGCCCGTGGGCAACAGTTGAACCCTTGGGGTAATGATGTGGAGTAGTGGTGCGCGAAAGCAGCCTCGTCGGTTTGTTCATCAAACGGTGCTGGGGTAGTTCATCTAACATGAGTTGAGTACGCAGGTCACCCTGTGCTGCGTACTCGTAAAGGAGTGTGTAGAATTGCTAATTACAGAAGTTGGCGGAGTCTGTGTCAAAGGCATCACCACTATTTTTAACAGCCTAGTGCATACAGCGAAGAACAAATTTAGACTGCTCGAACGACGACTCATCTTCGTGGCTAGGTACTACAAATGACATACGAGTACCATGGGAAAAGGATAGCCCCTGCAGTCCGACATCTACTGCAGCTCCCGCCAAACTAAGGTTGGACTCGTGGTAGTATTTCTTTGAATTTAGGATAATCTCTGTCCTTCATCCTCCAATGCATCTTCGGGTGCACGTTGTCCAAACCTAGTCTTGCTGCGGAAACCTCACCTCCTCTGGAGGGGGCGGAGCAAAAGGGATGGGCGCCTGGATGCTCTGTGTGTAGTATTTCCCATGGGGCTAAAGATCAATGGAAGATCTTCTCTGTGTGGCTGATCTGGGATAACTCGAAAAAGACCATGCAGCAGCGTCGGCAATAGGGTCGTTATTACAGATCCTCCAAACCAAGTCGCTGTCTATTGTATGTCATATTATGTATGATGCTATTTTTGATAAATGTAATATGTTATCTGTATACGTTGAAAAGATTCATCACTTCATATATTACCATAATTATAATTAAGTCTGATAGTTCCTCATAGCACGATTTAGCTCTTTATTTTCTCATATTTTTTTTTAATATTCAGATGATCCTTTGTATAAATAAACTTCGTCTATATTTCATCTGATTATTTTAGATGAAATTGTCTACTCGTAGAAATTGTGTACCGATATTTAAGGGGCGCCAAATATTGAATTACATATATTTTTCAGAAAAAATATTATCAGTCTGTAGCTTCGAGTAAAAGTGATCCGAGACGAAGCTATCATTTTTTGACGTCCCGCAGGCATAATTTCGTAATATCGCGTAATCTGATCGCAGGGTGATGAAACCTCCTTTTTCTATAGAAAATGAAAGAGCCGAAGTCGCGGTCCTTTTATTAGTAGCTAAAAACTATACCCGAGAAAGAGGTTCGTCATTGAAGTCTCGCAGTTAACTCTTTCTGATTATTGTCCTTTGAGTGAATGTTGCACACGAATGTTACCTTCAAAACATATTTATCAAACTTTGAAAATAATAGTTGCATTCTACCCATTCCTGCTCCTTTAGCTCTACCACATTTTTAAATTGATTTCTTAAGACCACGTAAATAGAGAGATTTATGTAGTTATATGTAGTAAAAAATAATAATGACGAACAACATGTTAAACATGTATTGACGTTTATTTCGGCTAAAAAAATATGTTTATGCCCGGACAATAAGATGTTTCTAGTTCCAATTCAACTAGGAAAAAATATAGGGTTGATATCAATTCGTTATTATACATTTTGAGCAGTTATATATATATTATATTTAAGGGTTGATCGTTTGAGTTTTTCGATTCTCCATCGTTTTTAACTTGCAAATTAAATCCGTTCAACTCAAACTTAATCAGAATTCAGTTTCTGTGGCGTGGAAAATTAGTAACTGTCAATAGCTTTATAAGCGAGGAGATTTATTTGCGGCTTTAATCCCGTTATCCCTGAATTAATATTCAGCACTCAAGGCTATGCGAAAAATAATTAAAAATAAAACTCCCCCTTTTTAACATAATTTGAATCAATTTGCCTCGTAATTATTGTAGTCCTTGAAGAAAAATGATAATACGAACGAGGCACGCCACCCTTCCACGATGTAAGCCTCAATTCAATTTAGGATCTCGTGCAGTTCGCAATATTGGGGGTCCCTGAACATTCATCTCAGGAGCTTTCTGCTCTAATAATCGCTAGATAATCCTAAATAGAATTAGCGCGTCATAAGCTCGCTATATAATCCTGTCAGTATTAAGTCATTCTATGGCGGTTCTCTAACATCAAAGGGTATAAGCAGACCCTGTATATTCGTTACGTTTTAACGTACGCGCAGTTATCTTTGTACGTGCTACAGCATACGATCATCGATTTTGCTCGTGCTAATGTACAGACACTCATATTATTTAATAAGTTACTTACAGTTCATCTTTCGAACGTAATCAAATTAGGACTAATTTGATTTTCAGACGATCTATGAAGCCCGACAAAATCGGGTTTTGATGTGATGCCCATTTTGGCCATTGTTATTTTAAATAAGCGAATATATTAGAATGAAAACATCAAAATACCAGTGAGAAGTTGATTTATTAATAATATATATTTTTTGAGATGATCCTGGAATTTCATTACAAAGGTTCGATTTTAGGTTTAAATTCAGATCGTGGAAAATTTTTTCATCGTACCAACTTATTAGGGAGATTGTAAATATATCTAAATATTGGATAGTATTGAAATTAATCATCATATTAAGTATTAATACATTTGATAGACTGTCTCGATCCACGTTTAACCTGGATTTCTTGGAGTTGAGCAGAATCGCCTATGATTGATGGATTTACAAAAGTAATTTTATTATAGATCTTTCCTCAAAATTATTATACAGTTTATCTTATTCTAACTTAACCACACTAGGAAGGCAATAATATAAATCGCTATTTAATATCTCTTTATTCATTAAATAAGATCTTCATATGTAAATCGTCTATTTTCAAACTTGTTTTACATTTTTTTAGGGGTTAAAGAAGTCTTTTGCTACGTTTTACACACAGACCCTATGCCATAAGTGTAAGGGTTGTCAAAATAGATTTTTTTTTCAACATTTTGAAAAACTACGTGAAATTCCACATAGTCACATACAATGTGCAAACAATAAAAACAGCTACTTCGTTCTATTACAACCTGAGTTGTAACCAAGGTTACCCTATTACAACCAAGGTTGAAAATTAGAATGTGGAAAATTTGGGTATTTTAAAAAATATATATTTTGATAACCTTGACACTAAGTACATAGGGTCTATGTGTGAAACAAAGCAAAAGATCCCCCTAATTCCCAAAAAAAAAAAAAATGTCGGTCCATGTGCAAAACATATTAGAGATAGACTTTTGAAATACCAATAAACACTCAAACCTTTTTTTGTGCGATTTCGAAGTTATGCGGTTTTTTTATAAAGAATTGAGATACCAGATGTCAGACATCCTTAAAATTTTATCAATTATGCAGGGCGTCCTTTAAATGTTACCAAAAACGTTATTTTTTATTGCCTTATTATTTTCCTGTTTTTATTAACTTTTTTTATGCGATTTTGGATATATTTTATATAGTTGTTTCAAAGTTATGCGGTTTTTAAAATCCATGAAACGCATCTTCACTTTTTCTATGTAAGTCATAGTTTTTTTGTTCGGATTTTTAGTTCGGATGTATTAATATTTGCATCATCTCTGTTCAGATTTACTGATTACCAAAAAGTATCTTTTGGGATGATAAGTCAGACAGGGTCGCAATTAAAAAATATTTATAATTTCACCACTCTGATGACGAATTTGGCATCTTAAGAAAAAGAAGATTTACTATATTTTTGTGCGTAACACTTAAGAACGCCATTAACGTAGGATTTGTATGTGCCTTGAATATTCGGATTTGCGACAAAAGTCTCATCTCATATTTAGACGTGGCGTTTTAAATTTCCATCATTGTCAGAGCCACCCTTTGTAATCTCGCCATCAGCATCACACGTCTCTACGTGCGAAATCACTCTGTTTGTTGTATGGCATTTTTTGCGTACGTGGACAAAATAAGCGTTGGCATATTATTTCTTGTATTAAATTTTATCACACGTAAGGTGCAAAAGTATCCCATTAGTCCAGCCCCTTATGTTTAATGGAATCAGAACAATGGTCGTTCTCCTTTTGTTGTATCGCGAATTTCACTAATGCTTGGAGCGTGAGTAGGGCACCAATATGGGAGTGGTAGTTATGATTTACAAGATTTGTATCTATTATTTGAGAAAATGACGCGTCATCTCGGCTTTTATATCAAATCATTAATTCAAATAACCTCTATGAGATATTTCCTTGGATTTAATTTCATAGCAGTCCTGCGTTTCGGCTGTAAAGCCTTAGCTCGGCGTTTCACTCTTTCTTTTGTTGTGGAAGATTTTGATTCATGCGTAATTTTGCTGCAATTAAGTGTGGAGCTTATCTTTTGTAATATAATACTTCGTATCGTATTATACTTTAGATTAATGCTTAATCGTCCTTTTATTAATTAAATTTCCATTGAAGACTGTACGTGCTTAGGGCGGTGCGCCTACGTGAAATGATTAAAGCGAAGAGTTCGATTTGCACGACTTATCCTTTCAAGGCATTAATCTACTCAATAAAGAAAACTTTCGATTTTCTTACATCAAATTCGCTCATTTTAATGAATAAAATTATAAGGTAAGTCTGTTGGAAAAAGTCGCTGAGAGCAATGACGCAACTCTGGGTGGGTATTCGAGGTTGGCTGTTCAGAGAATAAAGTTCCTTTATTGGGACTTTTTGTCCCCGCGGGTCCAGTATACCATTCCAGAAACTAGGGCAGGCAAATACTCGGCCGAAGAGATTTTTAGATTCAACATTCAATTTAAATTCAAGCGTCTTTTCATAAAGTACTCTTCTATCTTTTGAGTAGGTTCATATGCAATAACACTTCAATAATAATAAAAAAGCTCTTTATATACGTCTTTAAACTGTTTGTATCCTGATTTATTCATACGTAAGAATATATACATATAACTGATTGAGTTAGTTTAATCAAGACTTGTAATAAAATTGTCATCGAAATCATTGAAGATTCAAAGAACGATGATGAAATAGAAAAAAACCTCATCTATCTAGCTGCAAATATAATTTAAAAAATATTTAACTTTGCAATACATTGGTAGAACATTTTCTTTTTAATGCAATAGATCCTAAGCAAACTTTTAAATTGTAACGTTACCTGAAAATTATGTATCTGAATATTGTAGGGTATCAGCGAATGTGTAATTTGGTGGATTGACAGCTACTTTTTTTCTCTCTTCTGAAGTAGGAGTCCAAATGCGAACGAGCAAGGAAGAATAAAAATATTCAACTTTGGCTACGGGAAGACGTTTTATTTCCGCCGGCTACCCAGTTGTCTCGCAGTTGAGGTCTCATACGAGACAACTGTCGTATTTATCGTCACTTGTTCATCTTCTTCGTCCTTTTTGCTTCTTTCCCGATCCAATAGCGAATGGAGTATGCTGAATTTAGCTGGAAGATCTATTATTCGATCAGAAATATTGATACTTTTAATTTTTAAAATTATCAACGCGATGAAATATACATTTCACAATTAAATGAAATAACTACAAAAGCTTGGATTTCATCGACACACAAATATTTTATCCAGTAATCTAGGACTATTAATATAATATTAATGTTTCTATTTCAAGTAGAGTATTTTTGTCAACTTTTCGTAAAAAGATTTCTGTTAAATCAGTTTCATACACCACACCCTGTTAAATAAGGCATCGATCCCGAAGGCTTTTACTCGGAAGCCGTTAAACACGCAATACAGAAATCAATCATACCGAAGGTTAAGCACCTTTCACATTACGACTTGTATAGTATCACCTACTGCAGTGTTTCCTAACCTTTTTAGTCTCGTTACCCCTGTAGCCTATCAGGGAAACTGGTTTTACCCCCCTATAAAATTTTATCATGAAATTGCACAAAACTATACGAAATTACATTTTTAACATACTTTCTTGATTAATTAATGATAGTTAATGTGAAAGTTGAAATTGTTTTGCATTTGCAAGTGTTTTTATGCTAGGTTTAGTTTCACCCAACGAATATTCTTAGAGCTGTCAGCTATAATCGGATATTCAGCAGCTACTTCTCGCCAAAATGTACAGAGGTCATAGTTTTGAAATTCCACTTCTCTGGAAGTGCTATTCTCGAGTAGTCTGATAAATTCAACTTTGGCTTACACATCTTCGTCTTTAAAAAATCCTTCATCAGTAGAAAACGGTGCTAATATCCAAGAATTGAACTGACGATTGTTCATGTCCGGGAAATATACTGCAGATAAATAGTGAATCGCAGAATTTTCAAACGTGATTTTTACAGATTGGTCATTTACCAATTGCTCACACAATTGTGCAAACATCGATATATCGTCAACTTGAACTCTGCGTTAGTAAAGTTCCAATTTATGCAGAAAACTTGCAACTTTATCCTGTGCTGTCAAGCAGGGCCGTAACTAGTGTATGATGCGCCCGTGGCAGGAATCTAAATTGCGCCCCCCCCCCCCCCGAAAATGAGATAATTTCAAATAAAAAAATGGATTTCTTTCGGGAAATGGTCACTTTTAGGATCAAAATCTTGGACGTAAAAAAATGGATTTCTTTCGGGAAAGGGTCACTTTTAGGATCAAAATCATGGACGTAAAAAAATGGATTTCTTTCAGGAAATGGTCACTTTTAGGATCAAAACCATGGACGTAAAAAAATGGATTTCTTTCGGGAAAGGATCAAAATCATGGACGTAAAAAAATGGAAAATAATGTATTTCTTTCGGGAAATGATCAAATTATGATGGTACAAATTAGTGGTCGAGTAAGTTGAAACTGAACCGTCTCCGTGGGCCTTCATCCCTCTACTTGCGAGAAGGATTGCTAGAAAAGAATTAGAACACAGTGAGAGACTTCTTGAAAGAAAGTACAAACTACATGACGCTCCTCTGTCATTCTATTATTATATCTATATACCAAAAAATAACAGCGTCATTACCCCCGCAGATTAGCCATTTTACCCCTCGAGGGGTAATTACCCCCAGGTTAGGAACCACTGACCTACTGCGATTATGTTTGATTTGTCGAAATAGGGATTTTACACCAGCCGATGTTATAATACGCCACCAATATTTGGGTCAAACTATAAAACAGGATTCCTCGGCCCCCGCCTTATTACAGTTGTTATCATTCGACTTTGCACTCGAGAATATGGCTCCATAAATAATAGTCCTGGTACCGCCAACAGTTGACGCTGTGAAGTTCATATTAAAGTTGGGTGGCGTTTTGCCGATGGCTTTCGTAAAACTTTCAAAAGAAAAATGAAAGTGGTTTAAAATTATTCTTGCGATTCTCTTATTTCAAGCTGAGAAAAGTTTTAGATTGATATTTTCGACATAACTAATTCAGTCCTCGTAGAAAGAGCGCCATATTGAAAAACCTTCTATTCAAACTAGGATCTTATATCAAATTGCAACAGCAAAATACCATTGAAGAATTATGGCATTTCATCAAAATAATTTTGCACGAATGTCTTCAATATCCAAAGATCCTCATTAATTCAGACGTCCACCCACATAATCATCAAATGGAATCAGTCTATATTGATTCAGTACCGAATGTGATTATTCCCGATTTCGGCAGATTTATGGAGCATATCTTTCAATGATTCAACAGCATTATGACTTATTAGATCAATAGTTATTGTTCTTATAATTAATCAAAGTAAGTTTATGCATCATATGAATTCATTGTAGGTGAATTCGATTAAATAATTTTACAGTTTCAAAGGGTTCCAGTGTTCAAATCCAGATTATGGGAAAATATTTCAGTGTTTTTTATATTTGGGAATCGGATCGATCGTTTATCGAAAAATATTTATAATTTCACTTCTCACTTGAATATTTCATCCTATTTTAAGAATTTCCATTTAAAAATATATATTAACTTAATCGCATGTATAAGGCAATTCGACAGAGAATTACTGTAGAAAATGATTCATAATAGATAAACATATTTTAAAGCTCTTTAAATTTACATGCGATAATACGCAAAGGCTTACAAGGCAAAGTAATACTACAAACAGTTTATGCATTTACAAATTACAGCCTGTGTAATAACCAAAAGTAGTTGTTTACCACAATGCCCGTAGGCAGATTTAAACTCGCAACTGGCATTCTATCAAGCTGAGACAATGTCAGCTTACAGCTCATAGTTTTGTTAAGTCAGATTCTCGAATATTGTTTTATATATACGTTCGGAGTTTCATCGATTAGGTGGTAGAATTGTTATCAAGCTCCCTGAATTTTCTACCTTGCCTCAAGCATACCTCAGAATTCAACTAGGTCATAACTAGTGCTTTTGGATTGATCGCCTTCTTCGAGCTATTTTTAGTGCTGATAAATTAATTTTGTGAGGATGAATTGAATCGTTGTTGCTTAGGTTCCTTCAGAAATTGGATCAAATGCTTGTTTTGTGTCCCTAAACAATTAGTAATATGTTTGGGGAGCCTTATTATAAAATTACGAAGCCCAAGCTTCAAAAGATATATACAAGTATTCACAGCGCATTGTTATGAAAAAATATTATAATTGAGAGGGTCGATAATTCTTAATAAGATCTAATATGCAGCAATAATTTAAATATTTTCATGTGAAAGGCAAATACATCCATAAAAACATATATCCAAACACTAAACAAATTTTAAGTCTTTCAAGAATTCTTAGTCGTATTGAACTGTTAACAGAGGGCTCATTTTATTTCATTTTGGAAGATACCGATTATTTTGTATTAAATATGTTATGGTTATAATAGATCCATATTTTGCAGTACTTAAATTAATTTGTATTATACAAGATTTATTGCACATAGACCGACAAAATTTTTTTTGGGGCTAGGGGGGTTTTTTGCCACATTTCATACATAGGTCCTATGTTCTAAATATCAAGGTTGTTGAAGTAGATTTATTTTTTAAAATTTTGGAAGGGTTAAGAAAATACTTTTTATGCTTAAGATGTTTTTATTAGATTTATTTACAAAATTTGCTCAAATTCGCCACTTCTGTCGGTTAATTAGTTATTTTCCAATTCCGTGGCTCACGCGGTCTCCAGATCTGACACCACTGGATTTCTTTATCTGGATGCGTGCCTTATTCCGTGAATCGCACGGTATCTAGACCTGATACCACTGGATTTCTTTGTCTAGGGACGTGTATAAGAATTAATTTACACGACAGAGGTGCCCACAAATGAAATCCTAATTGAAAGAATAATCACCGCCTTTACAAGATTGAAAGATGTAATGCTACTTCAGACAACTACAGTTGAAATAAGGTGTCGTGCGTGCAAACTCTGCCAAACTGGTACCTATTCAAGTTTAACGACTTATTGAATGATTTGCAAGGCATGTAGCATATCGTTGGAAAGGGTATAATCTAAAGAGCTTTTTAAAACTAAATTAAGTTCAAAATAGTTGTTCGTTTATTATTTTAAGAATTTAGAAGTTGACATTCAACTGACTCATTCGTTTGCACATTTTGTGTGACTTTGGAAGCTCAGAAGTAATTTTCTTTCAACCAATTGCATAAAATAATTATTTATTTAGATCAAAAATACATTTTAAAATACAAAAATAGTTAGGCCACAAATTAACAGTTATAAAGATTAAAAGGTGAAATTTTGGTTATTTTGGGTAAATTTGAAACGTAGCAAAATACCCTCCTAGCCCTCAAATTTTTTTACAACGTGTATATTCGCCTTCTCGTGCGCTAGTTATTAAAGGTAGCTATTAATCTCAATATATTTATTGAGAGCTATAAATACTGTTCTTTGAAAAATAGTGAATTATTACTAGAGACGATCATATTGATTTGTTGGGAAAATATTTTCTGACGTACATGGAATCCAGTCCATACTTTTCTCGCAAGGTTTTATTCATATAATATGGTATAAATTAATAATTTATACTCAAGTTTCAAATATTAAAACTTTCTTATATTAATGTTTGATAAAACGACATGATTTTTACTTTTAGAATCAATATTCATAAATTTATAAGTTGATGAAAATGAGTGGCAGTCACTGTCCATTTTCATTTCCAATTAAATCAAAAAGTTCATAGGATTTTTTTCACTTTAATCATTTTTTTTCATTTGGGGTTGCATTTTCGCAATTTATGAAAAAATCCTACGAACTTATTGAGTGATGAGTGGTTCATGAATTGTGCTCTAGACTTAAATATCATCAATAATTACAAACCATTGTTTAAAAATCAAATTCATGAATTCATGAAAATATGACTGCTTATTGTATTCACACAAAAACGACTATGATTAATGCACCATGTTAATAGAAACGCCGGAAGAACTAGTTTGCTAACTATTGCGTGTAGATTTAACGAGTATGAAAGTTGCTTTTAAATACACATCTGATAATTTCTCCGCATTTATATTCTCATTTAAGCTTCAGGATACTTGTAATGTCCCTAGAGAGAGCCGGAAATTCTATAAGAGGCCATGATGTTCATTACTTTGTGCAGACGGCACTAATTCGTTTTGCCATTCGCATCAAAGCTTTGGTGAATTTTGCTCGAAGAGATGGTACTTAAGCGCATTTTAAATCAATCGATTTTGTCAAAGCTCGATTGAAATTTTCTTTCTTTGTTCTTCTTAGAATGCAATATCTATTATTGAACATAGGCGATTTTTATAAAATACTTTTTTATGATATTTTCATTTTTTTACTCATTTTATCTCAATATTATTAATCGTCTCAGTATTCATTTTTTCAAAAATGAGATATTGGGCCAAACTTAGATCGAGATGATCGATAGGAAATACAAATGAAATGCTATTGGATAACATATTTTTTAAAAAGATTCGATACATTTTTTTATATGTAGGTATGCAGCATCCCTTCGGCGTACCTCCATGTTTGGCGACTGCGAAATTGGAAAAAATCAATTAGGGTATTCCATGCCGGCAGAATAGCAAATACGTATGGTTAAGCGGTCGATCCTTTCAATTCACCGGAATTCAATTATTGTTTGTCTTTCCTATATTGATTTGAAACAGTCAGAACGGAAAGGTTTCAATCTAGTTGGCCTGTAATGAAAAACAATTTCAAAAATATACATTAAAATTATCACGTTTCGTTAGTGGAAGCTTTCATCAGATACATATTGAGATTGGCCACAAATTTATTTTGAATATTTAATGAAAATGACTCTATATCGTATATGTATGTGTCCATTAACATTATTCCGTGTACAAAGAAAACCCTAAACCCAAATTATGTAAATAGGCGTGTGGGAAAATTTGTCGCATAGAAAATACATATCTGTTAGAAGGAAACGTTAAATTAACAGCTTCTCCAATATATTAAGAGATAACAACTTATTTGAGAAATGAATTTGCACTAATTTATTTTAATGAAAAATTATTTTAATTATATTGATACATATCGGTACAAAATATAATATAATAACAATCGTACACCGAAATTAGGTCAAATTTGATCCTCAAACCAACAAGTCTCCGTTATCAAGCGGCTAAAACATATACCATATGAATGCCATTAAATAAAGTTTTTTTACCCCTTAAAGAGGTAAAACACAGTATTATGTCCGAATTCCAGTGATTCAGAAAGAGAATTTTTACACATTGAGCTCGGAGACTGACAGAGATGGTAAATGTCTTGCACGTTGAGTTTGGAGAGAAATAGAGACGAAAAGAGTATCTTGCGTAAATCGTACGATTGTCGTACATTTTACGACGATTTCAAGTATATTGTATATGTTTACTTGAAGAAATGACCGAATATTGTGTGCTATCGACAGTGTTTTTTCATTAATGTACAAGCTTCATACTTGCTGCGACGGTCCTGACAGATAAGTGAATTTATACGGATGTTAAGTGACGGACATACAAATATAGCATGTAAGTTTATGACGGAATTAAATTAGCTCAGAGGGTTAAACTCAGGTCTGAATATCAACAGATCCATTGAAAGAGCTTATCAACACCGGGACGATCAGATGAACATGGACATCGAAAGTCAACTTGAAGAAGAAGGTTCAGAACAGATTTAAATGGCAATTGTATTATTTATACCCGGAACTCTCTATGTTGCATATTGCAAAAGTGATTTTTTATGCGCGATTTTAAAAAACCATCTGTGGCATTTTCGCACGTTATTGATCTTTATTTACGTGACTTATAAAATTACATAGATTTGAATTTTAATCATTATTAAATTCGAATTGCATCACAAAAGCGTAAGATAAATGTATCGTCTCACTTACTATTTAATTTGATAACAATAAGAAAATGAATTTAATAATCAAAGTCAGGATTATTTTACAAATTGGTTTATGCAGACCACTTTAATATGGTTTTTTCAGCGTTTACAAGTTTTTAAAAATGTGCTCATTAGCCAAATTTTAGCTAATTAATCACAAAATGGTGTTGGATATTTAAACTTATAATTTTCCATATACCCAAGAATTAATTAGGATTTTTACCAATTCACGATTACGTCGAAAATTCTAAGGATTGAATAAATGGTTCAAATTTATGTATTTTTAATACAACTAATATATTCGCTCAAAAGCAAACAAAGAATATAAATGAGTCGAAACGGGCTAGAAAATAATTTATTCCGATCGAGATGATGATGTTATCATCCCTTAATTATTAAAAAAATTAAATATTCTAATTTTTTTCAACTGATTAATAAATATGAGAAAGCCTTAATAAAGTATATATGTACATCGTTATATCTTTATAAAAGCTCTCTAGAATAAGTCACAGGTTTAACGACATAATTTAATTCTTCCTTAAAAAACTAGCAGGAAGCATATTGTGTCATCTCCATTGCTTAATTAGGGTCCTTCAATAAAAAGTCTTATTTTATTACGGAGCTTTAAGAAGCTGTTCCAAGTTTGAACACTCGAGATGATATATTACCCGCTCGAATTAGAGCACGATGATTTATTGGCGATTTCAGATAAGAAAGTGACAGTACACAGAGGGTTGTCTTAAAAATTACTAGGTGGAAACTTGACAAATTTTCATGAAGGTCGTCCGAGAAATTCGCCGGGGTCACAGGAAGAGCAATAAATAAAAAGGATCCTTTTGAGGAATATAAAGTACCCGACTACAAAGATGGAAAGATCCTTTCTCGAATCTTGTATGATACCTCTTTTCGACCCTCGGGGAGTTCTCCAAACATTAATCGAATCGACATTGACACCCATAGTGTTTCATTCTGGATCCAGAGCGAAAGTTCTTTCCTATGTCAATATTTTTTAACTATAAAAATGAAGAAATCGAGTTCCACGACTCAAACTGAGAAACGTTTTTATTGCATTTCCTTATTTTTTTTTGGCATTTCGGTAAATTTATGGAGATGAATTTCAGTCGCTTCGAAATGGGGTTATTCAAATTGGTGACTTTCAGATAACAATTTGAAATGCTAATGCGCTCGTATAAATTATTACGAACTCAAAAATCTTGCTGACTCGACTTGGTGCTAATTTAAGACTTCAAATCTAATACTGTCCAAGATGAGCTTCAATCAAACTAATAGATGCACATATTCAACGAAAATATTTAATTTTTAAAAATAATACTAACATTGAACTGATGTTAATTAAATTGACATTTTAAAAATGTTACAATACTGTGATTAGTTATAGACTATTTAAATTATATTAGTATTAAAAAAGCTGTAAAAATAGATAGTCAGATAAAATTGATTATTTGCGATCCTCTTGTAATGTTAACTTGATGATAAAAATAATGGATATGTTTAACATAAGTAAGTAGTTATATATATATCATCAGATTAGATTATTCATGATATGATTATATCTATGCAGTGTTGATAGAATTGATAAATTTAGAGTGCAAAAATCAATTAGTTGTTTTATATATTTATATTTTAAATTGAGATATTCTTTTAATTTTATAGCATTTGAACATATCTATTAGAAGTTGAGGTAGTAGGCTAGCAAAAGATTTGTTATAAAAGATATTATAATTCGGGATAAGTCGGTGGGCCCAACTTCCCTTGCTGGACTGATCTTCTGCTGGGATCTTCGTAGTCCAAAGCCCTCCTCTTTGCCTGGAAGTCCAGCGGGAGTATTTCAACGATCACGAGCACCGCGTCTTCGATAACTATCCTGTATGCTGTGGTGATTCGGAGCGCTCCCTGTCGTTGGATCCTGGCGAGCTTCTTTCTGTTGGTGTCGCATCTGAGCGACCCGTGCCATATCAGGGCTCCGTACAGAAGGATCGAGTGTATTACCTCGTTTTTGGTACGTCTTCTGTACTGGCTTTGGCTCTCCAATGTTGGACATGAGCCATCCAAACTCGCTGGCCACCTTCTGAGCCTTCCGCGTAGCTTCTTCTATGTGTTTGTTAAAGATCAGCTTATTGTCCATGAGGATCTCGAGGTATCTCAGTATTTTGCTGTATTCCACCTCGTGTCCTCTAACAACAAGCAGCTTGACCCTCGGTCCTCTCCATTTGCTGCATATCATTACCTCCGTTTTCTTGGCCGCTAATTGCAGGCGATTATCCCGCATCCACGCTTTGATTCTGGCGAGGGCTTCGTTGCCCGTCGCCTCCATTTCCCATGGATGTAGAGCCGTTACCAGCAGCGCGACGTCGTCTGTGAAGTGCCATGTTCAGAAGACTGTAGAGCACGTTCCAGAGGGTAAGTCCCAGAATGAGCCCCTGCGGGACTGTAACAAGCTTTATTAAACTTCATTGTCCAGTTGATTTGAGAACCAAGATATTTAAGACATGAGAACAGGCGTTTATTTTGGTAGTTATGATACAAGCATCATCCTTATTGCTTTGAAGAGCTTTGTTTCTTTATTTTGACCTGTGTACATATATAACACCTCATGTACTTTTCAGGAGTTACCTAATTATCCGAGTATCACATTTTTTTTTAGTATTGTGTTCATTTTGTTGTGTGCGTCTCACAATCATATAAGAAAGAAAAAAATATTTTTTAAAAAGTAATTAATATTTTTTAGGCACAGATAATCCGCAAACCGAATAATCCGCGTCCGGATAATCGAGAGTACACTGTAATACATTATTAAATTATTAATACAAAGACAATTTAATGTAAAAATCCTATTATACAATATCATTAATTGGAACTGCGATTAACATTTTGCTTAAAAGGCTTAATATAGCTTAAACTGCAAGAACACTCAAATATGCATTATATTTATGCACTATTCTAGTTGCTGAATTTTGCAAGTGCTGCAAGAACGCTTGAATCTCTCTCACCTGCATTGATAAGCTTTTAGTAGCCATTATCTTGCTATGAGTGGTCTTTGAACTTTATTGATTCCCTCTCTGGAATATTCCTTCAGGCATCCAATATTTTATGGATCAAAGGAACATTTTAGAATATAATACTTCTTTATGCGAATCTTACATAACAAAGAATAAGGTTTCCAAATTCCATAAATACCGGTTTTATACAAATAAATAATAAATCCTCAGTATACTTAGCCGGAAAATACATTAACACGATAAATGTATTATAAGACGCAAATTATAATCAGTAAAATGACAAGCTCTTGTATAAATTTAATCTTAAATTACAAAATTTCATATGTAAACGTTTTGTATAAAATCATTTATGTTTTAAAGTTTAAACTTTATTAGGTAAACATTATGGGTCTGCGTTTACGTTAACAAATAAATGCAATTCTTCATAACCAATAGCATATATTTTTAATATTTTAACGAAGTTCTAATGAACAATTCTCCGTTAAATTTTTTGAGCATTCAAATATCAGTTTCTAGAATGGCTAATATTCAAATTTCGAAAGTAATCCAAAACACAAAAAATGCTACTTGAACATTTTCCAGGTTTATAAAGCTTTTCATTGCTTTTTGCGTTTATCGCATTGTAAAAATGCTTCGGGGTAATAATCCCACCTTTTGCGCGCATTTATATGTTAGCTTCCATACGATGTATTATAAAATGGGAAGAAAAAATCTGAAAATTCTATAGGACCATAATATTGCTTTGTCAGCGTGTCCTTTATGTAGTGTCCTTCATTTTATGTCGTTATATAAAAGGGGCACAAAAAGATCTATTAAAATCCTCTCCCCCCCGTCTTTAATGTACGGAGACTGTAATATAAGGTAAAATGCTACTTTTTGCGTAATTTGAATTGTCGTTTTATAAAAAGTTGTGCGTGAGTAAACGCGTGACAATCAAGGCGAGTTTTCAATCAGTATATTTTAATTGAACATATTTTTTACTGTGAAGGCTAAACGAAAGATGTTTGAGAGACAAGATGGATGTTTTTTGGTTTAAATGCAGTCCAAGTCTGTTTTTGGCGAATAATAAAAAAGTCCTTAATACCAATAACTTTTGTTAAATAACACATTTGGTCGGGCATTGGCGTGTGTGAAATTGCAGTTGTAGTAATTGAAATTGCACATGTAAAAATCAAAACTACCAGATATTTTAAAGATTTTTTTTTAGTAAATACAAAAATCTATATAGGTCAATGAAATGGATATTCGTAAAAATATGGTAAAATTAGTCTGATTTATGGCTTTTTTGTCATCGCTCCTTAAAAATGCATATTTTGTCTTAATAACGACGATTGATGCAATATTTTTAATAGCAACTCTGTGAAGATGTACTTCTATACTACGTTAAATCATTATGACGCATAATACTACTTATCTCGCATTACAGTAATAATCGTTAAAAAACATTGTACTTTATTTCTCGCATTACAGCACTAATCCTGAAAAAATATGTAATACATCCCGACTAAAGTGTGTTAATATATATTTTCTTAAAGCGTTATTGAATATTGGCAATTTATTTTTACCAGGGGTAGACGATTACTATTACGATCGAGACGATTCTCCTAATTTTCTCAATTTTGCTTTTTTCATTATGATTTTCAAACGATTGCTTTAAAAATTCTTTGGCACATTTCAATATTCTAGTTTTACATATTTTTAGATTTATCTAAGATTAACCGAATTGAAGTTTTGTAGTTCAAAACTAAATCGTAAGATAGCTAAGTCTCTTTCCAACAATAAATATTATCGAAGTCTAAAGTTTAAGACAATTTCAACCTTGAGAGGAAGTCGTAAGAAAACTTTGCGAAACTTTCCTTATATTTTTAGATGGTACACGTCTGATTTGCGTAAGTTTTGTGAAGACCACAGCCTTTTATAAGGCGTTCGTCTACAACGATAAGATTTTGCGATATTTTTACACCTATACTATGTTTTATTTTATTTTATCGAATTTATACCACTAATATCACTAATCGATACCAAATAGGTCAGACTGTGAAACTTTAGAAAACTTAAGATCCTAGGAACTGTTTGTGTATTTCTCTAAATTTTACAAAAAGCGATTTATAAAGCTGAAAGAGTTTTTGGCACGCTAAATTACTTCTTATTATGTGTTGCCAAAATTTATACTTTATGTTTGCTTTCAATTTTCTGCAAAATTTCAATGGGCGTAACGAAATTCACACTTGCATTATTTATGTATTTTATTTGTTGGCATACAAGTATCTAATCTTTCTGTGGTGGATTCTATATTGAAATCTTATATCGCTGGGAAAATGTAGCCTGATAATGGATACACATTAAAAGAATAAAAACGAAGGTCTTTTATGTTATGCACATCAGAATTGCCTACTCACATAGCATACATTTTAAACGCAAATTGAGTTGAAAAATAAATTATTCAACTCAACACCATTATAAAATTTAAGAATAAAAATAGTCTTTCTTATTATGCCTTCGCCGAGCCAAAAATACTTGGCTTTGCTTACGACAGCGCAGTGCAAAAAATTGATATATTTTTAAAACCCAACGATGAATTCAAACAACCAAATAAGATTTATGAAATGCAGTAGCATTCGAGTCGTCGCCTTTTCGTTGTGCACATTTTAAGCTATTGTATTTTTGCATTTTTACAGAACTATGCCATGCGGCTACAAAGATTCAAGCATCATTTAGAGGACATCAAGTGAGAAAGCAAGCTGAGCAAGCCACTGCTAAAGAAGTTGAAGAACTGTCTGCCAAAGTAAGTTTCATTAAACAAAGATAAATATATCGGGGTTGTATTGCAGCGAAGCAAATATAATATTTTTCGGCTTACGCATATTGTGCAGGGTCTGCTTTGTTTTACTATGATCTCTACCATTTTCAGTTCGCATTCATCCGCCCCATAAATCATTTCTAAGGTTTATTGTATCTGGAGAGGAAATATGGGTTCTTTTACGCCGGTACTCCCAAAAGGCTCCCTCTTTATTCCCAAAGGTGATTTTTGGTCCGCAAAGCGGTACTATTCATTGGATACGATACGTAAAATTTTACCTGAATTAAATCGGCTTACTATCCTCGACTACGTCAAATTCTGGGATTTATCTTAAATATTACCGGAAATTTCTTAAGATTAGCATTAAATCCACATAAATATGACGATAAAAATAATTAAATGTTTATTTAAAAAAATATAGGACTGTTATTTAAAAAGTAGTGATTATTTCACATCACGGTCCTGCAGAGGACTGTTTGTGGTTTTTCCTTGAAGATGATGATATTTCTAACATTTTTTTTGTTAATTATGTTAAATTTTAAAAGCTTAAAGCGGATTTTTATCTTATTCTGTCATCACGTGAAATAGTTGTTACAGACCATAAATAATACATTAAAATGGGAATTAATTAAATGAAAAGTTGAATGACTTTTTCTTGATTAGTATTATCTGATAAGATGGCATGATCTTTGAGTTTTATCTGGGAATACTTACCCAGCGGATCGTGCGAACCATGTAATAGAAGACTCCACAGGCAAAGAAATCCAGTGGTGTCAGGTGCATACAAAGCAAACACTTATTAGAGCAAATTTAGTAAATAAACTTAATAAAAAATTATTAGCATAAAAAGTATTTTCTTAACCCTGACATGATAAACTGTACCTCTTCAAGTTTAAAGATTTATTGAATGTTTTTTTATAACATGTAGCATATCATTGAAAAGAGTATAATCTGCAGAACTCTTTACAACTTTACTAGAGTTCAAAATAGTTGTTAGTTTTTTGTTTAAAACAAATTTGTTAACATTTCTCATTCATTTGGACATTTTATTTGACTTTGAAACGTATTAAAACACTCCTCTAATCACCTTAAAAAAATAGTCGGTCCATGTGCAAAACATCCAGTATATATTTCGTCATAATTTAAACTTCCCGTATCGCTCCTTTTCCAAAGATTTATTATAAATTGGGGTTTTTATACATGCGTATTAGTTATGCTAATATATTTACTAGATTTGCGTACTTTTAAAGCAAGCAGAACCCTTAAAAGTGTGCTAATAGCGTTTACACGCTTTTATGGCTTTTGCGAGCCATGGAAACTTTGATTGAATCTGCTCCGGGAATTACTAATTTATATACTGAACGTACGTTTTCTTTCCGTTTCCGACCCTTTTGGACGCTTTTTTTTTGTTAAAAAATATGTAAAAATAGGGATTGAAAATTCAATTCAAAGAAATAGCTCTATACGTTTTTGTGTGCTATTTTCAATAAGAATTATTGCGTGAAAATGCTTGAATGCCTGAAAAATATATTATTTCAATTTCCAGTTCTGTAAATTCATATTCGATAAATTCATTTGATTAACGAAGCTTTATATCCCAACAGTGTATTAACTCACGTGGAAGCATTTCAATGATAAAACACCACTGAGATGAATAACAAAACAATAATTTTCATTTTTAAATTGGACCACTTTTTGATTAAAATTTTGAACAGAATATAAATATATTTAAATTGCTAAAAGTACAATAATTCAATTTTTAAATTAATGTAATAAACATTTAATAACAAGCAAGCCATTATAGTGTTATGATCAATTAATCTAATTTTTGAATAAATGTTTTGTTTTAATAAACTCATTTTTTTACATATTAGGATTTTATTTGTTATTTAACACACTTATGTCGGGCGCCAATGCGTGCGAAATTGTGACAACATAGTCGCATGTAAAAATCGCTGTAACTTCAAAACTACCAAATATTTTTAATAATTGGATCGTACAATTAGCAAGAATGAAATAAACGTATTGTTTGCCACTTTTAAGTAATGCCCAATATATATTAATAGTTATTATTCTTAAAAGTACTGGAGGACGATTATATTAGTTCAATAATTTATTTTTGAATGATAACCCACGGTAATCCGACAAATGTTTTGTAAGGCGATGTCGGATTGTTCAATTTGTCAGACTATAGAGTACTGTCCCCGACTCCTTGCCGTCCAGAAATTTTTGGAAAGGAGTACTTGTAATCTGAAAAAATATGAAAATGGTGAGATAGACATAGACTACACAATGTTTCATATTATAAAATTGATGTCATAGCACAATGGCCAAAGTAAAAAAAATAAAAATCTGTTACCATCATAAAATGATGATGCCATGATGATTTTTAAAGCGTTTTGATTATCTACTTAACTATTTATTCCACACGAGAGAGAGAGAGAGGGAGAGATCTGGCTGCAGGAGGGACGACCTCCCGCAGCCAAGGCTAACCGACGACTGTCCCGACTCTCACCTCCTGCGCGTCACTACCCAACCGGCAACGGTCGGTAAGCAGGTGCAATGTCTCCGCAGGGCCACAAGAGATGGCGCTGTTAAAATCACACATTGCACCTGAAAAGAGACGAAAGATGTCGCTGTTAATCTGTCGAATTAAATCTGTTCAGATTAATAGCGCTATTACGTGGGGATGGTAAATCGCCCACGCTACACTTTCATAACCAATATGGGTCCAGAAATAGATGTATGTCTGTTTCGTTCCTGGAGAAATTATTGTATATATACAAAGCTTCCTCCACCTCTGAATGTTTATCTTTCTTGAAAGTTTGTCTCTTAACTTGCCCACCATCAATGGTGGAGACGAAATTTTGAATATTCTCGCGGTTTTTTTGTATCATAAATTGTGGATGGTCCTACGTCGTACTCACTTGCCAATTTACAAACATATTCATTGCGTTTTAGGCTGCGTCCAAAATTATACTTTTGCATTTTTTACATCGAGATGTCGGACTACAGAGGGCGCCGGATTAGACTGGGGCCGGATTATCGCGAGTCTGCTGTAGTATTATTTTTTCCGCATTTCATCACTAATTGTAAATGTGCAGATTGAAGTCCCGACGCAAAATTACTATATAATTGACAATAAATTTGACAGATTTAGTTTTAACAACATAGCTGCTATAATCTGACATGATATTAGAGAATGATTTTGGCTAAGAATTATATTGAAATTTTTCTAAGATAGTCGAAAAATTAGTACTTTTTATTAGGTTATTATTTTTTATTAAATAAATAATTATTTGTAGGAAGTTTTAAACATAATACAGTCTTCGGTGATGGAGCGATTGTTTTTAACAATATGTGTCAACCCCTCGTCTGCGCCAACGCGGACGCTCCTTCAGCAGCTGAAGGATTGGAAAAATGCGAAACGTTAAATCCGAAATAGAAAATGTGTTTATCTACCGATACAAAAGTGGTTTGAAAGTCGTTTATAATTCTTTCAGTCTTGCGGACATCCTATATTGTTATAAATGGATGAACACGAAAGCCTGCCAAGCCATTGTTCTTTTCTTTGATGGAAACATTGCGGAAACGTGATAATGTAACTTTCGGCGGTAGCAGTCTCATATAGTAGAAAAATATCTGCGAAATCAGATTATACGAGAGCATATGAAAATTCACCTATCTTTTTATTTTCGGATATAAATATTTAATAAGCGCTCCGGAGATATTCCTATGATTGGCCGCTTTTTTGCGTTCCGTGGCATTTACGACAATGCCTTCCCTCGAATCGGTATCCCAAACGTAAAAGCGCTATCGGAAATGGACTATCGAAAGTGTTATTTCGATTCCAGTATACCCAATAATTCAAGGGATATTCCAGGAAGGTTTTTAAGAGATATTTTTTTATACGGAATCCTCGATAGGAAAAATGAAATATAATGTAGCATAAATTCGAAACAAGTGGGATACATATTGAAAGGAAAACCGTCCCTGGATACTTTGTGCTTAAATATAAAGACGTTCCGGAGATTATTTTTTCCCCTATTTATTCGTAATCGTCTGAAAACTTTCAAGGCTTAACACTAAGTTGGATTTTTCAATAACTTTGTAGTGTTTATTTTCGTAAATACTCGGATAAAAATAGAAAAAGGACTAATTTTCCATAAATTGATGATCCAGGCTTCAAAATTCTTTAACTTTTTTTTTAAATTTTAAATGACAAAGAAACTATTAAACGGTTTAATAATGCTGATATAATAGATATTAGATTAAGTTTAGCATGATTATAAATTTTTAATTAACTTTCCGCGAATATATATTTTACAAGCATCGAAATCAGTGTACATATGCTTATTAGAGAATAGTTAATGTTTTTTTTAATATAATATTAACAAATACCCGGCATGTATTGCAATGCCACAAGCGCTTAGTAATTATTTGAAAAGATACACAGTACGTGGTTTATTGCTTCAGGCCACGTGTAGCGCGGGCTAAAGGGCAGGGTTCTAAAATGATGCACACACTCGCTCTCGCCTCGAAGACAGACTGTCTCTCTCTATATATCGTGAGCTTAATCGCCGTATTGCGCGCGCATCCTTTCTCTCCCCGCCTCCGCAGACCAAGTTTCATCTCACCAGACCAATATGGTGCATCCATTAAACGTCTCACATAACAAATTGCGTACACAAATAACACTTGTACTAATTCTATAACATTTACGAAAGTATGCAAGATAACTCTTAAAAATTTCATCGCAATCGGATGAACGGTATAGCAATGCATAAAATATGAACAAACAAACATTGATTTTTATATAGAAGATATCAAATTTAAAAAAAACGAATCTGAAATCCCATCGAAAAAAGAAAATTTCCTTTCATATTTTATTTGATTTTCTCGCAATAAATAAGTATATTCGGTACTTCGTTAAGGGATGCCGACCAACATCATCCATTTTGTGGAAAACCTACCAAATCTCACTAAATTTAGACACGACAAAAGGTTATTGGATCATGGAAGGCTGTTGACCTGAGGCTTTGCGAGCTGACCTGGCCATCATAAAATATTATTTTATTTCCGTCCTACTATAACACATTACTATCCCATTAATTATCCACATGATTTTTCTCTCGCTCTGCAGTCATTATAGTTGATAATATACGTAACGATGCTCATATGCTTTATAAGCCGGCATTTCAAGCAAACATGTAATACCAGGTAAATTACTAATTACAAAACTTGGACAGAATATAAGCATCTGGTGCTTTTGGAAAGTTAAAAGCGGGGCTTCCATAATGATGTGTTAATGAAAATACTATAGTTTCAAGGATCCATTTATTACACTAACTTCCTTAATACGCCATATGGCTAAGGAAGAGTGACATGTATGATATATATGGAATTCTTCGATTAACTATAAACTTAAAGTTTGCGCTTAACAACTCTACAAAATATATTTCTTAGATAAAATTTAAAAAAATGTATATTTAGTATTTACTAATAATGAATTATACGGAGATATGTCAATGTGAATATCACATCAAAATAACATAAAGAATAATGAAAAAATTAAAATTTTCAAACTCGATTCGCATAGGGTTCAACTCGGCTAACTGTATGATAAAGTTCTTATTGCGGGAGATGATCACATCCATATCATCTGTATCAAATATTGATCTCCCATTGCACTCGACGCACGATCTTCGAGTCTCAGAGAAAAAGGATCACCGAGGAGTTGTCTGGACAGGTTAGGGAAAAAGTCCCCTGGATGAGCAGGCAGTGGGGGTTAGATGGAGCCGACATCAAAGAAAATAACTACGTGTTACGGAAAGAAAACACATCACTTTGAAAATACAGCATCACGTCTCATAGCCGCCGCCGTGTTCTGAATAAATTCAAATAAGTGATATTTGTGTTATCATTTCGACACCCATCTCAACATTCCGTTCAATAATTCCATCGAATACCCTCTTATCGTGATCGTACGCGTCTGTAGCTGATCAAAAATTTACATTGGAGAGGATGGTCATCCTCCCGCGAACTTATAGTAGCTTTGTCTTCGAGTTGTATTTGTAAATGTTCTTTCAGCGGGTCACCGAAGTGAGCGTGTATCGAAGGAAACTGCTATGGTCTCATCAAAAACAACCATGGCAACTATTAGGAAATGCTTGTTTAACAGTTTAGGGCATAGGTTTACAACTTTATTCGGGTGGCAACCCCTTTTATAAAAGCCATGTGATCCGCGACCCTGATGCATTTAAAAAAGTCTTTTTTATAAGGTAATTATAAAAAAAAAACAACGAAAATTCATTCTCGCAGAGATATATACACACAAATGAAGCTAAAACTCGAAAGGCAAGCATCGTCACATTTGGGTGTGAATGATACATATCACACCAGAATTGTGTTAGCAATTTTTCATTAAACGCGCCGAGTAATCATTCCGCAAATCCAAGAATTTATCTTTTAGCTCTCGGGAATACTGGCTAAATCAAGCGAAGCAGAGAATGGATTTTGTGCCAATGTAGTTTCTTTTTCTTTCAGCTCAGGGAAGTAAAGCTGAAGTTCGCTTCCAAGGGATTCGAGATGCCCATTTCACGTTCAGAATCATCTACCATACTGCAGAGTTTGGAAGAAATGTTACCAAGATTTATTTTTCTTCACCGCCAGTTTTGCAGCTTGGATAAAAATGACCTGAGGTTATCGTTAAATGCGATAATATTCGTTTACTTTCCCTAAATTTTCAGGTTCAACCTATTTTGCTGTTCTAATATATCTGCTAGATATGCTACTTTTTTCAACCAAGCTTTGTCGTTAAAGTATACCAAAAGGTCATGTTTCTCTTGGACTTCAAGAACAACTTGATTTCATCTTTCAATTTAAAGACACGATTCACAATATTTTCTTTCGACAACCAGAGTACTGCAGTGTAGAAAAGAAGAACCTCGTGATCAAAATCCATGTCTTTGCACAGTTCTTTAAACAGACGGGTATTAAGAACTCCAGATTTGATGTAATTTACGATTTTTATCAACGTATCTTTTGTGAATGTGATATGAATCATGAGGAGCTAGTTCTTTTACTTTTTAGCATAGAAGCATAGATCGTAGATCATCTGTACAAATCTCACAGACGTTTTTCCACTTTAATCCTTCAGTCTCAAAAAACTATTTATTTTCTCCATAATATCTTCCTCATTTTTTGTAGTAGTTTCAAGTCTACTACAAAATAGGAACTCTTCTTTGATAACATCTGAATTAATATATTTTACGAGGACAAGCGACTAAGCATAAGAATTTACGTCTTTTGATTCATCAACTTGAATAGAAAAAAATGATGAAACCTTTCATCTCATTTCATTAAAAATTAAAAATCTGCTTTTTAACGTCTACGGATAATTCTGATATACACCTTGGAATAGTATTATTAGACAGAGATATTAATGGCGTCTTTTCTTCGTTGGAATTAAATTCACTATCTTCAACATGCAGGGCTTGACGAGCTTTTCTCCAATTGTGTGAGGTTTTTTTGCTTGGCCATTTCCAATGCGACTTCATATTATATTTGCACTAATGCTGTGCTTGCTTGCTGAAAACTTCTTATTCGATCAAGTCTCTGAAGTTTGCAACTAGTTTTATACCGACGACAGAACTCCAAATCCTTTTTAGTGTGTTCTGAATGGTTCGTCTCAAAAAGTGACGTTTGAGTTTAGAAGGTTCTTCATGACTGAGAACAACTTTGCACAATACGCATTGTAGCTTCTCTATGCCATTGTTAATCAAGTTAGTAAATCAAATTTCAGATATTTTTCTAAATATTTATGTTTTTGACTGTATAAGTTGGCGAAGTAATTTCGTTGATATACGTTACGGAATTTATTGCTTAAGTAAGCATACTTGCTTCATGCCAGGCTAATAAACGTAAATCGGGATTATACTGAATTAATTTGCATGCATGGATAAATCGTATTGATACAAAAAATAATCCCAATTTCAACCATAAAAAGAACATTTTTTTATTAATAAATCCGTTGATTCTTTGCTCAGCTCAGAACTTCTTTTGTTAGGACAAGATCAATGTTTTACAAAGGCACACCGCCATTTTTCAGGTACGCTGAAACTCTGAACTTTTCCATTTGTTTTCGGGGATTGTCGGGCTCTGCTGAAGACACGTGGAATTCCCACAGTGAAAATGAAAAGTGTTTTCTTCCCCTTTTGAAAATCGCCTTTGAAGATAAAATACGAGCGAGGGCTTATCAAATAATTTTATCGTTAAAACCGCTCATGATTTTCAATTAGCGTTCAGCATTTCACAAAAAATAAAATAACAACGCATTTAATTTGTATTTATGACACCGAAATCGTAATATCAAAGCCCTTTACGACAATATAACTATATTCTATAAATCAGGATGCAGAATAATATTCCGTTCGAAAGAGTCCCACGATTTTTACAGGATATGATAGTGCGAATTATGATAATCGGAGTGTGTTTGTATATTTGGATTTTATTTCATTATCATCCCTTATGGTCGACAATCTATGGGTTGGATACAATTCGATATAGCGTGACAAACACTTGAGTAAATAAATTGCTGACAAAATTTATGGCACACGATAAGAATCTTCAGAAAAACAAGTGGAAACATAAATTGAAATTATTCGTTCTGTCGAAATGGATGTGCTCTCTTGTGTTCGATCTCTATGATGTTATTCCGTAAAAAAAGATGGATGTTTCTTTGTTTTTGTTAGCCGACGAATTCACAAAAGTGGAAAGCTCAGTTAGGGGCTTTGTGTGTTTGGAATAATACAAATTATTTTGTTTCAAGTTTCAAAAATAATTTTAAAGCAGAGTTACTTTATTATATTGATTAATGGGAGTTATTTGGTCTCAATTGCGTTTTCTTTTAGCTTATAATATTTCCCATACAGACACAAAGGATTGATTATACGAATATTGGAGTGCTAAGGACTAAAATAGTCATCATGTTAAAATAGTTACAATGACTTCGTTGTCTTTTATATCGCTTTAAAATCGAACTGATAGGATGAATATCCAAAACAGAGAGCTTTCCCATTCTCGAATTTGCAAGAATAAGATATACCGAGTTCACACCATTGCGAATATAAAAGCGATTTTGCAAGGAAACTTACACAGAATCAAGACTTTAATATTGAGCGTATGAAGAGGTGAATATATACAGGTGATTTAGATGTCACCTGAATGGATATGGAAGAAATCTTAGTTCTTCAATTAACAACGTACGATTGCACTATGCATGATGATGATGGCAAATAAGTGCAATACTTAAAAAATTGTTGAAGATCATTACTCGTTTTATTACCTAGTTGAAAACATTATGCTTTCTTGAGAATGAAAATGTTATATGTTTTCCAAATGGTTTTCAAGCAATTCTGTCTATTTTTTAAATTAAATTTGATTTGTAACTATATTAAAAATCTGTAAAATAAAACTAAAAATGCGTCAGTGAATCGTTTTATAAACACAAAAAATATACAGTGCTTTATCAAGAATGCTAGCTACATTTAGGAATGCAGAAAATGGAAGAAATTTCTTTGCAAAATATTCAAATAGCTTAGTAATTTCAAATTCTCATTAAGTTTACTTTCAGATTCCTCTAATAAAATGCAGAACTTTTCTAGCACAAATGTTTCCAATGCTTACTCCGGAATGCCAGTTTTGCAACTTGGATGCAAAAATCAGACGACTGAATTTACATAATGTGCATTATTTTCCGTGAAGGTTAATTAGTGTCTTTAAATGTATACTAAATATGTGCATTATTGTAAACTATAAGATATATATTAACATCCCTAACAGGAACAATTTAACTCAACTCTGGGACACGATTAAAAACATTTAATTTTGACAATCAATGCACACAAAACAAGTTTTTCCACGCTATTGAAAGTTGTGAAATAGTTGTCAGCAATAACTGTCCTCTCATTTCCTTTGGATTTGCCAGTTAATTTCAGTAGCACATCTTTGCCTAAGTTGACTGCTTTCTAGTCTTCTTATTTTCCAGTATACAGGATACATTTACAAGGTTATCTATTTCCTGAATCACAGACCCACCATCTGATTTTTACAGACATATGGTGCAAAAACATTTTCTGCAGCACAGGTAAAAGAAAAATATCATACAAAATATAGGTTTTTCCAAACATATGATGCGAAAGGATTTTTTACTGCATAAGTAAAAATGCAGGTCAATATGAGAAATATGATATTTTATGGAGCGAAAGGATTAAAATTTCTTTACGGAACATGAAGAAAGACATGATTTGAAAAACGAGGGATCCCGATTTTTAATTCTAAATTTTGTAAAGCCCTTCAATGGCCAAAGTCTTTTTTTTGCGAAGGGGGAATCTTTAAAAGACACCACCATTTTGGTGGTAGTGTGGGATTTTTATCCACTACTCTTCGGATGCCACCCGGTGTTGCAAGAACCAAGAGTTCTCCCGCGCAGGTAGCTCACTACCATTCTGGTGAGGTATGGTGGGGTGTCAATTTCCTTCAAGGCCCTGAGGATCAGATGCCAGATGACCCTGATGCTGTTTTTTGACCAGGGGCTGAACACCAGGGTCACAAAAGCCATAAATGAAATTTACGGCGAAGTGTTATCATTACGACGTGAAAGTTACACATCATTAGGGCACAATATTTTGGAACTCAAATTCACTTCAGGTAAATACATTTATAAGGCAAAAATGAACGGACGTGCAAAATTTAAGTCGAATGAATATTGGATCAGTATCCATTAAGCACCATGTTCTCTCAAGTAAATTATTTTAACGAAGCAAACATTCAAGGCATGAAATGCTTTTATAAACTACAGCGGGCGTTGAACATATTTTGAGTGTGTATGTAAAAAATCCTTCATTAAATTTTATATTGCTGGGATTTTTTATGTATGCCTTCCTTATCTCTTTGTTATGCGAGTTTCCCTTTCAGAATTATTACCGTCATAAACAAAGTGGGAAAATTTAAAACCGTAAATTTCTCTTTTTTCGCGTATCTTTTATGTATTTTTTCCGACTTAATGATTTGAATCCGGATTAAAATCTTCACGCAGATTTATTAACAGCATCTCAAAGGACGAAGACGGAAGACAAAAAGAATAAACGTTCATCGCACAAATAGACCATTATTTGGTAATTTTACTTCGGAGTAACGACATCTCAATTGTAATCGAGTATATATTGGTAGATTGCGTATTTATCAGCAAAAAATATGTTTAAACTATTGTCTAAGGTTGTTGTCTTATGAATTTATGTTTTCCATTTGCAATTTCAAATTGAGTACATCTTCTATAACAAGGGTCAAAAATAAATAAACGCTCTAAGATTACTACATTTCACTCTAAAGTTAAAGCAAATATAATTGTGGAAGAACAACAAGAACACCTGTGTTAATTGTATTTTGGAATTCTCGATAAAACAATGTCTGCAACCTTTGTATACTTAAAAAGCTAGGAGTTTTTTTTAAAATCAAACATGGCCGCCACTACGACCTAAAACGATTTATGTACATTTCGTATGGCAGCTATAAGTATTTATATTTTTTCAGAAATATTAATGATAACATTTTATAGAATATTATTTTTAATGGACTTTTACAAAATTTCAAGATGGTATCTTTGAAACTGCGACCGTGAATAGCAAAAAAAAAGAGTAAAAAAAGAAGAAGAGGAAAACGAAAAAAACTTCACACATTCGCCTCGTATCCATCGATACAAACGTTTTGAAAGTCGGATTGAATTTTTTTTCATTAATGTACACAATGAAATCTTAAAAAAAAAAAAATCTCAAATTTTATATATTAGATACGTAACAAGAAATAAACTAAGCAATAAGTCAATATTTTTAGTGAGAAAGATGAACCTGATGCTTTAATAATAAATTATCAACATTTGGCGTCAATTTTGTAATTTTGTCAATTTTAATCTTAAATCTCCTCGGCTAATGATGTCCAGTCTGTTTCTTTTTTTCATTAGGAGATTGGTAACAGCGCTGAACCCCCATTCCACTAGATATGACGATGGAAAGGAAATTAAACATTTCCTCGCTATATTCCATAATACGGGATAAGTCACGGGTATGTTGTTTTGCAGCCAGAATTGCTGATATCCTTTTTTTAACTGAACCTTAAGTACTTAGTTCAGTCAGTTCTTCTTGTATTATGACATTCGTTTCTTCTATGTCACCATATGGATTAATTATTCACGGTGGTAATACCATAGTCAAAACATCCTCAAACCTAGTTTCAAAATCTGAATAGAGGGCATTTAAATGTTGAACGTAGGTTGAAACGTCGTCTTTCCTGGCAGTTTATCAGTAACAAATTGGGGAACTGAGAAAATTCGTCCCATCCAATATTTTTCTTCATTAGTTTAACTCTGGCAAGAAACGCTGATAAGATGGACTTTGTTTTAATCAAATTTAAACTGTCGCCTAGTAACTGCAAATTAACCATATTAAATTTTGTAAAATTTTGTTTGTTTCTGTGGGTGAGGAATCTTCACAAACTTTTTTTTTTCTTCCCGTCTCTTATATGTAAGTTCGGCACTATTACAACATTTACAACCTAAATTGGCCAAAACCAAGCCAACGTAATAATTTTTTTTTTTTTTTATAACATACCCCAACCTCACATAGCCCAACCTCACATAGCCCAACCTCACATAGCCCAACCTCACATAGCCCAACCTCACATAGCCCAACCTCACATAGCCCAACCTCACATAGCCCAACCTCACATAGCCCAATCTCACATACCCCAACATAACATACCCCAACCTAACTCCTTCGATAATGGTTCGGGGTCACGTCGTCTGCTAACTTTTCAGACACCGACGGACGGAGATTGCACGATATTGACATTATGATCTACCAAAATTTTGGACAAAATTTAAAAAAAAAGTTAATTCGTGCACCGTCACGAGCTAAATTATTAACATCATTAAAAAACCAAACATCATAGTCGACAGCTTCGTCTGTCGAATGTAGTATTCCGTCAACCAACCCTGTCTAAAAAATATGTCTTTATATTATAAAATAATATGATGTAAGTAAATAAGTACTATCAGTGTATGTGTTGAGATCCATTATCGTGGACCCCCATTTTCGTTTCATGGACCCCAATTTTTTTTTTCGCTGACGTAGACCCCTTACAGGTTGTCATAGACCCCTGGGGGTCGATATAGACCACTTTGGGAATCACTGGTTTAGATCATGACACGTACTCCCGCGCATCGCCTTGACCTCATCAGTAATGTGCAGTATCCGCACCCCCTGTTTTATGATCTTTCCTATTTTGTTTCAAGTGTATTTGAATACTTTTCTGGAAGTATCCAAACTTGCTGTTAATTTTCGTATAGCCTATGTTGAATTTAATTCAGTTTTAGGACGCAGGATATCGTCATCCACTTTGACCTTTCTCTTACTTCGGGTCTTATTTTCCAAAGTAAAATTTTCATTTTTAAATTATTTAAACCATCTCTGGCATTGACAAACAGTTAGAGATTCTCTAAGTGTATCACAAAATTTTATAGTTGCAGTTGTTGCATTAACTTTTTGAAGATATTCGTACAGTATGAAATTTCACACTGTACACAATTTTTTTTATTAATACGCGAACCATAATTTGATTTTCACTAATTTCACCTTAGCATTTTAAAACGAACTATTTAAAAATACATTCTAAATTTAATTTTAATACGTTGCCTTGTTAAAAAGTTGTGAAAATTCTGTTCAAATTCTCAGCGGTATGTAAAAGGTTAATGCACTGCCGGTGTGACACGTGATCTGATCGCGAATAATGGCGACTCTCATGCGAGTACGAGGCGGGCACGCATTGATAAACACTGGAAGAGTCGGAATTGTGGGTTTTATTCCCAAAAGGAATAAAAACTTTAGGGAAGGTTAATTTATAACCTGATGTTTCGAAGGCGGAAAAGTGAATTTTGATTGAAAGAGATTTTTGAACGTATCAAAATAAAGCAACATCTTGAACAAAATAACAGGGTCGTAACAAGGGCGTGGCAATGCAGGCGCCCGCCACGAGCGCAACTGGACTTGGGGCGCAAAACGCAGAATACCGACCCGGTCAAGAGTTGCACATGGTTTTTATTTTACTCAGCCATTCTACTTTACATGCATCAACACTGATTGATTCTGTCCATTTCTATAATATACATCAAGTTGTCTAATCCCTCTTTTCTTCGTTGTCATTATGTTCAGGTATGGCATCCCATCGAGAACCGCTCATTCAGCAGTCTGAAAAGTGGACCGATTGAGCATACAAGTCTTATGGCCACTCCGTCCCCTTTTAGGGCATTTTCCATGATCTGTACGATCGCAAAAGTGACATAGCGTCTAGACACTTTCTATCATAGTATTTTTTACAACAGTAGCCGCCATCTATACGTTAGGTCGGGTACTTTTGGGACTGTCTTTGTTTATTATTTTAAAGCATACATTATAATAGTATTTAATATATTGCATTTAGAATGATATTAGTTAACTTTAAAAATAAATTGGATTTTCGGGGGTGGGGGCGTTAAGATAGATACTTGCCACTGGGCGCTTCATACCCTGGTTACGGCTCTGCAAAATAACTCTTTTTGATCTTTTACTCTTTATTGCGGAGCCTCTACTTTAGTCCGATGGTCGAACGGACCACGTGGAGCATCCCGACAAAAACTATCATCAGACAATAAAAAAAATCTCTTTAGTAATTTATAAATTATTCAATATCTTCTTGAAATTTTATTCATTTTCTGAGCGTTCACACAGAAATACAATCGATACATTAACAAAATACCAGTGTAAATATGTTACACTATTATTTTAAAAAAGGCTTATTTGAATTTATATTGTAATACAACAAAATAAGCATATCCATAATTACTTTCCATTGCTTTGTTTCAGAAATAACGGCTCTTTCCGGTCTTTTCAAAATTTGATTTGCTCATGAAATGCCTATTTTACATTTTAAAAATAGTATTAAATAAAGATAAGCTTAGTAACGAAATATAATTCAATATCATAAAGCACTATGGCATCGATAAGGATAACTAGCATATAGAAATAAGTCCCCAATCGGATAAATGGATCTCATAAAAATCTAAATATATTGTTTCTATATTCATTTTTAGTATAAATATATTACAATAAATGTGTAGGAAGAGACCTTTAAATTCTTCGGTATAACGAGAAGAAATCAATTACTTCATACTAAAATGGATTGAGTTGTTCAAATTTAGCTTATTAAAATTCCATTTGCCATTTAAAAGTTGCTCAAGTAAAATGATCGTCCTCAAGCTAATCGCACAATAATTTAATTTGAAATCCACAGCTTGCTAATAATTATGGAGC
Organism: Stenopsyche tienmushanensis; assembly: GCA_008973525.1. Classification (NCBI taxonomy): domain Eukaryota; kingdom Metazoa; phylum Arthropoda; class Insecta; order Trichoptera; family Stenopsychidae; genus Stenopsyche; species Stenopsyche tienmushanensis. The sequence goes on from WACJ01000360.1 coordinate 89,633, forward strand.
ATCTGATTAAATGGCGGAGAGAAGTCGTTTCAGCTCGTAAAACCAAAAACTTGTCAAACAAAGAGACTCTCACTTCTTTGCCATGTTTTACCATCCATCTGTTTTATTGCTGAGCACCATTATCGTGAATATTTCATCCTTTTATAAAATCGAAGCCCGTTTTCATTCCCCTTTTTATTGTTATGGTAAGATATAAATTTTTGATTGAGTGAAATGTGGTACGCTCGGGTAAAATAAAACGACAGCAAGTTTTGCCTTATTCTATAAAATCAATAGTTGGCCGTATAATAAACGCGTTAATTTATTATAATTATTGTGTTCATTTTTGAAGCTTTTAATCCCGTAGTAATATTTGATTTGTTATCTTTTCAGGCTGAAGAGCTCGACATAGACTTGTCTGATCCAGAGCTGAATAAAGCAGCGACTAAGATTCAGGCATCGTTCCGAGGTCACAGGGTGCGCAAAGACACCGACAATTAACGTGTCGTCGCAATTGAAATAGAAGAAAAATTTTCGCAAGCAACTATTGCCAGGATCGCTTCATCCATTTCCCTTCAAAATTACATCAGTACTGCCAGGCTTCATAATAATACTCAGCGTCTGTGTTTCAACATTGCACTTTAAACGAGATAACATTTTAAAAGTTTTAATAGGACGCATGGATAATGCGGTTGTAATGAAGAATAATTGTTTTATTAATTTTACAATTATATCATATTTATTCCATAGAAACAAATTTATCTGATATTCCAAGGATATATTCCGAGACGGAAGTAATATCTCTTCTGACGCCGTCAGTATTTACTAACTAATATGAGACGTTTTTGATTCTATATTTTTCTAGCTGATCGAGATCAATTACTTACTTAGAATTATTATAATATAAATAAGTACACGAAATAATATTAATATCAATAAACTTTGAATGATCTATGAAAATCATGCTTTTTTTAATAAAAACTAATAATATTCACATAAATCTATGCTTGTTCATATGAAAAATTTTACATGTATGTGAATTTTTAAAATGAATTAGTAAATAACCTTTAAATCGGTTTCATTAAGCTTTATCTTCAAATTTAACTTAAAAATTTAGATCATCTATCTGAAGCATGCTAGAATTCAGATATCTAATTGGTACAATAAAAGTCTTATTTAAGCCCACAACAATCTCCAAAATTAAAAATTAATATTGTTAATATTTTAGTAATTAATAAGTGCAGAGTTTGTTGATATTTCTTTATTATTTTTACTGTGATTGAAGTTTTTAAATGTTATCGAGTCAATTCAACTCTTAAGAAAAATCAACGAGAACTGGCATTGCTGATATAAATTTATTTAAGGTGAGAATCGATCACTGCCGAACTTATATTATTAACAATTCTTATATGAACATATTATCCTACAGAACATTTGAAATATGGATACATTTAATCTTGAATGGTATTTAAATTTGAGAAAAATTAGTATAACATACGTTATAACTTGTTTTCTCACAATTGTGGTTCGTTTTTAAAAAATATATAATTTCTGTAAACGCAATTCATAAAACCTGATACATATATAAAGGATTTACTTATCCTTATATTGAAAAAAAACACAATAGCTATGGAAAGAACCACAAATTTATATTTCTTGCATTATATGTATATACGTAAGTGATAAATTCATATTCAATATAAATTTTCTTCAAAAATAAAACCGTATGATGGTTTATCAAGCAGTGATTCATTCATTGTCGTTAATATACATCATAAAATATTATAGTTCTTGAAACAAAACCAAATGTTTTTGTTTCCAAGTTGATAAGGATAATATAAAAGCAATGTCAATTAACATGTTTAAAATGTGTTTCGAGAATATCGATAAAAAATAACGACGCATTTACTAAAATTATTGAAAGCTTGTGTCATTTAAATATGCAAAGATTCTTATCTATTTGGAAATAATGCGTTCGACGGTGTTCCTTTATAAATTCAAAATTTGTTTAATTATAAGAATTTTAGTAGTTTGATAAAACATATTAAATAGTCTTAAAAATATTATTAGCTTTGATGAAATTAATCGATTTGTATTCCAGCTATTTATGTATTCATGATGTTATTTTGCATTAATTACTTCACATATTATCCTTCTTAATACATTCCGTATTCTAATTGAAATGTGCTTTTAGAATATTGTTTCATTCCTACAAACTACTAATATCAATATTAATTATCTAACATAGTTAATAATATTGAATATATATAAAACATACTTATACATGAATTGAATAAAGTATTATATATTCAATGTGCAAACAAAAATATTATTAGTTTATCATATTATAAATCAAAAGCATATAAATATCATATAGTAAATGTATAATTTGAAGTGAATTAATACACATTATATAGCGATCTCAGATTATTCTTAAAATAAACGTTAAAAAATAATTAATGGAATTTATAGACGGGTTTTTTAAATACATATAATTTTATTTCACACTGTGAAAATTATCTTTGGTCATTATACGGAAAATTCAATATCCTCTTCATACCAACGAGAACAAGCTTTCCTGCATACATTCCGAGGTAAATAATCGTAAAACACATCGATTATGAATTTACATACATATTTGTGAACTATGGTGATTGAATATTCGAATTACGTTCAATATACCTACATAAATAAACGGAACAAGATCCTTGTATTGTGATTAAAGATTAGCGATTAATATGAAATTTGGATATATTTGGATGCATAAAATAAATTCAAAAAGTATATGAATGTTAAGATAAATCTGACTAATTTTTTAAAATTAATTTACAAGTGTTTAAGTGTTAAAAATAACACTCCACACACTTTTAAAATTTGTCATGAATTGCATTAAAAATATTGAAATTTAACGATGTTTAGAATTTAAAATAAGATTCAGACCATTTTTAGTAAAGGCTGATCTGTTCTTAAACTTTGATCAGTAATAGACTCATATAATACAGCATTGCAAGCGACGTAACACATTACTAAAATCGACGAATAAAAGGTCATTATATTTTGTGTATATCGATATTAATTAAAATAGAAAGAGCTTGCCAACATGAATGAAAAAATGTTAGTGATTCTATTAACGAATAAGTTGATTATCTGACAAAAGGATTTAAAAAATAAAAATATTGTGGACCGAAATAATAAACTATACGCTGATAAGTTTGTATTAGACGACTTGAAAATGTTAAAACTAATAAAAGAATTGAGGAAATCTAGTTGTAATTGTATAAAAAGTGTTCGTAAATGATAGATGAAAGAAAAACACTTAATAATTTGTTGGTAATTGAAAATATCCATCATAATAACAATATTATACATGTATATAATGAGTCGGACAACTCAGAGGAAGGGTGTCGAGCCTGCGTCCATAGTTCACAATTCGGATATTCAAGCTAAAATCTTAGCATTTCAATAATATGCTTATAAATTTACAGTTGTTTTAATTGTGTTGAAGAGGAACACATATTAATTTCAATATTATTTTAAAAATAGGAATTAATTTATTCTATATTTAATTTCAGACGACTCAAAAATATCTATGCGCTAATATACCAAATGCAGTAATTGTGATAAATTAACAACAAATTTTAATGTTTTATTAGTAAATAAGGGTTCATAATATTTTCTTCTAACGTTTTGTTAAAAAAAAACCATTTAATCATTTAATAACTGTTCTGGTTAGTTTGTGTATCATAGGATGGTAAAGATATATTTACAATAATTTGCACTTATTATTGTAATTGCACGAATAAAAGTAGGCAGCATATTAAAAGACAACCAAAACTATCTGAAAACAATTTCAGTAGAGTGTTACGATAATTCAGATGATTAAAAAAAAACATCTACAATTAAAGATTTCAATTTATTCTAACGGTAAACTAAACCGAAATGTTTGACAATTTGGTAAAATGAGCATTTAAATACAAAAAAAGTTGAAAAACAATTTAATAAAGACAAATTGATGATATTAATTCAATTTGTATATTATATGCACTCTGCTGTAAATTGAAATATAATAGTTACTATTAAAATTAATAACTAATAGTAAGCTTTGAACTCATTAATATTTAGTAATATTGTTTTCATTATATACATATTATAATCACAAACATTATACATATATAAATAAATAAAATATTTCAATAAGGTTTCGTTGATCATTAATCCCCTTTTATCTGTTCTTTTTGCCATTTATAAAGTCGCACGGTTGCTTGAAAAAAGGACACATAAAAATTTACAAATAATAATTAAATCGTCATTTTAAGTATTCACAAAAGGATTTAGAAACCACTAAGAAGTAATCGATTAACTCCCAGAGGTCCGGGCGAACATATGTGTGCATTTCGCCGAGTCTAAGTTTATACAATAAAAGCACTTTGTGTGATGATTTTATCGATAAAATTTTAATTAGCGTTTTAAGATCTGGTGACACAAAAATGTCTTAATATTATTTCCACGGAAAATTAGTCATTTATGTATAAATATGGGTTACATTTTCAGGTGTATTTAGGCATTTGGTCTTTGGGATTTTTACGAGTGAACTTAGTGACGAAAATAATTCTATAACATTCAATATTGTTTTATGAAATAGTGATAATTTAATTTGTGACAAGAAAATAATTTTATATGATACATATTTACTTAGTGATAATTTCAACATTAAATTTTGGACCAATCATGAATGAACAAGATGAAACACCAAACAAAGAAAATTACGAAGACAATATATCCAAAGGTCCTGATGATTCCATATTAAATTAAGAAGATGTAATTGATAGGGAATCAAGTCCGCTATTACCATCACGATAAAGACAAACTTTGAATAAGTCATCCTTGTCAACAGATTCTGAAGATGAACCACTTGATATAAATTTGGATTGGACAAATTACGAGCCACAGAGATATAACGAAGATTTTGAAAGTGTTCAAGGGGTAAATTGTTTACCAAATAACCAGGAGAGTGTAGCAGATATCACGGGCTTATTTATTTGATATCATCACCGAATAAACAAATAGGTATCACACAACCAATCAACATGAGTATAAAAATATTAGCCATACAGTAAAATGGGTTGACATGACGAAAACAGAACTGAAATGGTGGTTCGGTGTAGTGTTAATAATGTTCGATGAAGGTAGTGGTGTGTTTCTCAACTTTTCCAACAATGAACTCATCCCCGACAATCCTAATCGTCTGATAAAGATTCAAAACATTATAGAATAAAATATTGTAATTGATAGTTTTTATATTTCAAATCAGATTAAACATCTTTGAAATGCCATGTCAAAACCCTTGATAAGGTTTAAAATGCACGTTAAATTGCCATCGCCTTTTTTTAAAGATCTATAATGAAACAGATTTATTTTTTCAGATTCACTTTACATTTGAATCCCTTTTCTTTTGTGCACACTTTGTAAATGATCCATGTTAGATTGTCAACCCCCAATTCAAAGAAATGCTATATTTGTATATATATATATATATATGCCATGTACCACTCATTTTACGTAAAACATTTTGGGGCTGCCAATAAAAGTAATAATTACTGGAAAGGAGGGGGCTGGTATTCAGATACTTTATTTTAAATTAGTGTATATTATAACAACCTTTTATAGACATTATTATTACGTCTAACGGAATGAACTTAGCTTTGGCTTCTAAAATAAGATTGGAGATGGACTCTACGGCATCGTCAATTTCGCGTTCATCAGATCCGGGAACGGAAGTGGATAGGAGGATGTTGTAATCAAGATACGATCTGAAGTCTGACCAATTTGTCCGCTCGTATGCCAGCCTGACCGTGGGCGCTTTTATGAGTCCATCCTCCACATCAAAAACAACTGGAAGATGATCAGATTGGAGAGCATCCACGGCCTTCATCCATCAATTTTTTATTAACTCTCCTGATCTCGTGATTTTTCTTAATGATAAAACTGTAGCATCAAGTAGTGACTACTGATTTTTATTTTCAGTTTAATGCATTTATTTTCAATACCAAAGTAGCAGGACTAGTAACCATTAAAGATTTGCAAAATACAATTGTCTTTTTTTTATCCAAGAATTTTAGCCCCATTCAGATATATTCCAATTTGAAAAATCATGAATGTTAATTTTTTTTAAACTAGGTGGAAGATTAGGAATTCTTTCCAGTTCTGCAGGATAATTCCAAGACATTAATTTTGCAAGGTCACTTTCTCCCGATACTAATTTTTCCACAAAAATTTTTTCTAATGCATTACTATTATGTGCTCCTTTATTTCTTCTATCAGCCAACCAACCCTCGAAAGATTTGTTTCGACATGGATCATAGTGGCTTTCGATTGTCTTCATATGTTCTGCTTGGTCAACTAAAAGAGAAAAATATGAATGATTAATATTTAATTTCAAATTAACAATCATTTATTTAAAAAATATTAATTAAGAGAAAATTAAGCATTTAGTCTTAATTTACAAATATTATATCCACGTAAGGGAAAAAAATTCTTGGACAACACTAGCCTAAAGATTACAAACAAACAAACATTTTGAGTTGATGAGGGTCCCGACTGGATTTCCATGCAAAACTACAATACATGATAAGCATTTTCTTGATGTATTATGAGGCTAAATTATTTTTAGTATTACGACCAAAAAAGTTCATGCGTGAATCAGGATGAATTTTAATTCTTAAAATTGATCAAACAGAGAGTAACTGGAATTAGCACACGGAAGAAAATGAATTTAATGGGTTTGTGATTAAAGATTTTTAACCCGTTGATGAGTAATCGCGCATATGTGCATTCGGACTCAGAGTGATACAGAAATAGATCCGATTCTCACACTCAATGTGCGAGAATCCGAGACAGAGACAGGTGTCTTGCATCTCATTATACACTTGTATGGTTGTGCTGTAAAGGTACCCCTGTATGTCTAACGCTTGAAACGCTCAACCCAAATGTATCGATTTCAAGCTTCAACAAATGCATTATTTTGTTCATAAAACTGAAGACACACATGTGTATTGTTTATGGTTACGCAAAGAAATGAACGAATATTGTGTGCTATCAACAGTGTTAAGGTTCATTTATTGATATACAAGCTTCACTCACGCTACACGCTTCTGAGAGATAGTCAATAAGTGGTGGACATATGAATATAGCATATATGTTTAACTCGATTTAAAATTAACTTACTAATCAACGGGTTATATAGAACTTCAAATTCAAATTTAGAAAACCTTCATAGAAAATAGTGTAATTATGATTGATAAATTACAATTATAACTCACTTTCCCATTTCAACTTTTCCAATTGAAACCTGTCATAATGAGAAAATCTGCAGGCTGCGCCGAATATACATTGCCCGCTCTCCATAAATTTCTTGCATGGATTTTTCTTTGATTCATTCTCAAATATTTTGCGCTTATCTGGAAATAAGAATATTTTTATAACAATGATAGACTCTTGATTAAAAATAAAAGGCCATATCTGTGAATAAGCCTACATCAAAATATTCCCCCGCACTATGATAACTTTATATGCATACATGCTCTCATTTAAATGTATAGTCAATGAGATTTTAAAATAGCAATTCTGCTCTGATAAAAGGCTAACAAACTATTTCTTAAAACATTATGTAAGGGAGAACACACGTATTTGCCTCCTGACGTGGGCAATCATTCAAAATCGAATGTAAAATATTTATATATATATATAAAATTGCATAACTTTTAAAATAGCTTACGTGTTTAAATATTTTTTTCAAGAATGTACTTACCAAGTATTCCACCATCAGTATAGATATTGAAATTTTTTAAAAGTTCTTGTCCTGATTTTTAATTACATCTAACACTTAAATGTGTTTTTTCAATGTTTTAAAACATTTTCAACAGTTATATTGATGACTTCTATATATTGATTATATGTTATATTGATCTATTGTACATAAGTATTTAAAATGATTGGTTCATAAATAAATTTAACAAGTTGAAAAAATGACGATTGATTTATGTTTTTGTCTGAAGAAGCAATATAAATAGATATTATTTTATACGATGCTACGTGTTTATCATGTCAAGCGACTCCCAAGCTGTGGACAAGTTTGAACGAAATGCTTCGAAAATATATTGCATATTACACAACTAAATACTAAAAATAAAATAAATAAACCATTTATACTTATTAAACTTCTGAGAATTAGGATCATTCATAGATAAGAATTCATATATTCATCCAAAAATCAAACAAAAACGAAAAATGTATAACTTGATACATTTTTTTAAAATCCGTTTTAATTTTTTAAATAAATATATTTATTTACCCTGTATTCAGTTTTTTAAGACTAGAATAGACAATGAGGATTATTTTGTTACTCTAATAAATAATAAAAAGAGTTTGGTGCATTTTATGGGTAATTACTAGAACTTTTACGACCCAACAAAACATTTTTTTTCACGGACAATTTTAAATCATAATACGGTGAGCTATTGCTATAAAAAAACCATTTAGGATCATAGGTATTGAATCGTAAACATAAAGAAAAAATGTATTCGTATTGTGTAGAGTGCTAACAGCTGGAGAGATCTTGAACGATGCGCTAATCCGCGTTCGCACAAGCCGGCTGTTAACTGTCAATACATAATTCCGCGTTGCCGCAAATTCCCGATTGTTAATTAGAACGCAACGAAATGTAGATTTAGCCGATGACCAATCTAACCACCTAAGAGTTATAAAAAAACCAAATTATGATAAATATTTTTGTTACAATACTCGTTATTTGGAAAGAGATATAGCTGTTTTTAGAAGTAAAAGATCACAAATGAGGAAAATGCGATGCCGATACGCGCATATTTCAAAAAAATGCTTTGATTGATAACCTTCAAACTGTGCATAATGTTCGTTCCTCAGCCTCTGATGTTGCAATCCTTTCGAATGTTTCTTCACGGCGTTCGGAGTGTTAACGAACGACTTATTGCAGTACTCGCAGTAATAACGGCGACCCATTTTCAATAATTTGCTTAGTAAAACAATTCAGACGTATGTATTGTTGTTTATATACTACCGGTAGACGAAGAGGTTAATATCTTATTTTGACACACGGCAAATGTCGTTTGGAGCGACAGTTTTGGTAGCGAGTCGACATAAAAGCGACCAGATCCGACGGTCGTCGCGATCTGATCAAATCGCATTATTTTTTTATTAAAGACGAACATTTCAATTGAATATAATTTTATTCGCAATCTCAATTATTTTTTATGCTTGTAAATAATAATAGTTTTAATAAAACAGAATTTTAGTTTGAATATTTCAAATTGAGAAAATATTTTTTTGCGTCATAATAGGTGTGAAACTAGTGTTATGATGTTGATGTTATATTTATAAAGAAGCGTTTTTAATTGTTTGAATAATTTTAAATTGTATTTATAATTGTGATTAATTAAATGTTTTTAACTATTTAAAAAAGGTTTGAATTTCGTATTTTTTATTATTTTATGATGGAATTAATTTGCAAGTAGCTATAGTTTTTATTAAAAAAATAATTTTTGATATTGAAATATTTTTGTATGTGTATCGTCCGTCGTTTTTAAAAGGGTATAAAATAATTGTAGTTGTTGAGATTATCAAAGATTAAAAAAGGGGGAAGTGATTTTTGAAATATCGGTTCGTTTTGTTTGAGCGTAGGATTGATCTGGTCGGTGTTTGCGGGTGCGGCGAGTGCGGCGAGTGCGGCTAGTGCGGCTAGCGCTGCGATTGCGAGTGTGTCATTGGAACGGAGAGCGGAGCGGTGTGGGGTCTGTGTGTGCGGTTCGGGGCTCGCCGAAAGTGGCAAGTCGAGTGCCGGGCGGCGCGCGATGCGCGGCTAGCGCCATGTCAGGCGCGGGTGCGGGGGGCGCTGGCGCGGGGAGCGCGGGAGGCGCGGTCGGCTCCGGGGGCGCCGGCGGGGGCGGAAGCGGCGGCGGCGGAAACCGACCGCTGTCATCGCTCCTCTGGAAGCTGCAGGGGGCGCTCGCGGAGGCCGTCTGCCCGCCCAGGCTGCCCGCCGACCGGCGCGCGCTCGACAAGACCTGGCGGCTCATGGACAAGGTGGTGAAGCTTTGCCAGCATCAGCGCATGAACCTCAAGAACAGTCCGCCGTTCATCCTCGACATTTTGCCGGACACCTACCAACGTCTGCGCGTCATCTACGCGCGCCACGAGGACAACCTCGCCGCGCTCAACTCCAACGAGCACTTTGCCGTCTTCATCGCCAACCTGATGCGCAAGTGCAAGCAGGCCATCAAGCTCTTCAAGGAAGGCAAAGAGAAGATGTTCGACTGAGAACAGCCACTATCGTCGCAATCTCACCAAGCTGAGCCTCGTCTTCAGCCACATGCTCAGTGAGCTCAAAGCGATCTTCCCCAACGGCACCTTCGCCGGGGACCAGTTCCGCATCACTAAGAGCGACGCCGCCGAATTCTGGCGGGCCAACTTCGGCAACAGGTGAGCTCCGAAGGACCATCCTTCAAAGCCCTCCCGATAAATTTTCATCAAAACTATATAGGAAACGGTTCATTAGCAGCGCAGCAACGACGATCGTACGGCGAGCGATATTGCCACGAGATCTTTCACTGAATAAACATAACATGAACTCGTCGATTCTCATATTAAATAGCCCGATTTCCAGAAATAACCCGATGAATTCTCTATGAAATATGATTAAATGCACACGCTTCCCAAATGAAATTCAACCATTCTAAATATCCATTCAAATTTGATCCGTCGAGATTGTAATAGACGTTTAAAACAAATCAAATTGCAATTTATATGCGCATTTGTATTTAAAAAAATATATATTTACAACCACTGTATATGAAGGCTCCAAATTGGTTTTGTCATTTCTACGATGGTTTGTCAATTCGTATTAAAAAATGCACGTTTTGTTTGCCTTTACAATTCTAAGATATACTTTAGCATGTTATAAGTCTTTGCCCCGAATCCTGCAATGACTTCGGTCGTTTATATATAGTTTTTTTTTCTAATCACTCATAAAAACACTGATCTTATATGTTTTTTTAATTCAGCACCTCGTTGATATATATTAGCTGAATGTTTACAATTAAAAACATTAAGAATGATTGTTTTCAATATCAAATACGCTTGGGTTTGTTTTTATGCGATAGATACGCTCCGCAGGGAATTACATATTAAAAAAATCGCAAAACTTCAAATCAATGTGATAGAATTGCTTTATTAAAGTTTATTTTACACGATAATCGTACATATTACAAATCGTCATAGTTTTGCGTTGAAATTGTCGCTTTTAAAACGTAATCAAACCAATAATATCATCGTTATTCAAGGGAGTATCTTCAAGCTATTCATCGACATCATTTCGATAAAATGTATCAAAGCCACCGAATTGATTTGTTAAAGTAATTCCGTTCGTCCATGAGGGATAGGTTTCAATACTTTTGAAAACCGCATAACTTCAAAATCGCATAAAAACAGATCCAAGCGTACATATATTATAGAAGCTGCGTTGAACTGTGTATGGCTGTTTTATGTTTGACAGTGTAAGACGTATGATTAAACGTCTTCTCGATTGATCGGTCAACTTATAGAAACGGCGGAATCATAGACGATGTTATAAAATAGTCCGGTGTTTGATGTCGTGATCCTTTTAACGATAGATTTATCGTCGTCTATAGTTTTATATCTGTCATATTCAGATTGAATTAAATGTGCACACATTTTGTCGTTTAAAACGTTCATTTTTGCATCTACGCGATCAAAAAGCTGCAAAATTGACACACTTTCTACTGAGATTTCACTTGTACGCGTTGATAGATAAAATTTATATGCATTTCGGTTCGCTTTTTAAGTTTTAAAACATGTTTCAGATAAATCTAATGATATATCGTGTCGTACTTTTTATAATATCCGTCCTGTATATGTAACGGTCGTGTAATCTTTTATTTCAGATATAAATATATTTCATGCATTGCAGTTTTATGAAGTTAATTTTGATTGATTTATTGTAATACCGGAATGTATTACTTATCAATGGGATTAAAGGATCGATTATGTTAATATCTGTCGATTTTAATTGTGGATTTATGTCATTTATGATTTCTAGGGTTACCAAATATGAACACATTCTTCTGTCATGTTTGATTTTAATCTTTCATGCCGCTAACCAAACATTTTTCTTCTTTAATCGTTTTATAGTCGATGGATTCTGCGTTATTATTGTAACATGCACATTTTTATACGACTTAAATATTTATTTATAAAAGTGCAGTTTATCATTTAGATAAAATGGTAGATTTAAAAATAAATTGGCACTATCTTATCATGAGCTTCGTTCCAATGGTTATATTCGGGATGCGCAAAAGTGTAAATATCTTAGGATCTATCCGACTTATTAATATATCAAATTTATTTTATGATAATCAAATTGTTATTCGCTAAATAAACTAGGTTTTGCTAACGTGTGAAATCTATTTTTTTACATTGTAATTTTTATATTTCAAGGCGATACCATTGTTGCGATAATTGATTGTCTTTCTCAATTAAAATTGCATTAATTATTTACCAATACGCTGATTAACATACGAATGAACAATGATGGGTAGCTTGCATTCAGCAACGCCTTTAACACCAATTTGCATTACTCGCTGGCCGTGAACTGAAATAGGTAATTTATCATCGGCACATGAAAATTGTTTTTGAGAAGCACGGGGATCCCATTGTGAGCCTAAATGTGTCAATTAATTGTAATTAAAATTCCCACAAACGAATTAATCTATGAGATCACCAATTTTGTGAGGAGCTTCAATTTGCTGCAATATTCCTCCGCGTAATGCTAAATACGTCAATGTTTTCCTTTGCGATGCTCATTTTAATGTTAACGCATTTTATAGTTTTCAAATCTCAATAAACCGTTGAGATTGAATATATATTTTTCATTCATATGCGACAACATTATCACGATTATTGTGTAAATGCCAAGATGTTTCAACATTTATAATCGCCATTTGTCGAGATGATCGTGAGTTTTCGCTCGATTGTCGCTCGTGTACAGCGTTGAAATGTCAGCTTATCATATCGCAATATGAATGTGGTTTATGCGGACCGTCCAAACGGGATGATTTGATTTTTTAATCAAATAGATGCTCTTTAGCCGTTTAGATTTTTAGCATTTCTGTCTACATTCAAAAGCAGTTCTTAAATTTAATCATTTGCAATGTTTATATATTTATTCATACGCTTCGATGCAGAGTTTATTTGCAAATATTTTAAGCAGAAAACTACAGATATCTGATAAATATTTTAAGTTGTCTGTCAAATATGTTGCTAAAAATGATGGATTTTGTTCTCTTTGAATGCGTTTGGTATTTAGACACAAAATTAATGTTTTATATAAACAAATATATATTTTTGTTCCGTTGATTATTAAGGAATATACCAAATAAGTACTTTGAGGGCGTTGATGCAGTTTGATTGGTGTTATTTGGATTTTAATTGTACGATTCTTCTCTTGCGTGCTTGCATCAATTGTATTCTTTAGTTGTCAATGTTTTACTGATTGCACTCGATGAAAAATGTTGTCGGTATGCGGCAACGGTACTCTTTCAATTTGTATGCATTATTTCTTCTCAGATGGATTTCATGTTGAATTGAATTCAAACGTTAATATTTATTTTCTAAATTGATGTAAATCTGAACATGCCAATATAGCAGCATGTTCCTCATGTAGACTGGTTACAGAGATATTATTAATTTGATGGTAAAAGCTTTCTGAATACGTTTAAATGTTTTTATTGTTATTTACAAACCCGTAATTCCTGACGGGTGAACGTCAAGATATAAAAGGGCTGAGATCGTGCTGCCTTCAATATTGAACGACATGAGGTGATAATATAAAAGTGTTACCTTTTTCCACGAATGCATATCGGAGAGTCCTGTATTGGTATAGATGATGATTTAGCTAACGTTATTGAAAATGTTGCTTGTTATCCTGTATTATTTAGTTTATAATTGGTCTCAAAACCGAAGCAATGAAACTGTTGGGTCGTTATATATCCAAACTATCAGATGGTAATTGAATTTCTGATTCGTTGTCTCTTTGACCAAATTCATTTTCCAAAAATTGACTGTTGTTATAAGTCTGGTTGGTGTTTAAATAACTAGCTCAGCTGGTGTTTTGCATCTGATTGCTGATGTAGCTGAAGTTGGTTCAGTTTGATTATCCCAAGCAAATTGTTGTCCCCAGCTTCTGTAAAACGTGTATTTCCGTTTTGGGGTAATTTTGATCGGCCAGCGATTGTCATTTGGAGCGTGGACTTCCGGCTGCTGGTTCGTTTTGCCGAACAGTTGAATTTCACGTGCCGCCACTGCTCTTTTGCTAATCAACTTGTGACCTATCCTTAATTGCCGGTGACCCGTTTTGTGACTCATCCACTTCGAGTCACTCAGAGTGTGGTGCGCTCTGAAAAAATTGCTCGCTTCGAATTAACAACTTCCTCTTTCGGTTTTTTCTTTTTCAACCCCATGCGGTCCGGCGCTGTTTATTTCTTTTTTGCATCTTTCGGCAGCGTTTCGGTTCGCAAAGTCGTCGGATTTTGAGCCCGGTGGTCTTCAGACATCGCCACAACAGTTACATCCGGTGCCATGCTATTTTTGGTGCGGCCACCGAATATTCTTTATGCCGAGTATGAAATTGATGCTTTATATACAAATATATTAATATACATGCTTTTTCTTTATTTTCCCCATTAATAGCGTTTTTCCCATCGAGGTCAATACTACTCTTATTGCGTCGTTGAATACAATATATCCGTTCGCTACCAACAATGTCTATCCAAAAAACTGGGAAAATTGCCTTCGTGTCTACATGTCGACAATCAACATTATAAATAATGTCAAGGGGATTATTTATGCACCGAGAAAAAACATCGGATGAGCTATCGTTTTGCCTCTGGAACATTATTTCATGCAACAAAATTTGGTGTGCTTTTCGAAGGGACCAATTTATGATCCGATACCGATAATTACAATGCGAATTATAAATATAGCGGGCTGATTATAGCATGGCAACCGAGCGTGTCGAAACCGCGATTATTAATATGGAAAAAAAAGGATAACTAGTATTTATTCCTATCAAATGCTATTTTTGCAATAATCGACGATAATAAATATGCATTCAGTTTTGTAGCGATAACATGATGGCTTTGGCATTTTCATCGGGAAATAAGGAATTGTGCTTTATATGCAAGCGAAAAGCTTATAAAGTTATCGTCCTAGGATAGACTTAGACCATCTATTCCCTATACAGGTAATCCCCGTTTATTGCGAGCCGGCAAGTGCAAATTCCTTACAGTATATATTTTATTCTATCTTTTAGTCAAGTGTAGAGAATCCAATCCCGCGATCTCGGACAGTTTTAGGTGCTCATGAATCCCGGGACTAGTAAACGTAATCCTGAAAAAATCGGGATTAAAGTTTGTATCTAACAGAAATCGTACACCTCACCACCACGATGAAGGCTACTAAATCGAGACATTCCCGCCGAAATCTAGACGCTTGGAAACAGTAGCGTAACTACTAATTGGCGAGCTTAGGCGACGCCTAAGGGCAGTAACTGTCTAATCTATGTATACATATATACAGTGCATATATGTTTTTCAAATTTTTATATCAATCTTTCCCTACCGATGATGTATTTACTACGCCTCGACTCTAATAATGGGAATGTCGATATGAAATATAACACATACGAAGTTCAGAATTTTTGTATTCCTCTGTAATATAATTAGGAATCACGTCAAAGCATTATAGTATGTAAGTATTCATCTGTGGCGACGGAAATAAATAATTTGTCGGGAAATCGGGAATTTTGCGAGTGTTAGATCGTGTCTCAGCAGAAAGGAATTTTATCAGTCACATTTTATTTGTCTATTTTTGAATTGTATTTTTATCTTTTCTTAAATAAATAAAATTCTTATCTATTTAAGAAAAGCAAGCTATTTTTTATATTAAACAAATGGACTTATTAGTAATTTTTGATCAAATTTATCAATGTAATTTCTTAAACTATTGAAAATCCCGATCCCGGGATGGTCTAATGCAATCCCGGTATCGAAATTTTGGCTCGAGATTGGATTCCCTAGTCAGGTGGCTTCCCGTTGGATTTGCTAGCTTGAGCTCAAATCTTCCTACGAAATGAATGAATGAAAAGGGATAGAATCTGCTTCACTTAGGAGAAGAAAAATAATTACCCGACATAACGAAACACCCAACCAAATTAAACAATGCCATATGCGGGGAAATACACGAACGAAGGCATAATACACCCAAAGAATCTGCAATATAAGCTTTCGGTACTAATTTTTTGAATTTTGCGTTGTTGTTATTCGAGCTTTCTCATAAATCTCTTGATTGTTTCCGGACGTACATTTATTCCTGTCCTCATGTTGGACTTTGTGGCAATTTTTTGTGTTGATCCTATGAATGGCATTTAAAGAAGTCCTAGTTTTGCAGCGGATTGCGTTTGAATGCACTATGATGATGATGATTTACTTTTAAAAGATAGCAAAACATGGTCAATAAGACTGTTTTATTAATCTTTGCATCTTGATATTTTTCACAAATATATATAGACCAGTGGTGTGCCGTCCATGGATGCTGTGGGTGCGGCGCATCCCTTAACACTATCGTGGCCGCATCAAATTACCAAAAAACTTACGCTTGCAAACGTTCAAAACTTCTTCAAATTTTTTACAGACTATTGAATGTATTACTTCAAATAGATTCAGCAGTTGCAGATTTAAAAAAAAATCATTCACCGTATTCATCGAT
Source organism: Stenopsyche tienmushanensis (assembly GCA_008973525.1). Taxonomy (NCBI): domain Eukaryota; kingdom Metazoa; phylum Arthropoda; class Insecta; order Trichoptera; family Stenopsychidae; genus Stenopsyche; species Stenopsyche tienmushanensis. Next base: position 106,481 of record WACJ01000360.1, read on the forward strand.
TGCTGATGCATATGCTGCATTATCGGCCACGAACGGTCGGCGCGATCATGATGCATATGTGGCATCATGCGGCCGCCAATGATCGAACCCGTCGTTGATGCAACATATGCATCACCGGCCACGAAAGTGTTAAAATCATAACGCATCGTATGTTTAAATTTAAACATTATTTGAAAGACAACGAAACATTCTATGCAGCTATCGAAGAACTTTGCAGTAAAGAGCGAAAAATAAAATTTTAGAAAATGGAATGGAAGGGATCGTTCATCATTCGCTGTTGGTACGCATGGTATTTTTAAAAAATAATTTAAGATATTGATTAAGGGATAAAAATGATTCAAATTGACAGAGCTTTGTCGCATATTGGCGCGCCGGGTGACGGTTTCGTTTAGCGCGGTCTCCCGTTACGCGCGCGCGTAATCGTTCCGCCATCACCTGCGTCTTGATGCAAGCCTGTCTCTATGCGAACTTCAAAGTTGCAAGATCAACGGAACACGGCTTCGATAACAGGTTTTTCTATCAATTTTAATTCGCTCTGCAACGCAGTCCGGCGACTAATTCCGCATATGACAGTGAGGAATCGAGCCGATGTGGAAAAAAAGATGAGAGCCCCGAGAGTCATTGCACTTTATGCGGAAGGCATTTTTGCACATCGGAAGCCTCTCGTCTCATTGACGAGTAGGACAATGGGCGTTTGTTCCTGCGACGATTCGGTCCAGGATGAACCTTGCACAATTCGAGGAGTTTACGTGCCTCGCTCGGAATTCATACAAGCGCACATACTTTGTGACCTTAGTGACCTGTATGTTCTATTTTAGAACGATTTCATTCATTCAATGCCAATATGTACTCCGTTCCACGCAATTGTGCCGTCGAGAGCTGCCCAAAATATCTTTAACCATGATACAACCCAACTGCACGGCCCATTCACAACTCATGCCCGTCATATTTAAATTACATTTTAGAAACATGCTCATTGTGTTGCTTATAAATACCGGAACTCCTCGTGGAAACATTCCTCCTGTTCTACGCTTCTAATGGCAGTTTAAAATGGCGGGAATGGTGAGATCAGATAGTAATATAAATTTTGCAACTTATCCTTTAATAATCAATTTGTATCGAGTCACGGTTCAGGAGAGACGATTGTATGAATTTATAGCATAGTAGCAACTATCCTATATAAATAATGCATTAAAAATGTCATAAGTTTAAAAAAAAATGCAATAGGGGACCTTAGAGACGTTTCTTGAATGGGATAAACTTGAACTTGTTCAAGCATCAACAATTTAGGGATTATCTTCATTGTATAGACAAATTAAAGAACCATTTATTTTAGTTTCATCATGAATTGTCGCTAATCGCACTACAATAGCGAATAATACAATCGTACGATGTACGCAAGATACTCTCTCCGTCTCTGTCTGCCTTTGAGTTCAACGTGTATGAATGCACTTTCTGAGACAATGGAATTCGGACATAACATTATGTCTTACCTCTTTAAGGGGTTAAATAATATACTGGGATAAAAATAACGGATAGGAAATTAAACATTTTGATTAAAATAATGGTTTGGGGACAGTCAGAATTATTAGGGGGAAAAACAGCATTTAATATATCCTGTAATTTAATATATTTTCCTAGGGCTATCTGGTTAGATAAAGTGTTTGGTTGTATAGAGTGAAAAAAATTGAATTAGCAGAACTAACTGTTACAGAAGACGTTGCATTGGCAGGATATAAAACAGGTATTCACGTGTTGGTTATCTCGCCTACGCCAGTAATGCTTTGTCGAGAAAGAAGCTTTCGAACATAGGATTTAATTAATCATGCATAATGAAATCATTTCTTATTATCAAAGACGTCAACTTTTAATAATATATTTTATTTCAATCCTTTGGAAAATTCATTTTAACGTTTCGATCCAAAAATATTAGCGTAGATCGATCTTCCGCTGTCACTGCCGCGCAAATCTTAATGACACGAGCAGGTCCTCACTTTTTCATAGTCACTTGCTGTTCCAAATTATTGATGCATTTATTGTGCCTTGTTTTGGTATTTATTTAGATTTGTAGGATTTCACACTTTCCAATGTTTCGAACGCTTAGGTTCACCCATGGTCACGGAATGACTTCCCATTGTTTGCCTTGAATCTATTCTTGTGGCCATCCCTGTATCCATGCTTATACTGTCTGAGGTCTTCTTGTTATTGACGTCTTTATTTTTGTAACTTTGGCAGGTACGCGAGTGCCATCGATTTCTATTATTGTGGATATCAAAATTTTCACAAATCCACATTTTCTAAGATCTTTCATGGGAGTGGAAATAGTCAATCAAGTAAGCCATAATTTGGGCGAACGTCATCCTTCTGGCATTTTAATTAGTGTTTTTCAGACAGTCAATGATTTCAGACAATCATCTTTATAAATCCTTATTTGACAAAGTAGTCTCACCAGCTGCATCAAATCCGCTGCAGCAGAAAACATCAGTTGATTCTCCAACCGAAACGAAATTTTCAGAGTGCGTACTAGCTTATTGACCTGAGATGACTTGATCCAAAATATATTCTCATTTCCATAAATCAATATATGATAATTTCAGTCGGGTGTGCGCCATATCCGTTATAGGATAAAGGATTCTAATGTGGTGGTTTTCCATTGTCTTCCACATATGGTTTATATTATAATTAGTTTATGTGAATAGGAATCATTATATAAGATCTATGAATAAGTGGCGAAATTATGATTGCGTTCAAATTATATTTTAATACTATGTGTATGTGTCTATAAGTATTATAAAGCAACCACCACACCAGCAGTGCGCCTATTTTTATTATATATTACACAACACACACTTTAATACTTTGGAGCTACGATGTTTCACTTCTATTGCGTTTTCTCAAACCTCATCATTTTACGTCAAATTGGCTCAGTATTCTTCGTTTAGGTACAGTTTTTTCGATTAGCACCAAAAGGGATGACGGAGGATAGTTTTATTTGAATTCCTAAAAGAAAGCATTTACACGTTGAATGGACTATAGATTTTGTTATGGCATTTGTTTGTATACGAATGGCTGTGGGCGTAATATCACATGTGCGACGAACCCCAACTATTAACCGGTTCATTGATGCATTTCCGTTATTTCACACGTCCCTTTTCAATGGGACGTTAATTGTATGACTTTGCTTTTTGAACTTTCCTCAAAATGCTGATTCTACTTGTGGGATATTTTATGTGGTCGAAGCGCTCTTTTCAAATTATTGCGCAGAATAATTTGCCACTTAGTGAAGCTGTCGAAGGCCGCACCTGTCGACCGGATTCTCTGCCTTCCTGTATACGGCCATCTTTTCGCGAACTATTGCAGCCAAGTCCACTGGACTCATCCATATAAGGTTGCTGGGATGAAGTCATTTGACACGTCGTATTTTCTAAGTCCTAGGCGCATTCATAATTTCCTCAATACTGGCAATATTGTGGAAAGCATTAAATAATATCCGGAGATGCTATTTTATGCAAATGCAATAGCAAACTATCCTGGAATCGGTTGTATGTGAACTCCTGAATATTATCTTTTCAGACGAAAATTCCACCGATAAATTTGAAACTGTGAATGACCATGAAAAAGGGAGGACCTACTTGTGGCATTGTGATTTGTGCTGATATCTGGAAGATCACTCTTCGCTTATATTTTTGGACCGAAGCGTTAAAATGATAAGCTTTCCAAAGGATTGAAATAAAACATATTGTTTCATTTAAAATAAATTTCTATCAAATGTTGAAATCTGGCTGTCTTATTAATGCTTGTAATTAAATTCAGTCAGTGTTTATACAACGTGATTTAAGAAAGTTTCTATCTAAACTCAATGTGCAAGACACTCTCCGTCTCTGTCTGTTTCTGAGTTCAACGTGTAAGAATGCCCTTTCTGAGTCACTGTAATTCGGACACAACATTGTGTCTTACCTCTTTAAGGGGTTAAATAATATACTGTGATAAAAATAACGGATAGGAAATTAAACATTTTGAGTAAAATAATGGTTTGTGGACAGTCAGAATTATTAGGGGGAAAAAACAGCATTTAATATATCCTGTAATTTAATATATTTCCCTAGGGCTATCTGGTTAGATAAAGTGTTCGGTTGTATAGAATGAAAAAATTGAATTAGCAGAACTAACTGTTAAAGAAGACGTTGCATTGGCAGGATATAAAACAGGTATTCACGTGTTGGGTATCTCGCCTACGCCAGTAATGCTTTGTCAAGAAAGGAGCTTTCGAATATAGGATTTGATTTCATGCATAATGAAATCATTTCTCATTATCAAAGACGTTTATACATTTTATTTCAATCCTTTGGTAAATTCATTTTAACGTTTCGATCCAAAAATATTAGCATAGATCGATCTTCTGCCGCCACCGCCGTGCAAATCACAATGACACGAGCAGGTCCTCATTTTTTCATAGCCACTTGTCGTTCCAAATTATTGATGAAATTTTTAAATTGTTATATCTACCAGTTCATAATCTTCCTTAACATTTAGTTCTGCTAATTCAGTTTTTCTCCTTTATACAAACGGATATTTTATTAAATCCTAGGAAAATATATTTGATTACAGGAAATATTAATTACTGGTTTTTTTTTCTAATAATTCTGATTACCCACAAAGCATTATTTTCCTTAAATGATTTGATCATTCATTATTTTTTCCCTGTGTACTATTCAAAGAATGCTCAAAGCTTGACAGATTACTATTACTATTGAACACCATCTATATGTAAAAAAATGCTCATCCCTCAGATTATTGAACATTTGAAAGCGTTCATTCAGGATACCCGCTGGGTGAGCATTTGAAATGAAACTCGGTGGTGATGCTACCTTCAATATCGAACGAATGAGGAGGTGAATGTATGATACAGACGAGATGGATGTAACCCTTTCCTGTGAATGTATATTGAAGAAGCCCTATAGCTTCTGTAGTGAACTGTTTGTGGCTGCACTATGATGATGATGATATACAAATTATATATTGTTGCCTGATCTACTGTTTGGGTTTGATCAACATATTTATTCTCCAAGCCGCTCTGAATATCCTCTTCGAATTCCTCATCCTCCGAAGCACTATCAGAATCTTCTGCAGTATAATCATCTTCATTTTGTAAAATATTCTCTATATTAAAGAGATTTAGTCGCCGGGATGATGACATTGTCCTTTATTTATATCTCTACCTAAAATAAAAATACTCAACAAAAGTCATAAAAGCTATAGACATACAAATCATACATCGAAGTGATGTGTATTATATTAATATTATTAAAATGGCGGTATTTACCAATGCGATACGATTATCCCTCGATAACTCTTTGTGGCATCATAGTTGATTCGAAACCACAAAGCACTAAAAAGATATTAACAATATTTGTCGGCGTACACATCGTTTTCATGTAGATTTGTAGTTATACATTAAGTTCTTTTCATTTTGTCCTATTCTATTCTAATAAAAAGGCTAGAACTCCAGAATTAGGTGTTTTTAAAAATTACGTGGTATCTACATTATTTTACTTAGACTATCGTATTTCCACCTTTAAAATTATTATATTTAATGATTTTTTTTAAAAGAATAAATTTATTTTATCAGAGCTAACATGTAGAAATTTGTTGATTTTAATTCTTTATATTATTTCAGTACCCTCGTTCCATGGAAGCAATTCCGTCAAGAGCTAAATCAAGTGCATCCGATATCATCTGGGCTTGAAACTATGGCATTGAAGACGACAATTGACCTCACTTGCAATGATTTTATATCAAATTTTGAGTTTGATGTTTTTACAAGGTAATCTATTAAATAATCTTTATTCTGTATATTCTGTGAAATCGATGTATGTATACGTTTGTTTTGTTGTAACAGGCTGTTTCAACCGTGGAGTACTCTATTGCGAAATTGGCAAATATTAGCTGTTACTCACCCTGGATATGTGGCGTTTCTTACTTATGATGAAGTGAAGGCCAGACTTCATAAATATATTAATAAAGCTGGGAGTTATGTTTTTAGGTATTTTTCAAACGCTATTCAAATGTATGCAAATGTTTCTTAACTTAATTTTTAATTGTGCGTTTTCTTTTTTGAAAGGTTATCATGCACTAGGTTAGGACAATGGGCTATTGGATATGTTACAGCCGATGGGGAAATCTTACAAACGATTCCACAAAATAAAAGTCTTTGTCAAGCACTTTTAGATGGATATAGAGAAGGATTGTCAGTATTAAACAATAATTTAATTTTTAATTTTTTGTGTCTTTAATGATAAAAATGTTTACACCATTTGCACTGTAATAAAAATGTTTTGATAATTTTTATTTTAGTTATTTATATCCTGATGGGCGTGATGCGAATCCTGATCTTAGCTATGCTGTTCAATCACCGAGTGAAGATCATATAGCTGTTACTCAAGAACAATATGAATTATATTGTGAAATGGGTCGGTTATTAATTATTCAAGCGGTGACGTAAATAATTTTGTTATTTAAATAATATTTAATTTTCAATTTCAGGAAGTACGTTTCAACTATGTAAAATATGTGCTGAAAACGATAAAGATATACGGATTGAACCATGCGGCCATTTGTTATGCACTCCATGTCTTACGGCATGGCAAATTGTTAGTATTCAATTCGAATTTCTATGATGTACTTGACTTTTTATCTTTTTTATATGATAAAATATATGTTTTTTTTTAATAGGATTCCGAAGGACAAGGATGTCCCTTTTGTAGGGCTGAAATCAAAGGCACTGAACAAATTGTAGTTGATGCATTTGATCCAAAACATTCTCGAAATCAGCCCAATAGGTCAAAACACCACTCTTCCGCATCTTCAAGTAATACCAGCACGGAAGGAGGTAGCAACACAAATATTAAAAAATTCTATACATGATAAACACATTTAGGTTATTAAAAATGTTGAATAATACACTTAAAATTTGAAATGGTTACTTATGTTTATGAGCTGTTGATCACAATTGTGTTGACTATAAATATTTTTTTATCTTATGATTTGAAAGCTAAGCTTTTGGTCTAATCCATCATATCTATCTGAGATATTGTTTAAATAAATACATGTTTAATTTAATTATAGGTTCAAATGACCAAGTACCCATATCCCCACCTATTCATAATGGCATGAATCAAAGCTCTAAAAGCAGTCACAGTGAAAATTCATCAGCGTCTTCGGGAGCATCTTCTTCATCAAATAGTTCTAATGCATCATCTGGAGTTGGTGCGAGTGGCTCTAAAAATTCGAATGTCATTTATTTGGCGAATTTCAATGGTCTTTCAGACGACTTTGATGATTTTGAGGTATTTTCATTTTTGTCTTTACTGCTTATGTAACACTTCATATAAATGTTTGTGTGTATGCACCATTAGTTATGATTTTAAATTTCAATACAATGGCATAGTTATTTTCTGGATAAAATGTGTTTCCTTGTGAATTATTTTCACCTAATAGTATTCTTAAATAGTAATTACTGACCTTTATAGTCGCGTACAATTATGAATGATTTTTTTAAAATATGTGGGGCTTAAAATTTACATTTTTAGAGATAAAATTTGCCGTATAAAGAAGAACCGTCTATGAAGCTTGTTAAATACTTGTTTTGATTTTAAGGGTAGATATGACCACATAGGCTGAAATTGATAGCACTCCCACCAATTGTGTTTATAACATATTCTAAATGCAATTTTTTTTAACTCTAACATCCTTGTTGAAATTTTGCACTTGATTATCAAAGCCGTGTATGGTTCATTTTATCGAACTCTGTTTATCATTTTTTTAATTGATGGAACATTCTAAAAGATTTAGTAAACTACATTGCTTATATATAAATTTTCCTAAATTATGAGAGTACGTTTATGTACAGATAAATTCATTATCTTGATAATTTAGGTAATGCTATTCATGCTTACTTGTGAAACATGGGTGTAATTTTTAAGGGCTGAGTGGGGCTGGTGGTAAACATGAAAAAATATTTGTTTATGCAAGGAAAAAAATAGATTTATAGGATATAATTGCAATTTTTGGCTAGGCATGAATTTGTTTTTCCAAAAATACTTACATATTCTTGAGATATCAAAAGTAAAAAATATACATATTCCATTTGTAGCCTTAAACCTATATACCAAGAGCTGACAGCATAAATTGAAGGTTATTTAACACATGTGAATAATTTAATATTTATGTTCTGGCGTGTTTCTGAACTATCATTATGACAATCTGGCGACTGAGTGCTGTTAGGTTTGGGATGAGAGGGGGTTGCTAGACTTTTACCAACTTGTTAAGATAGTATCAGACTGGTTCAAACTTCAGACTTTTTAAAATTGGCATCATTTTCTGGTTAGCTTCAGCATGTTTGAACTAATCTGGTACTATCTTAACAAGCTGGTAATAGTCTGGCAACCCCTTCCCAACCAAACCCAATGGCACTCAGTCGCCAGACTGTCATAATGATAATCCAAAAACACACCAGAACACAAAATAATTTGGATAAATAGGCTCAGTTAAAAGATAAATTAGTATCAGTAGAAAGTTCTGAGCTCGAGAAGCAAATGGATGAGTGTTAAAAATATGGTTTTCAGATAGGCATAAAGATTTATTTGAGGATTTGAGGATTGAGGATCACACAAATCTCAAATATTTTTTATATTCTTCGTTCATCATTTCGAAATAATATGAATAAATCGGTTTTATTAATATTTTTTGCATGTTCTTCTCTTTTAGTATAAGGAGGACCGGAAAGAAATAAAAAAAATTTTGCTTAAAAAAAGACACTTATTTAAAAAAAACATAAATCTGATCAACAAAATAATATCCATCGTTTTTTTGGTTGGCCAATGTTTGGCAATACAACGTTGCAGTAATTGTTTCACCAGGTTTTAATAGTTCAAAGTAGACTACGCCGTCAATATCCCACCACACAGAACATTTTTAAGGTCTAATATGGTTTTGCTATTGAAACAGCTGACTGACCTGAGGAGAGCCATTGTTTTTTCGCGTCGGATCATCGTACAGGACCCACTTCTCATCGCAAGTTATTTTTCTTTGCAAATATAAGGCGTCAATTTGTGCAGAACCCAAATTCCTTGTTTATGAATTTTACCAATGGACGAAGATGTCCTTGTACTGTTGACCATGGGCAGCCAAGCTTAATCGATAATTCCGAAATAATGAGGATCTGACTCCACTAATCGCGTCAATACGTCATCATCGTATTTTAAAGGCCTTCCTATTTTAGAGGCATCCCTGAAATCTATCGTTATTTTTAATTTATCACATTTATTAAGTTTTAACACTTCTCCATATGTATTTGTAATTGTTTTTGTTACTTCTTTCGCCTTCATTTCCCAATCAAACAACGAACAATGCCGTAAATGTTTTTCGTCGATTGTCGGCCCTGATGTTCTTAACAAACAACGGTAACAAATATTATAAATAAAAATAACATCAAGTACCTAAAAATTTTGATTTCTTTTCGGTCCTCCTAATATTTACATAATGTGATTAAAAATGAATGCACATTTATTTAATGAGAGAAATTTGTGAATAATATCGATTCAAATTTGTTTTATTATCGTAGAAAGTTTATTTTTTAGTTACTTATTACTTAAGGTTTAAGCTATTAAAAATGGAAGATGTACTTTTTTTATGAATGATGATGATAAGCCATTGCTTAATCAGTTTTTAGTGTCGTTTAATTCTACCTTGTAACGCCTGAATTAAAAAAAAACCTTTTCATAAACTTATGAAGGTTTATAAACAGTATTTGCTTATTAACCATTGATACCAATCTTGCATTGCTTAGATCTGTATTTTTATTGACTACGTATGAAATACACTATGATATTTTATCGACTAACTAAATAATAACATTTCATGTATTGCAATATCTACTGAATTTCAACAAATAAGAAAAAATTCAAATGATTGTTACTTTGGGCGTTTAAAGGCGAACACAAAAATTACGTTAGTGATGGTTTTCATATATATTGTTTTTGTCTTTTTTATTTGTTGCATTCTGTTTGTACTGGCTTGTCTTGCATTTCTTTTTTTTTTAATTCCAGCACGCTCCTTTACCGCCGCATGGCTGAATATTTTGAATAACTGCCAACTCGCTGTATTGATATGTAAAATTAAAATCTGGCTTTGACGCCAGTATTCTGTTTATGACAAAAGTTATTTTGCATAAATAACCGAGTGTGTAACAACACTTCATAATTATTATTGCGCTTTATACTTAAAACAGCACTCCAGCAGGATTTTTACAAATAAGGATAGTCTACAAAATTGTGATTTTTTTTAAACGAGTAGGATAAATCGTAGCTCTTTTTCGTTCATTTTTGAACACGAGCCGAACTTCCAAGTGAGATTTTATGTTCAAGATTGATTAAATTAAATTTTATATACACATATATATATATATATATAAACTATTATTACAAAGTGCAAATTAATAGAATTCTCAAATAAAAATACATTATATCGAATTTAGTTTTCAGTAGTGTTTTTTTATTTTAGGACATGTTTATTTTGTATATAGTTTGTTTTTATCATTATATTTTATTTTTCAAATATTGAAATTTAATGTGCATTGCAAAATAAAAATGGACTTTTCAAAGTGAATTCACGAATAAGATATTTTTCAATATACTCATAGGTAATACATCCCTTCTATGTATGTTTCTGGTTATTCAATACATATTCGATTTGTTTATAATTATTATAAAACATGCATGCATTTTAGTTTTTATAAACTCATGCTATGTGTAGGTAGGTGCATTTACATGTATTAGTTTAAATTTGCACTTATGCTTTAATTATTTGTAAAGATACAGTATTTAATTCAAGTGAAAATGATCTATAATAGTCGTTCATGCTTGCTTTGCTTGATCCGGATAATTCATCTGCTTAATATTCAATCTGCAGTTTTTAAATTCTCAAACTATGAATTTATATTTTTTTAAGTTGTTTAAAATTAAAGTTACATTATCAAAAAAATCAGTTTTACACATTGTATTAAATTGATTTCGCGAGATCATAGCTGATGAATTTTATTGAAAATATTTTTAATGGCTTTTAATAGTCTGCAAATAATCCAAATTACTAATTATGTCACGTCTGACTGTTGGTTATCAAATATATTTGTTTGTCTTTTAGTTATGTTTTTGTAGTAATTTTTGAATGTGTTGTCTTGTTTATTGTTTTTGGTATGGCAATCTATTTAAGCAAGCATGCTTTATGGAAGTATGTATACAATTTCTATGATTATTTATGAAACCGACTATTTTTGATGTTATATTTTGTTATTGATTGTACAAGATTATGTTCGATTGCTTAATAGGGTTTATTTATACATCAAGTGCAAAATTATTTTAAATGATTAATTTTAAAGAAAAGTTGGCCGAATTGCTTCTTAATTTATCGTTGCAATTTTTGAAAAATATTTATTTCATTATAAATATGAGTAAAATACTTTTTTAACTTCTTAAGATAGATTTTAAGCTTTTACGTATTACAAGTATTTTACATACTTCGTTCAAAGACTTCAATTTTCATAATTATTGTAATTTGATTTTATGTTACATTGACTGCTGTATTGCATAATTTATTACTTTTTTTTAGATATTTACTTTTGTAATATTTTTAGAGTATCAATGAACATGTTTTTCTAGAGGTTTTTCTACTTCTTTTAAATTGTTGTGCATTGTTGTTTGTATAGTAATTGTGGTAATTATACATAATTCTTCCAAAGGCTCTTAAATGTTCAATCACTTTATAATTGATATTTTTTTTTAGGAATTATATTTTAATACAAAAAAATGGCTTTTATTTTTTACTGTATTAATTTACAGTTATGCTTGTTTTAACAAAAAAAAAAGATTCAATGGTGAATTCTAAGGCCTTAATCTTGCAGCAGACTGTTTTGTACAGTTATATGATTATTTAGGCGGTCAGAAAGATTGTCATTTCTTAAATCAAAAAATAATGTTATATTCAAATGTATTAGCCAAAAAGTATTTAAAAATAAAGTTTTCCTTAATACAAAAAAAGGCATATATATAATTACACTATCTCAAGTTCATGGTTTTGTTTTAGATAATTTTAACATGAAGATTTTGTGTATTGTTTTTCTGTTTTGTCTTCATTTAGTCAAATATTTCTCGGGTAAGTTGCAAGTGGACGGGGAGACACTCTCAGATGGTGTTAGAGCGAATCCGAGATGCACTTAAGCTTCACGTATGTCTTCACCCTATACCGGCAACGCCCGAGGAAAGGAGGGACTGGACTTTTGCACTCCAGAAAGCCCTTTCCGGTAGAATCGAAAAGGTTGTCTAGAGTAGTTTTCCACTGTCTTCAGAAGAAAACTATTCAGTCTTTACAAACTTCCCACGCTCCCTATCGAGACGGTTGCGAAAATTTTCATCAATACATTCATTCAGGATACCCGCTGCGTGAGCGTTCCAAACTCGGTGGTATTGCTACCTTCAATATCGAACGAATGAAAAGGTGAATGTATGATACAGACGAGATAGATGTAACCCCTTCCTTTTAATGGATATTAAAGAGGCCCATAGTTCTGCAGTGGACTGTTTGTGGCTGCACTATTTTTTACTTAAATGTATGACCCTTCTTTTTATATTCAGTTATTTCATTGCAATCGAGGCACTTTTTATTCCAATTCCAGGTGCTGTTTTATAATTTCCACATTTTCGTTTCATACATTATATGATATTGCATATTAAGGTTATACATTGTTAAGGTTTTATGCTTTTATACACATTTTGAATGATCATTCATAATCATAACATTCAAAAATTGTGGCTCTTATTAGAATCTTTTTGATATAATACATAACAAAAACGTCGATTAAAAAATGATAATCTTTTCTGATACTCCTATATTATTGAGAACATTGCATTAGTAATATTTTTTGACTTATACTTATATAAGGAAAGGAGGTGAGACTTTGAAAAAATATACTCTTTCCTTTGATTGAATTTCATTTAAACATCAAATGAGATAAAGTATATTGTACCTTTTAAATAATTGGATATTTTATGTTGATTTGTTAAAAATATATTTTTACAAAAATAAATTTAAAAAAGTAGTCCTGATATCTTTTTTAAATCTATTAAAGCATATTTTTATATTGAGAATTTAGATTAAAAAGAAAGTCTCAATCTATTGAATAAATGTTTTAAGCATGTGTATAGATTTGCTTCTGCTTTGTAAATATATTTTTTAAAAATTAATTTTATCACCTTGTTTAAATGTTTTTTATGATTACATCAAGGTAAGTTTGAAGATTTTCACTATCTAGGTTTTTTTTTTAAAATAATCATTAATAACAATATCAGTAATTATAAGTATCTGCTTTCATTTTAATAATACATTCAATTTGTTATTTGATTTCAATTTAAAAAATTGAATATATTTATCATAATTACATTTAAAAATGTGTTTTTCTTTACTTTCAGGATTGTGTTGAATTTAATGCTGCGACTAGTTCAATCCAAGCCTTAATTAAACATCAAAGATCAGACGATGTTCCTCATAGTCCGCTTGCATCTCCGAGACCAAATAGAAAATCAAATCAATCTAGATCCGTTACGCCCACTCCGAGCAGTGCTCCAATAGTCCCGCCGCATAAATCAAATATTCAATCTCAAAATATCGCGCCTGTAATACCAGCGCACAAAGTTCCTGTATCGATTAATCAAAATTTGACATCACCGTCTCCTCCGCCTATTGTTAGTAGACACGCGGCTGCTCTGAATGTTTCCAATCAGAATTTTCAATCACAAGCGCCCGCAGTACCCGCTCACAAAATTACATCATCTCCGCAGGCTTTTATTCAATTGCCCACAACGAGCGTTAGAAATCTTAATACAGTAGTGACGCACACTACTGAGAATACGTACGGTGAACTTCTCGGGTGCAATTCGTCTGGAATAAAACCTACCGAATTATGTGATACAAAGAATCAGAGATTGAACGATCAAAGTAGCAATAAATTCGGATTAGCACCGAAACGAATTCAAGATTTAACCGCACCACCTTTACCGCCGAGAAAATCAGTTTCGCCGAGTTCAGACGTATTAAGACAGGGTCCAATGCTTGCTGTTTCGTCTGCGAATAAACGTCAACAGCCTGTTGCCAATATTCAACCGCACGTTAAACAAAGGGACGCACCTTCAGTATTAAGAAATGAAGCTATATCTAATAATTTACTAACCGATGAAACTGCAGATAAAACCGGCAACAGTGGTAATAAAAGTCCGCTGAGTAATGCTTCAAGTATGATCAATTTATCTTTGCAAAATTTGCCTCCAGTTTCTCACAAAGGTAATACTAATCTATTAGATATACTTAGGCCGAGCATTTCAAGCAGTCGAAGTTCCGAGGATCTTTCGAAATTTCCAGTTAGTCAAACGTATATATCTGGCACAGTTTTTGACTTTAGGCATGTTGCTGATCAAACTCCATTTTCTAATGGTTCTAGATATGGAACTGACAATGAGAGAAAAGCAAGCTTAGGAAATCAAGCAGGAGAAAACAACTTATTTTCTGTTATAACTGGGTCAACAGAAACAATTAGTGGAGTTATCGATACGCGATATGAAGTATTACCAGTTCACAGAAATATATATCCTGGTCAAGATCCAAGAATGTATAGTAAACCTATTTTATCAACTAGCAAAGGAGTCATTCCAATGAGTCAACTTAGCATGAGACCTCCTCCATCTATACCCATAGAACCGAGGGAAGATCTAATAGTTCATTTGCCTCAAAATATCGATACTCCTGTGTCAAGTAATAAGAATGAAGACATTTTACCACATAAATCTATAGCTAGGATACAACCTATGCCAAGTAGATCAATTCCACAAAACTTAATGGACTCCAGTCCTAGCCAGTGTGTAGATGTTAGAAGTAGTATAAGTAACAAATTCGAGAATCAACATACAGAAGTAGACAGCACAAAAAATAATCAAAATATTGATTCGGGATGTACATCGCAATATGAAAATGTAACATTAGACAGTAAAGGTATAGTTGTATCGATTAAAAGACAGCAATTGCCTCCGGTTGTAAATTATAAAAGTTACGATACTTCTACTTCTAGCGAGTCTATGCAAAATGATAAAATAAATCCATTGACTCATAATCAAATGGGACAGAAATTGGACGATAGTAATCCAAGTAATGTACCTTATGAAAATATTAATTTGGACTATATAGCGAGATTAGTAAATGAGGGTTATCCCAAAGATAGTGTTGTAAGAGCTTTAGGAATTACAAGAAATGATATTGAAATGGCTTGTGATATATTGCATGAATTCGGTACAAAAACAGTTAGGTGTCAAAACAATAATAGTAGTGATTAGTAAACACATGAAACTTTTATAATCATGTTTTATTCTTAATTTATTTTATTGTTAATTATTTTTAAAAATATAAGAATCATAAACTATTTTTCTATCCAAGAGATCGGTCATAAAGACATTGATAAATTATTCACACATAGACTTTATTTGAGATAAATAACTGTTTAAATGTATATTAATGTGTGTGTGTATAAGTTGAGCTGCAAATTCAAAGAGATTTTAATATTTTCTAGAAATGACGATTTAAAAAAAACATTGTAATCGGAATGTATCTGCTAGTCATGAGTACTAAACAGAGACGAAGGATTATATATATATATATATTTTCAGACTCGTTTCTTGAGTTGATTACATACTGGGGGTATAATCATGTATTCGTGCATATTAAAGAAAAGATCTCTTGGATATGCGTCGAGCAAATGGATATACAAATTATATGACAGTGAAATAGAGTAAGTTTCCCGATACTGTATGAGATTTTTATACTAGATTTGTAATTTCCAGTATTGCTATTAATATTTATACGCATTATTTATGAATTCATACTTTCCATCGCGAAAATTTACACAATACACACATGTCCCCTCTCTTTTGGGTCCAAACTGCCACAGCTTAAAACGAGCTTAAATTTGTAAAAAATTTGGGTCTTTGCAAGATTTAATATAAATTTATTTATACATTTTTGTATCATATCTTAATCAATAAATTGTTTTTTGTATATATATTTTTTTTCAATTCTTGAGGTCCAGTTTATATATTTTTATAAAATATTTATTACCTAATAATTATATTGTTTTTACAACAATCGAAAAATATATATATATGTATATAAAGTACGCTTTTGATTAGCCAAATACATAGGTGTCAATAGTGTCATAAATACGTGCCGTTATGTAGGCGTAAAACTAAAATTAAATAAGATATAATAAGCTTTGATTAAAACTGGTATTCCATTTAAACACAATTTTTGCCATTTAATTAGCACAGGGGCGTGGCAAAGCAGGTGTCTCCCGCGGGAGCAACTGGGTAGAATATCGACCCCATTTTACTTTACATGAACCAACAATAATTGATTGTCCGTTTTTATAATATATACTAAGTTGTCTAATCCCTCTTTTCTTCATTATCGTTTAAACATTGGGACAACCCAAAATTAAATAACCTACCCGATCAGACAACTTCGTTTCATAACAAGTTTGTAATCGTTCTGTAGACCGTGAGGTGCTCATTCGTCATATCAGCAATCTGAAAAGCATACCGTTTGGACATACAAATTTTGTAGCCACTCGGTCTTCTTTTAGGACATTTTGCGGTATTTTCTATGATATGGAATCAACATAGCGTCTATAGACACTTTATCGTAGTATTTCTTTTCAAACAGTAAACGGCTTTCATACGTTAGGTGGGGTACTTTTGGAACTGTCTTTGTATATTATTTTAAAACATACATTATAATAGTATTTAATATATTGCATTTATAATAGTATTAGTTAATTTCCGAGAGGGGGAGGGCGGAAATTAGATACTTGCCACGGGCGGTATTTCTATATTTTATGGTTCCAATTATTTAATTTACCAAAGATTCTCGCTGATCTTCTTGAGGTATTTTTTCTGAAAAACTGTATGATTCAAATTTAACAAACCACTATTTAATTATTGGAAAATACAATACTGTAATGTGGTTTGATTTGTTTTTATTTTAGAAACATATTTATTATGAATTGATGGACACGAACAATAATTTGTAGAATTTGGCAAAGCTCGGTGCGATTTTGTTTTTGTTCAATGCCGCGTATTTATGACACTATTTGATAAATAGGCGACACTTAAAAATATTTAGATTTTTTTGATGTTGATTACGCGAATATCTAAAACTTGATTATTATTTCTGTATGTACCCAGTTATATCGAGAGCTATTTTTATGAATGAATAAAAATAATATTTGTATTAATACGAACGGAAATATGTGGGGATAATCCAGAATGTACTGAATTTTAATTACATCATTTGACTTTTTACATTAACAAATATGTTTTTATTGGATGTATCGTATTATTTTGATAGCATTGTTTTAAGCGTTAGTATCTTATGAGGTTTTCTCTCTTTTTATCATTCAAAGTAAGTTTTAAAAAGGCCAGTATCTTTTATAGCTTAGTGCTATTGATTTTTTTAATTCTTCATAACGTTAACGGATGCAAAGTATCCAATTGAGCAATCAAATATTTGATAGCTAATATTTCATAATAGAATAGACTTATTTTGTATTTCATGGTAGTATTGCTAGAAATCTATTAAGGCTTTGTTGAGCTTCATTGTGCTTAAAGTTGCTAATTGTTCATTTTTATTTTTATGACTTCAATATAACTCAATTTAATAAATGTACAATATTACAAAGAATACTTACATAAAATGTCTTTATTGATTCATTATCATTATTTTAGTTTAAATGTATTTTACTTAAACAATTGGCATGTTATTCTTTTATCATAAGGCCTTTTCTAATTAGTGTATCTCAATGATAAATATTTTTTATATGTGAACGTATTTAGTTTAATACAGCCTATCTTTCAAAGCAATTTGTATACAATTGAAGATACTGGTAATTTTTAAAATAACGAAAATTTTGAATAACGACAAAAATCACAAATATGTAATTGAAATCATATTTTGTTAGCTTCATCGATGGACTTAAATTTATTGCAAATTGAATTAACTATTTAGGGTTGTAACATTATAAGTATATTTTTCTCAACGTTATTAACTATAATAAACCATTCACATTGTAAAATTTGATTTACATTTCATAATATGACTTTTAACCTTACAATTGTATTTATGAATATTATATAGAATGCATAATTCCGTAGTAGAAGAATATGATAATTCAATTAAATTAACTTTGAATTTAAGATCTTCTGGTGTTAATGCTTGGTAATACTTTGTAATTTTTTGAAATCTAAATAAAAATGATGTATATTTGTAATGGACAAGGCTCTATTTAATTTGGTTGTATAATAAAAATATATTTTTATGTATGGTGGCAAGAAAGCTATGTTGATCTTATATTTTACAAATTCTTTCATTGATGAATTTGGTTCATGTACAATAGATTATTTTCGCTTATTGTTCATAAGGAAATTTGACTAGACGAATATATTTATATGCCACAATTTTTAAATCAAACACATTTAGCCAATGGAATTTTTAGTATAAACTCATAATAGTACCCTTTGGTCTATTATTAATTCATAAAATAGTGCTCTGCATACTTCAAAGGTCAGAATTAAGGGTTTTAAGTTTACTGGAAACGTATGGCCTAAAATATTTTTGCATTTATAGCAGTATTTTACTCCTTGTTCAGTCTTACTGATGTTGCATTTTTTGTTTGCTGTTTGATTGAGATTATGTTTTTTATGATATTAGGGTAAAATTGCTATCATGATGCTTGATTTATTATTAGTGACGATGATTGGGAATTCCAATTTGATTCGGCTACTGATTACATTTGAGTTATTTTAAATCAATATTACAGATTGTAAGAACTCTTTTAAATGTAGCATTTTTTGCTTCATAAAAATTACCGGATAGTGAAAAGATGTAAATCTGATTTTCATATATCAAATAGAATAATTTTTTGATAAATCAAAATAAACTATAAACAGGCTATATTAATTTACATTACAAGCTTTTGTTGCTCATTTTCAGAAACGTTTCTCTAGGCTCTAATGTTGGTACTTATGTTTTTCGGATCTAAAAAGGATCTAAAGGAGTAAAATAAAATTATAAACACTGCTGGGTCCGTACCCAACCATTAAGTATTTGCCAGACACGACACTCAGACTCAGTGAGCCCTCCCTTCTTACTTCATTTGGCTCTCTTCCCTTTGAGCAGCCAGGGCTGTTTGACGCCTTATCCTCTCGGCGCTCTCTAGCATCTTTTGTTTTCTTCTGTGGAATCTTAGCATCCGTAGGCGACTTAAGACACCCAGAGTGGGTAGTGTCAGATTCCTACTGACTAAACCCCTCCCTTGCCCTTCTCTGTTCCCCTGGTATCGGTATTGGTAGTGGTGGCTTCACAGCCTATGATGGTGTGCTCTGCGTCGTCGACCTCCGGTTGGCAGTGGTGGCAGTTAACGGATGATTCTTTGCCAATCCGCTTCAGATACGCCCTGAAGCATCCATGCCCCGTGAGTACCTGAGTTGTTTTCGCCATATTTACTGGCCCTCCAGCGACTTACGACTGGGATAAGTCGATGAGTCCATCTTCCTTTGCTAGACTGATCCCATCTCCGTTGCCAGGTTTCCCTCAGTTTCTGTTCGTGTTCATTGCGATTCTTGGGATCTTCGTAGTTCAAGGCCCTCTTTTTTGCTTGGAGGTCCAGCGGGGGGATTCCAGCAATTACGAGCACCACTTCTTCAGATACTGTTCTGTATGCTGCAGTGAATCGGAGCACTCCTTGCCGTTGGACACAGGCTAGTTTCTTCCTATAGCTCTCGTGTCTTAGCGACTTGTGCCATATCGGGGCTCCGTACAGAAGGATTGAATTTATGACCTGATTTATGGTTTTCCTTCTGCACAGCTTTGGCTTCTGCCATCTGAGCTCGCTGGCCATCTCCTCCGCCTTCTGCAGCGCAGCTGCTTCGATATGTTTGCTGAAAGTCAGCTTGTTGTCCAAGAGGAATCCGAGGTATCTCAGCGATTTGCCGTAGTCTACCTCGTGACCATTCACAACAAGCTTTTTGACCCTCGGTCTTCTTCTCCTGCTGCAGATCAATGCCTCCGTTTTCTCTGCCGCCAGCTGCAGGTGATTTTCTTGCATCCACGCGTTGATTCTGGCGAGGGCTTCGTTGCCCTTCGCTTTCATGTCCCACGGATGCTGGACTGTCACCAGCAGAGCAACGTCGTCTGCGAAGGCAATGAGTTCTGCTCCTATTGGCATCTTGATCTCTAGTAAGCTGTTGTAGAGGAAATTCCACGGGTTCTAGGACGGACCCCTGTGGAACGCCCATCTCCAGGTTCTTCCCTGTGTTGGTTTCGTTGTGATGGACACTCCGTTTCCTCAGGAACGTTCTCTAGCATCGAATCCATCATACCATCCTTCATCACTCATCCCGTACATCGGACAATAGCACATAAGTCCATCTTCCCCGTCTCTGAAGCATCTCTTCTGCTTTTCTGTCATTTGTATTAAAAATAGATTTAAACTCACCCAAGGACTATCTATCCTCTTACGAAATCAGATTTTATTAATTTTCTAGTCAAACTTTTGATACTCGATATATCAGATTTTATAGTGTCATTTGAGACCTCTAACAATATTTATGCCATTATTGATAATAATGTAACATAATCAAATTATTGAAATACCTCCAAAGGATCGTATATGTTCGTTCTGTTGATACAATGCATATTGTTATTTTGATCTGTAAAGGATCCCGAGATTCATAGCATAATATTGTGATTTTTTTTACAGGTTCAATTGGTACTAATGCTAATTTGATAAACGCATAGTTATTTGATCAGTAATCGTTTAATATTATTTACTGTAATTATATTAGAGTATAAGGTTTATGTACCTGAATTTTTTAGCCTAAATACGGCCAAATATTGTCATTGTAGCTTAGTCGGATCTATTTAGAGGTTTTTTAAAAAAGGATCCCGAATATTTACGTGGCTTAATTTGGCAATGAAGAAAGATCTAATCGCTAACTTTATTATATGATATATTCATACATTTTGATTGTATATTTGCGTCATTTCAATAAGAATTGGATACACCCTGAATTATTTTTTAAGACGATTTCATAAATATGTTTGTTCAAAAATTACATAAATAAAGTGACCAGACTTTACTCTGATTCGTAATAAAGCCGAATATGAATGAAATGAGTTCTATAATGAATATATTTAATTGGGACTATTCCTTTGACATTTTTAAGATCAAAATATAAGATTAGCCACTTGTTTAATGGTGTAATTTTTCGCTTTTTTAATAGCATATTGTAAAATGATTAACACATCGGTGTATTTAATAGCTAATGTACATAACAAGCATACCTTATTTCTTACGTTTAACAATTAATGGCTGATGATAAGATGCTGTGGATTCCAAATCTTACATACATTTAAAATCCATGCTTTTTTCATTGACATGCTAATACTTTTATTTTTTATAAATAAATAATATTCTATATTTTAATAACAAACTTTATTTGTCATTTCATGCACATGATAATATTATGATGTGAGGATGTCCAGTAAATTTTTAAGTACTATTGCGTTTATTATATTTTTTATGGAAGTTACTGGAGCTTTCTTTTCTTAGATGAGACTGGCGGATCTGTCGTATTTTGAATTGTACTGCCTTTATTCTTTTTGGGCTACAAATTATCGTTTTTTATATTGCTATTATCATCACATACAACTGAAAGGATTTTTAGATTTTTCTTTTGCATTGAAATGAGGTATGTTTTTTATATATACATTGAAGAATAATTATGTGTAAATATGGTCATTCAAATTTGTATGCTTGTACGCATATTTACATACGCATGTTGTATATAAAATTCTAAAACATCAATCAAAGCAATATATAAGTGCAACATTTCTGTGAAATCCTATTAACATGAAGATATATTATGAATCGTTCTGTAATTTAGCAATGACTTGGTGTGCAATAAGTTTTAGCGATGTTGCTTATAGATTTTTTTATAAAATGGAACTCTTGTGAGAGAATGAAACGTTTTGTATTGAAATCTTAATGTTCTTCGGAGACTGTCTCTGACATTTTTGTTTATTTTAAATGATAATATTCTACAATGTACTTGTGAAATATATTTTCTGAATTGTATGTTAGACTGATAAATACATTTTTCTAGATATTTTTAAACTGCTACTTGCTTTGATAAATCTTAAAAGCAGGGAACGTACAAGAGAATTTTGAACTGGTTTTTTGAAATGTGTAAATATTTAAAAGTTAAAATTTGTATATTGCTTTTTATTGTATAGTATTAATAATTTTATCAATGTAAATAACCCAGAAGTATTTTTATAAAATTACATTATATGATTGTAGTCAATATTTTGATGTGTAGGTTTTAGTCATATTCATTTTTCTTTAATAAATAAATATCATTATTTATTATGTAAATATCAGTGTTGTTGTTTGAATTATGTTTATGTATACATTTTGCAGTTAAGGTTTGATAGTTCATTTTTTATAGTAACGCTTAACTTTCGACCTTTTCATCTTGATGATTTCATAAAAATATTTTGATAAAATATCAGACTATTTAAGCATTAAATTGCCATATTATTATTTATCGTTAGTGCAAAGTTAATATTTCAATTGATTCATTTCACTTACAAAATAATATTTTTCTACCGATTTATAATAAAAATTCTTTTCATCAATTTTCAGCGTGCATTTTGTAACTATCGAACTTTGACTGTAAAGAAATGCTACATGCAGACACACATATCTTTTAAAATATTAGTAATAAAATTGATGCCGATATTTTTTGGGAGTCTATTGAAATACAAAGTCATGAAATGACGGGAAGCTTTAGAGAAAATTAGTACAGTAATTATAAATATGTATTGTTGCAAGTTGAATTTGTCAATTTTTGGGTATGGGCATTAAAACAGTTGGCCCCCTCTAAAAGTTGCAATTTTGGACAATCCAATTTACAGTTGACTTGAATAAAGCTCATTTTTAACTATTGAACATTTTTTTATTTACCTATATTATATCACCAAAAAATATTTACTAAATACCAATAATTTTTAAATTGATATGATCAAAATTAATCGTTATTAGGTACCCAAAAATTTCGACATTTCAATGCCATTTTTATTTTGGCTATTTATGATGAAAGTCTTCCAGAGTGGTTTACTCGCACGGTCCATATTTATGAATCTCTTAATAAGTTTTGTGTAACCTAAAGCGGAAAAAAAAAGTTGAATAAGGATAACGTAGAAGATACAAAGTATTCAAATCAATATCCGGATATTTTAACAATAAATTTTGTTAGAACAAATATTAATTAACACTTGGGATGATTATACTATCATTGGTAAAATGTTGTTCATTTCAATTCAATCAAATTGTATTTTAACTCATTGGTATTTAACTAATGGACGTATATAACGAGCCACGATTTTTTGTGACAGACTAAAAATTATCTAAATGAGCAGTAATCTCATTTTGGTCCAGCAGGAATAGCATTTGACGACGAGAATAAATTGATGTACATTTGTAATTAAATGATGTATTCAAACATTAGATTCTCAGAATATGCTATGATGTTTCTTGAATTTGATCGAACAAAGATTGGCGATCTTCAAATGTTTGAAATTTGATGATCTTCAAAAAATATTCCCAAAGTTACCGATGCCAAAAATGTTTGTATTTTCGAAAAGTTGACTGAAAACCTGAATTATTTTGAGTCGAAACTGAAGTTAACTTGTTTAAAATCCTTCAGTCTACTCAATAAATATTTATAAAAGCAACCCTTAAAAGATTTTTTTTTAAATGTCTAATAATTCAATTTTAATTTGTATATGATGCAGATTTAATTATTTATTTTAGTTTAATACTCATTGATTATTCTATGACATGATTGATATTGTTAAGGGACTCGATAAAAATAAACAGTGCCGAGCATTGCTGTACACAATAATATCTTCCTGTCTACCGAAATATCTTCCTTCTTTTAATAAGAGGAGACTTTGAATTTTTAAAATTATTTATTTATAGTTAAGCATTAAGTGAAAAATTAGACTTATGGATTTTCACAATTAGAATTCTTTAGGTGATCTTCAGCATTTCATCGTGGATTTAATGTCTGATAATAAGATTTCACCGTCTATTAACGGGAATGTAAGAGAATTGTGGCTGTCTATAATATTTTTGATAAATTCAAGACACAAGCATTTCAAGTTAAAAATGAAGAATACGCGTTAAGTAATTTATATCGACTGAAATTTTGAATTGTAATTCTTGAACAACGAGATTCAATTTGTATTTTGATTTGCATGTTTTGATTTATTTATGAATTTGTCACATTTAAGCAATTTTCATGAATATCAATTGTGGTGCGATGCCTTCTAAGAATAAGTATGCTGGAAATGGAGTGGCAATAAGTCATGTTGCATTTAATAGTCCTTTAATTAAAATGCTAGTTATATTTGCAGCGTTTATTTTTGTCTTTTGATGTCTTTTAATCTTAGATTATTAGAATAGTCCATTGTTGATTACTACATGTGCACGACTCCATTGTAGAAAAGTTAAAAATGTGTTTGTTGCATAGTTGGCTAAATATTTGTAAATATGTGTAAATACTAAATTATTTAACTATGAGAATATTTGTTCTATTTAAAAAAAAAAATTATATCACAATCATGAATACAAATTATGTGATATATATATGAATGTTGTGTGTTTTATTTGCTATGATCTGTACATATTCATCATCAAAGTGGTACAGACCTCTAGGAGTCTTTGTGACCGCTGAGAGGGTTTGTGAGAAATTAAAATAAATTTGGGCGTGGATAAAATCAGGGGATCCACGAGTTAATACAATCAAATGAGGGATTATTTGCCTGTTTTTGTTTTATGATGAAGTTTATAGTAATTTACAATATAATATTATAGTTCGTACGTTATCCAAAAGTGCATATTCGGATTGATTTTATGCGATAGAAGCGAATACTCTCAATTCCCAAGTATTTAAAAATTGCCAAACGGGATAAAGATTTGCTTTCTTATTGTTAACACTTAACTGCTCTTTATTCTGACTTACGCCAAAGATTTATAGACATTCTTTATTTGGTTATCACCAATTGGATAGTTGAATACTTTTGCAAGTAGAGGGAAAAAATAATGTGTTTTTATATATTTTTTTAAATTAAAAAGATTAAATTTTTAGTTTTTCTATTATACAGCTATGTAGAGTTACAGTCAACCTTCCTATAGCGTCGACTTTTATAGAGTTTTTTTTCTATAGCGTTTGCGGCATCTTTTACATAAGCAACAGGAAAACTACATATTGTCAATGCCTCCTCGTGCGTGTTAATAACTTGCACTTATTAACAAACTAAACACGTACAATTTTTTTTGGGTGCCTAACTTTCTAGAGCGCAGTCCCTATATCGACGCTATAGAAGGGTTGACTTATTTCACTTGGGGTTCATGATCAGGTTATTATCTAAAGGCCATGTTGGAAAAGAAGATTTATGCACAAAACTCTTGATTTATTCGTTTTTAAGTTTGTTTCTATATTCTGTTATTTCTCTTATTATTTTTGCCCGAATCATGATTTTGTTGTTATAATCCTGTTTGCCTTTTTACATTTAACCCATTTATGGATGCTTCAGATTTCATTCTTTTGGTCCAAGACAAGACATGAAAACAACTTCGAAGTTGTCAGAGGACATCCTGCATTTCTTACGCCTTGAGATTTTTTTGTGTTCTCAGGTCGCAGAAGAAATATTTAAATAAATTATTTATTATCGACTAGCTTACGAAATTAATCGACGCGGAATGAGACTTTTAACCCGAATAGAATTCGTGAATAAACACTACAATTGCTAGACAGCGTGGTTAGTACCTTTTGTAGTGGTTCACACCCACTGGGTTTATACCGCATTCCAATTGTTACCAATGTACCTTGTCTGTTTACATCGGTGCTTCTCAAATGTTCACATTCGTTGTGCTGTATACGCAGTCTATATCTTTAGCATTGGGTTAGTTTAAAAATTGTGCAGAGAGGCAAAACACTTGAGAAACGAGTGTCGCACGAACTATAGCTCTCGAGCTCTAGATACATGCAGGAGTTGGACTATGCACTCATAATAAAACTGGGGCTGTCAATTCTGAATTATCCCAGAATTGACGTTGCTGTTCATAATCCCGGTTGAATGCCACACTGACTGGGTATTTCAGAGAAAGCTATCGACCAATATCACATACATTTGTCCCCAGACAAATCAATCCAGTGGTGTCAGGTCTGGAGACCGTTCTAGTTGCGGAATAGGGCACGTCTCCAAACAAAGAAATCCACTGGTGTCAGATTTGGGGACCGCGCGAGCCACGGAATAGGGCCGCCAAAAAAATCAATTTACACAAAAGAGGTGCCTACAAAATCAAGAGGAAATACTACAACAGTTAATTACAGCTGAAAGAAAGAAAAGTTGTCGTGCGAATAGGTGGCCAATTTGAACAAATTTTGTAAATAAATTTAATAAAAACCCTGACAAAAAGGTATCTCTTCAAGTTGAACGACTTATTGAATGATTTGTATGTTATGTAGCATATCGTTGGAAAGGGCATAATCTAAATAACTTTTTAAAACTAAACCAAGTTCAAAATAGTTATTAGTTTTTTTGTTTAATGAATTTAGAAATTGACGCTTCTCATTCGTTTGCATATTTTATGTGACTTCGGAAGTTCAGAAGTAATTTTCTTTAAATCAATTGCATAAAATAATTCGACAGCCCTGACACTTAGGATATATGGCTTATGTGGGAAACGTAGCAAAAAACACCTAATCTCAAAAAAAATATCGGTCCATGTGTAAAACCCCTTGTATATGTCAGTTTAGGGCAACATGTCTTTTACATACACTTTTATTGTATATAAATCTGCATTTACAAGTAAATTTGTGTTTAAAAAATATCTAAAAAGCGAAATATAGAACTATTACAGAAAAATCTAATATTTGATTCATAAATAACAATACATAAGGTTTTCTTGGACATCATTAATCTCATTTTCGCAGATTTCCTAAGCAGCATCTTGAAATTGTTCGATTAAATCTTAGCCTTCTGTATGATTTTAAAAATATTGTTTTAGCAGATATTTGTCATCTGTACTATCGCTCTCTGAATTTTGGATTATAAAAAATGAACTTAAAACACACACTTTTAGAATTGAAATATACATTTTTAATGTAGGAAGTAAAATGTATATATGTATGCACATATTTTGGTTTGGGGTTCTAAGATGCAACCAAGTAAAATTTGATTTAGATCATTAATATATTACAGAATTATATAAAGAACAGCAATCACAATTAGCAGTATTGATTTTTGAGCCTTTATCCTGATAATGTTCCAATAGCGGCCTTTGAGAATTTCAAAAAACAATAAGCATCAATTTTTCAGGTGGTGGTAGATTTTGAACATTTATTTTTCAGATCGTAATGACAACTCTATTACCAGTAACGATTTTCTTAAAGAAACTTTTAGTTACTTAACTTACTTATTATTAAGTTCAGCTATTTATAACCAGAGTCTTTTTAACCTATTGAGTAGTGAGCTAATTTAAAATCATCAAAATATTAGGTGCTATAATTGCTTGTCAGTCACTTATCGTCGTACAAATCCACTTATTTGTCAGGACTGTCGCAGCGTGTATGAAGCTTGTACATAAATAAATAAATACTGTCGATAGCCCACAATATTCGATTAATAAATTTAACACTTAAAGATATAATAGATCCTGGATTTATAAATGTTTGGATCAAAATCCTGATTTTAGAAAAAAAACGTTTTACTGTACTAATACATTTTGGAGATCAGAAATATTGATATTTTGAATCGATCGCCTCAAACCAGGCTTACTCTGATTTCTTGGATCTTGGAAAAGTATTGGTATATTGTGACAAATATGTATGTCATTTAACTTTAAAAAATGATATCCTGATACGCTATTCAGTTCAAAAATAATAAACATATTCGGACTCAGGTGTTCAACGTAATTCTAACGTTGCTGTGATTGTGGTCAAACCGTCGGGACTAAATCATGGTGTAAGTGATAAAGCATCATTTTCGTCATAAATATGCCATACACGTATCGCAGGTAATGGATATCTCAATCAAAATATTTGTACTCGTATGAATTAGAATGTTTGAGAAACGTTGTTTACGCCGAATACGCATACAATCACATTCGAGGGGTGTTACTCGACTTGTGAAATAAAAGAGAATAAAAAAAATCCATTAACATACACACAATCATTTATGCATATGAATTGTCAATGTTGTATGCGAAAACAATTATATTCTGGCATAATAGGATACGTTCGAGATTCTAGCATCTTATCCAAAGTATTTTCGTCGCAAAGAAAAGGCTAATGAATACGTTTTGAATCGACTTATACGGAGAATTTAAACACAAGGGTCTGCATCCTTAATTCATCAAATTTTGAAGATCGGAAGTATTTA
Source organism: Stenopsyche tienmushanensis (assembly GCA_008973525.1). NCBI lineage: Eukaryota > Metazoa > Arthropoda > Insecta > Trichoptera > Stenopsychidae > Stenopsyche > Stenopsyche tienmushanensis. The sequence goes on from WACJ01000360.1 coordinate 135,140, forward strand.
CATTTTACGATCGATCGTTTTGTAAATATCCTACTTTTGAAAGAGTGACCATTGAGGTGCTTAATGAAATCAGGCAGGGCCATGAGTGATCGATTTGCAGCACTGGCTATTATATCGCCTAAAACTTATCATAATCTCACATCTCGCTTACAACTTATGGGTTTTTTGGTGGTTTATTCGCTTTTTTCTATTATTTCCTCCTCCTTGTCTGTACTTTTATTTTTCCATTTCACTTTTTACGTAATGGAAATTGTTAACTAAAGATTTAGCTGTGTTTGTGTAATATATAAAAACAGTCAATAAAGCTAATTTATATCGATAGGGTCCGCCCTTCTGTATTGATAGGGCTCTGCAGTCCTCGACACGGACTCGCAGCATACGACGGAAATCCTTATTTTATTTCCGTAGAGGGCGTTCTTTATCTCCGACCGCTCATCAGACGATACTGAAAAAGATCTTCAAAAAGAGAGGGAAACAATTAAAACATTGTGATCTTTAATAATTAAGTTTATTTATCGCTTGATACAGCGTCGATCACGAGGTAGAGGCTTCCGGATTCAATGCAAATTTTACTCGAAATTAAAATATGATGGCCGCAAATGAAGTTTGCATGCCAACAATAACCAGTCCGTATTTTTCCCCTAGTGAGAGGGGAATCTTACGACCCCAGGGTAGTATCAGATTCTTACTGACTAAACCCCTCCCTTGTCCTTCTCTGTCCCCCTGTCATTGACGGTGTGTTACGCATCATCGACTTCAGCTTGACTGTGGTGGCTCGCCATGCACGCCTCCTTGCCGTGCCCCGTCAGCACTTGCGTCTTCTTACGACTTGCGACTTATAACCGGTATAAGTCGATGGGTCCATCTTCCTTTGCTGGACTGATCCCATCTTTGTTGCCAGGCTTCCTTCAGTTTCTGCTCGTGTTCTGTACGATTTTTGGGATCTTCAAAGTCCAAGGCCCTCTTCTTCGCCCGAAGGTTCAGTGGACTCGGAGCGCCCCCTGCCGTTGGACTCTGGCCAGTTTCTTCTTGTTGCTTTAGTATCTAAGCGATTCATGTCATATCGGGGCTCCGTACAGAAGGATTGAGCGTATGATTTATTTTATTATTCTTCTTCTGCACGGCTTCGCTTCTCCAATATTGGGCATTCTGGGCTTCTGCACCATATGTGTTTGCTGAAGGCCATCTTGCAGTTCATGAGAATCCCAAGGTATCGTAAGGTTTTATTATATTTAACCTCGTGTCAACGACAAGCTGATTTACCCTCGGTCTTCTCCGTCTGTTGCAGATCCATTGTCTCTGTCGTCTCTGCCGCCAACTGTAGGCGATTTCTTTGCATCCATGCGTTAATCTCAATCATGGATGACGAGCTGTTACCAATAGCGTGACACCGTCAGCATAGGTAACAAGTTCTGCTCCTGCAGGCATTTCTGCATTCAGCAGACTGTTGTATAGGACATTCCATAGGGATGGTTCCAGTACGGACCCTTATGGCACGCCCATCTCTAGTCTTCTTTTCTGGTCCGTTTAGTTGTGATGGACACATTTAGAGAGAATATACAGTCTATTTGTCTTGCAACCCTCAGGATCTACCCCCCACGCTTACGGGCAACCCTAGCGTGCAAATCTCGAACAGCATCGACCCGTTTTAACGACCAAAAATCAATATTCCCACACTACACTTTCAAAATGACTCGCGTGTCCCATGACTTAATATCACTGTATTTCTATCTGAAATAATGTATTTTTTAAAATATATTTTTAGTCGTGTGCAGCCCTGGCAAAGAAGTATCAAAACATACCTGATGAAATCGCCGGAGGACGGAGATTTTTTATACTATGAAGAGGTACATGCGTCTTTCGTGGCTGCTTTGACCCAAAATAAACAAGAAGCGCACAAATCGGAGGTACGTCTTTGTATATCTACCACAGAGCCTTGACGATCGGAGTCCGCTGATACAGGATCTGTGGAAGCGATCAGCTGACCAACCTATAAATATTTGCTTGCCTCTCTAGAATGCGGATAATTTGTCAAGAATGAGACTTGGAAGGTACTCACGAAACTGGTTTAGGCTACAGGATAAACTAAGCATGACATATTTTAGATAATTGGATTCGCAGAAACGATTTAACGACCTTTAAATAATTAATAGCTATTTCAATTTTCACTCGAACGAAGTATCATATGAGGATATTCTTCAAGTTTGGGTCATCGCTGTGTGATTATAAAGAGAGAGGGGAGGTTTTGAAAAACTACTCATTTATTGACCTTCTGTCGATTTTTAAAATATCTTGATTAGATCTTGGACTCCAGATTTAAATGCAGTTTTGGCAAAAAATAACGCTGTAATAACAAATTGGGAAGATTGGTAGTATTAATATTTATGACCAATAATTTAATTCAAATTCATACTGATTTCCTGAGTCTGAGAGAAAGTCGACTATAAGTTATTTGATTTACAAGAAAACCCGTTGAAAAGTTTCCTATATAGATCGCTTACATTTGATAATAGATTTTTCCTCTGAAAAGATTACTTCAGCAATTGATGGTTCAGCAAGATATTGGTAATAATTGTAGCAAAGAATGATGGGAAATTGTTATTGCTTTGATTTGATTTGATTAATTAATTAAACGAGATCGAGTAATCATGAACAGAATTATTTTCCATCCTAGACTAATTGCAGGAAGGCTAAAGGTATTCTTCTAGAAGGCTTTAAAGGAAAGCACATGTAAAAGAAGAATTTTTGCTCACATTCAATTGCATTTGATTGATAAATCCTGCTTATAACAAAACTGGAAATTATTGCATCGTATTTATAGGATTTGCCAGACTAAGTGTCATCAAATTTGTAATCGGCTTCTCCGAAAATGATTCAATTCCATTTTATTACGTTCAAATGTGCAATTGGTGATGCGAAATAGTTTTCTCGACTTAATGAGCGTGTATCAAAATACAGTTTAAGCATATTAAATGAGAAACAGTGAGTGTCCATGATAATATGAGGACTGGTTTGGACCGCAGCAATCTCTCTTGGGTGCTTTTTGTGGCATTTTTTATTGAGGATATGAAATAATTATGACGTGTAATTTGGACTCATTTGGAAGCTAAACTGTGAATGGATAGTCAGAAGAGGAATACAAACATTTTGTGTTGTTTTAAATCGGTACATTTTGATCTGGTGGACCAAATATGCCGTTGATCCGATTAATGCAGTTCATCCTCAAAAGTAAGATAGTGGTATTTTTTATTTTGTATTCTCTGGACGACTGGGAATGGAAAGTGCTTCATTGACGAAGTTGTTTGGCCACAATAGTATTCCAGCAAACCGTATCTCGTATTCTTAACACAGACACAAAATTAGCTCTAACCACTTCTTTTGCCTACAATTTATTCGAGAAACAGCCATTCAATGACTTGTATCCTCCAATCATTCCTCATTATACTGCAGTTCGTGAGAAACGTGTAAATTGATTCATACATTTCTAAGCGTTGCAGCGTTTCAAGGAAAAGAAAGAGTACTGCCATGGCTATGACAATAGAAATCACAATGTAGTCTTACTGACATGATTTCTGTTCGCTTGGCAAAAACGACACAATTTCTTAAGGCGACGTCCTTTGCTATTTCATTAATTGGATATAAAATTTTAATTGCATTCGCAACTTCTGCAATTCGACCTCAAATATTATGATTTGCAGACAATTCGACGAATTTTAAAACTTGGAATTTTCACGTCATTCAACAACAGCCTTCGTCTTCACTCTACTGCCCACATAAGAAATTCCACTTTCAATCTTAACGTCAATGGATTTACATTCGGGGTTGGGTCCAAAATAAAGAAATGACAAATGCTTTTATATATCAATTGTTTGCTTTCGCCTTCTTTGTATCCTTATCTGACTTCCCTTTGCATTGATATTTCGCATGACGAATACAATGCCAATATCTGATAAAGATGACAAATCTATCAGAATTTGTTTTCAAATGATTAACAAATACAGTAAAACTTTGATTCATAAACTATCTATAAATTATTAGTGCGCAATTTAATAGTTGGCAAATTGTAGTGGCAAAAATATAAGAATTACTAACAGCTTTCAACTTCTTCCTAAATATAGCTCTTATTTTATAGTTTTAATAAAGGTTTTTAAGACAAAGTTCCATTCTCAACATCTCAAAAGACTGCATTGTTAATTTATGCTATCGAGATACCGCTGGAGGTTATTAATGCAATAGAGAAATAACAGGTAGTTATATTCGGCTGTGATTGTGTCCCAAATTTTGATCAGAGCAGGTGAGCCATCGTGATTTAAATATTCAAATGCATATTAATTTATAAGTACGATGATTTTTGGCTGGATTAAAGATTGATGACATCGGACATAATTTTAAATAATACGAGGCGTATCCTGAAAGTAAGTGTACTGTGACAATAACGGGCCGTGATTTTTTGTTTTTTAAGGGTTAGCTATACTGAGTGGTAGAGGGGGATCTCCTGACAAAGTGAGCATAGCAGGAACACGGTAGTATGTAAATTCACGTTGTAGTATCTAGTTGCGTGAAAGATGTCGGTACGAAATCCTGCCAAGTGCGAGCGGGTCAATAGCGCCTGCGAGTTTCTTGCGCGTTTTGTTTTGAGACGAATTTCTGCCTCAAGGAGAGACCATCAATGCATAACGTTATTGTGTGACCCTAAAAAAATCAAAAGAAGAATTCAAAACAAAAGGAGGGGTATGCTGACGAGAGGAGTGTGCTTATTGCACGACAACGTCCATCTTCACACAGCCAGCCACCAAAGCGCTCTTGAACTTATTTGGTTGGGATGTTTTGAACCACCTCCCGTATTCCCCTAACATGGCGCCTTCAGATTATTATCATTTCCCCTCTAGAAGGAGTTTAACCTTTTAACTGCCAACGACGCACCGGCGCGTCGAATTTGTATGCGCTGATGAGTCATTGGCAGTTAAAAGGTTAAGAGAGAGATCTTCGAGGAGGGCACAAAGAAGGTTGTTCCACGGCTCACCAGATACATTGAACGGGATGGCGATTATGTTAAAATATAGTCAACAAGTGTATCAACAATATCCTGTATTTTTTTTCAAATGCACTTTTTCTAAAAAAATATAAAAATTTAGTACACTTACTTTCGGGATATGCCTCGTATAAGTTACTCGGTTGATTTTATTTTTATATATAAAAAACATGTATGGAATAATGTCGAATTGAGGTCTAGTACATATCGCCGATGTATCGATTAAATGATTACACACATACAAAAGTTCCCGGTTTCGATTCGGTCAACCGGACATACCGGTTTTTAATTGAGAAAAGCGTCGTACACAGAAGAGCTTTAAATGTTTTTTTTTATATTTATATATTATTTTAGGCGCATTTACATATTATTGATCACAGTGGTTCTGTAATTAAAGCCATGGACTTGGAAGCTTTAAAACAACAGCAAAGACACTCCTAATAATTTTCTGGAGCTTGCAAGAATGCTGATTTTTTTTAGAATAATCGAATAAATATTTCATCAGCATTAAATGTGCATGAATGAATCGATTTCCGTTGCTGATTGAATTCTTCTCCGTGTTTTCATTCAGTTTTTAGTTGGCCTCTTTGTAAACCAGACGGACTCTCTGACAAGTGACGGTAGAAATTTGTTGAAAAATTCGCGATGATAATTTAGGTAATCTTCTAGGTGTCCGAATCGCCACGGGCGATCTTAGAACGCAATTTACAAACCCTGATGTCATATATCATTCTACAAGAGCGCTTAAATACTTTCTAGAATTTTTGATATATCTCTTTTATGGCTTTGGTTGGTTTGAGTATAAACGTACATACCGAAGCAAGCAAGTTGCCAGATTTGAGCGCTCAAACAGGTGTCCCTCTCCTTGTTCCAGGGCATCTCAACTTACGTCAAGTGCCATGTTTTTATAACACAAACAAGTCAACTAATCTGATCATAGTATATCATTGCTAAAAATCTAAGGATCTTCGAGAGAGTAAGTTAACAAAACTTGAACTAAGAGGACAAGATAAATTTGTATCAATTTAAATAGAACAAATGCAATGATTTTATATGTATGACTTTATTTTTTAGATCCAGGAGCTTGAGATAAAACTGGATCGAGACGATTGATCGAATACACTTCACGTCTTGTTCTTTTTCCTCTTGCTATCTAGACATGAACAGGAAAATAAAAATTTATTATAGCTGTATGTGGCTCACAAATACAATCCTATTGGGGAACTCCTTCGAGTTGCCCTAAGCCACACGTTTGGCATTCTTGCTAATATCAACAGTTCAACGCAGTCTTTCAACAGGTCTGCTCTTATTTTCAGGCTTGGATTTAAGACGATTCGATTAAGTCCGTACGTTGTTATTTGTGTTACATAGCTATCTAGGGACTACTGAGGCGAATGTCGAAACGAAGCTTCATAATAAAAACAATATAATTGCTTTGATTCAGAATATTTTTGTATGGAAATATGTAATAACGAAAGAACCATCTGCGAGACTTCAATGACGAACCATTTTCTCAAGCACAACACAATCAGTCCAACGATAATGGAAATATGAACACACAGTGTTTTATAACAAATGTAAAGAAGATCTGTGACCTTTCCAGTATCATATTTCTTCATGAATGCGCTTAACAGAGCCGCCATTATCCCGTGATTAGGTCACGTGACTTGCAAAGTGTGTCTTCCGATCATTTTCGCCTCACACTAGAGATACATTTAATTTTGCATTTTACAACGCAATAAGTATACATAAAGTATATCAGGGAATTATCAGATGATGATGAATTCAAATTAAAATAGGTTCGTGATGATGGTTTTTAATATATAGTCGAACATCGTCATTGCTTGGGGTTTTCAAAGGAATTGATATCGTCACATATAATTAAATCTGTTGTAACTTTTGTCTGTTTATATTTCTTATTTTTATCTATTGTAAAATTGGTTGGTTTAAATCTTATCGTATATTTATCTTTAACGAGTCACCAAGTTTGATAATATAATGATGAACTATTTCTTTTTGGCTAACAACCTACATATGTATATAGAAACCGTGACCTTTTTTGACAATGGCATTTTTGGCATATGCCTTGTTCATCAGCGTTCAACCATTGTCAGAATTTCGAATGTTATCGTATACTATATTATGCGTGATATTTAAGATATAGAATCTATGTTTCGTCGTAAGTATTGTACTCATTTTACATTGTTTTGTATGTAAGAGTTATTTGTTTTTGGATAGACTCCCACCGTAACTTAATTTAGTATAAAAATAATTATTTAGTTACATCTAGCATTTCTATGTTATTTGTAGAAATATCTTCTATTGATTCTGAGATCTATAGATTTTTTTCTTTGTTCTTTATTTATTTAAGATCATTTATTGATCAATCAAGTCTCTAGAATACCATTCTAATGTAGATTTTGTCCATGTTTCATCCATTTGTCTTGCAAAATCACCTGTCCATTGTTGATAATATATTAATGATTACACTTTCAAAATAAATTTCTCTTTAACGCCACTTTACTCCTAGCAAGCTTTCCAGTTTGCCAAAGATTTTCAGTAAATTAATTTAAAATACAATTATAAGGGGAAGTGCTCAATTCGCCCTATCGCGTCTATAGATGTTTCAATTCAAAAAGTTGATAGAAACATCATGAACATTTTGATGATATCATGCTAAAATCATCAGTGAAATCAGATCAGATCAAGTAAACACAACAGAAATAATTGGGGGAGTTTTATTGCTGGAATATAAGAGAAGAATACATACGTATTTTTGTAAAGAAGCTTGAGTTCCAGTGATCAGAGGGATTAAATAAAGAATAACCACTAAAACTGAAATATTGTGTTTACTGCTGTTATTGCATTGAAAGAGATCAATCATTAGTGTATTTACAATATGAATATCACCGATGTGTAGTGCTTCCATGTTATAAAAAAGGAAAGAATCTATGAGCATCAATTCATGATTTTACATTTTGCAGACCGGCCTGTAAAAGCGCAATTGGGCGCAAAATGCAGAATACCGACCCAGTCGAAAGTTGTACACGATTTTTATTTTACTTGACCATTCTACTTTACATAAATCAACACTGATTGACTCTGTCCGTTTTTATAATATATACTAAGTTGTCTTATCTCTATTTTCTTCATTATCGCTTAAACATTGCTTGTATTGCATTGAGTGCGCAATAAAATAAAAACAACAATATTATCTACTATGTAAAATTTAAACAACCCACCCGTTTTATAATAAGAGTTCGTAATCGTTCTGTATGCGTATATTTGTCATGTCAGCGGTCCGAAAAGCGGACCGATTAGATACACAGTCCTTATGGCCAGTGTTTTAAGGCTTTTTGCGACATTTCTGGGAATAAATACGTGCCCGGGGCCTTCTATGATCCGTACGAATAAGGGTGTCCTTGTGGACATGGATATTAAATTCAGATTTTGCACCTTGCTGTGCACAGCTTTATCATGTCCAAATTTTTAGTCAATACGCGATATGCATCATTTTTTGAAAGGCCTACCATGTCTGCTAGCTTGCTTATTTTTTTTTAAACAACCGCCATCTATAAGTTAGGTCGGGTATTTTTGGGACTATCTTCGTATATTATTTAAAAAAATATACATTATAATAATATTTAATATATTGAATTTATAATAGTATTATTTAAGTTTAAAAAAAATGGATTTCTAGGGGGGGAGGCGTAAGTTAGATACTTGCCAAGGGTGCTTCATACCCTCGTTACGGCGCTTGTGAGAGACGATGATTTTTTCATTCAGTCACAATTTGGATGTAGCTGTAGTATTCAAGGTGCAGTCATAATCTGGTCCGCGTAAGCAGGTTGATTACAGCTGTAGTCGCACCTGAGTCGTGAGGCCCCCCGCTCCGGCATTCGGTCCGCGGTCGTCGCGCAGTGCGGCTGCGAATTTTGTTAGTCTGTAGATTCGGTGTAGTTTCGCTATGGAATGATAACAATTCAAAATGTAACATACTCAATATTTTAAATCGAACATATACGAACGTCTCGAACGGCCTTCGACATTAGTTTACCGAGTGACAGGCCTAGCTGGTTCGGCCTTGTGTACAGTGCAGTGAAAATATAATCGATCCAAGGAGGCTTATTCTTCGAATCCAGGTCCTATTTCTTGCATTTTTCTCTTAGATAAGTTTTTGCGAAAGTTTAATGGGACCGGGAAAATGTATCGCCGAGGGATGCGTAATATTGTCCAGGATCTGGCCGCATTTTTAAATATCGCGCGCTTTTCTCAAACCACAATAAGTGCACACCTTCAGCTGAAACCACACCAACAATATCGATCGATGTATTTATCAAAATTAAAAAAAAATGCAAATACACTCACAAATGAATATTTTTAAAATCTGACAAATGGGGTGAAATAAATGCAAATTTATTTAAATGCAACGAACTTAAATATATATTTTTTAAAGTGTAACGATTTTTGGATTGTATAAAGCTTACCATTACTCAATTTCATTGTGTTATACCAATTTTATTTTTTTACGCAATTTATAATAGAGAAAAGAGAGAAATTCATTCAATAAAAAAAGCACAAATTTGTGCGTGCGGACCGTAATGTGTTAATGTAAATTTGTCGTTTTTAAACGGTTTGCCTCTATAATACACTTTTTTGTATCATAATATTTCTAAAAATTCGATTTTATAATAATTAACCTATGCGCCGCGTTTGGGGTCGATTCAGTCCCAAGCGGAATTTTTATTATAATAGCTCATGCCTGGGGCCTTCAAGTGCCTTAATCCGCCATAGCATTCGAGACTAAATATAATATATGAAATGTACAAAATTTTCCTTGATTTACACAGCAAACGAGTTATCTCGCCAGCCACTTAGCGCCAACTATTTTTGTCGACCACTTGATTTTTTTTTACGGCACTACGCCGAACTTTCATGACCTATTCTTATGCAGATTTTCGATTTATTCTATTCAAAAATGATAATCGCATAGATAAAAGAAATCAATCTTATCTGAGCGACACAATCAACAGGTAGTTTTAGGGTCAGGTTGAAAAATCAAACGCAACCCTGATTCAAATAATTTATTATAAATGCTGATAACGTGAATGATGAATATCCTTATCGATGAGGGTTATTTAATTCGATGTCTCATGCTTTAATATTTCAATATGAACAATTTTTTTTTGCTCAATGGCTGTTTTCGACTATTGGGCCTCGCATACAAAAAACTAGAAAATCCAGTTTACGCCATTTTCTTATTTTATGCCCAATCTGCAATCTTATGGCTTTTTCTAAGCATGACCATAAAATATGTATATTCGTTCAGCGATTAATGTTTTCGGCCATACCGGCTCGATTTTTTTCTTTTGTAATACCCAAGATTCGAAGCGTGCGTGATTAACATTCCAAAATTTTAGACTGGCAAGGCAAATCTGTCCGAATGGCCGCTCTGATCCAATCTCTTGCAATATGAAGAAACTCCATTTTGAATTATCCCCCAGCCATTTTTCTTCGATCCGAGAGACTTGCTAATTCTATTTAAGCGAGTGGACGCCTCGCACAACAAAAAATCCGGAATATATACGGATTTTCTTGGTGTTAAGGTTGTCACCGTAATCAATCAATGTAAGCTTCCAGTTTTTAAGTTGTCCCGGCGAAATCCTGATAGATTGTTCCGAAGGCGTTTTTTTTTCAATTGATTTCTTCTTATTGCTTTTGTACTCTTTTGCCAAGCATTTCAGATGATATTGAAAAAAAACTCGAATTCCTTTTATGTTACTTTCGTGTCTGGGATTTGCTCTGTTATTGCCAAGTGCATATTTTTTCGTCCATTGTATATATTCATATATTAATGAATTTTTATTGTATTATTGCTTGGGAGTGTCTTACACGTTGAGTTTGGAAAGAAACAGAGACGGAGAGAGTATCTTGCGTACATCGTACGATTGTATATATCGTTAACCCAAATTTATCGACTAATAATGATGTGCGAATGATGAATCGATTTCAAGCGTATTGTTTATGTTTATTCGAAGAAATGATCGAATATTGTGTGCTATCGACAGTGTTTATTTATTTATATACAAGCTTCATACACGCTGCGACGGTCTTGACAGATAAGTGGCTGACAAGCAAATATAGCATCTAAGATTTTGATGAATTTAAATAAGCTCACTACTCGAATTATCGAATAGACGTAGAGATGCCTCGATTTCGTACCACTTTCCGGAGGTTTTTTAGCTGCAATTTAACAAATTCGATTGATCCGAAAAGAAGTTCAAGCTCACGTTTAAATCTCATTAGAGACCTACTTTCGCAAAAGAAAGGCATCTCATTCATCCTTAAATTTTACGATCGCCTCTGAGATTGCAATCGCGAAATCAAATGCATTCACCGTTTATTTACTTCAGTAGTAAATCATTCATTTACTTCATTTATGGCCATCGCATTCGCACTGCTGCATGCAATTATAAACGTCTTGGCAATGAAAACATGTTTGTCTCATAGGATCGATATTGTGATATGCAGCAGAACGTCGATCTGCATGGGGCCTGCATCGACCCATATTCGGCGACCTGAGTTATTTGGGTCATCGTGCGTTGATTATCGTTGGATTTCTGCATTGATATTTTGCACAAGTGGTCCGCTGTCCATATTTTAGTGGTTTTGCCGCTATTTAATAAATCGCCATCGACGGAACGATAAATCTACGGCAATAAAAACACAATACTCTCGGTTTATATTTATATGCGCAGCAAAGCTATTGAACATGTACTCAACAAGATGACGAGAGTCGTGATCTCATCGTTCTGCAAAGGCTCTCAGAATCGCTGATGTGGTTTCCATGCTCGATGAAATATCGAATCTTTAAATTGCTTCGATGTTACAACTTCCATGTAGTGAATCAGCACTTCCAATATACTATATATATTTATTATCATCATCATTCAGGGTCTCTAAACAGTGTTTATTTCTTTGAACTTCATCGCTTCTTATTTGGCTTTCAATGCTGTTGGTTATATATTTTTTCGTTTCTGCTTTTTTGGAGCTCATGACAGCATATTTGTTTCATATCAATAGCGCAAGACATATAGATCTCTCGATATGAGCTCGAAAGTTGTATCTCAATATAATCAATTATTAGTTGAGCTCAATTTCGTGGAGTTGATATTGTTACGTAATGTCATGATTAGTTTTTTGAACATCGATCAAACCTCGAAGAACCAATTCCATCGACATCTTAAGACGTTGCAATGAACAGGCAAAATAGTGTATTTTTTTAAAATGAACGAACGAGCGATTAATATGACATTTGTCATTTCTATAAAATCAGGATCGATCAACACCTCCTAACCTTTCAAAAAAATATGCAATTAAATCAATAAGAGCGGGAAACTCGATCCATTAAATGTCGATACGTCTGATTGCAATCGTTTATAATATATCTCGAACTCAATTTCAATAATATGTAAGCGGTCGGTATTTTTTAAAAATATTTGTTGTTCAACGATGTAGTAATTTTATGAGGGAAGTCTGAGTTAAAAAAATGTTAATACAGTTTTAAAAAAGGCAAATTAGCAAGTGGAAAGTAAGGGCAAAAAATGAAAGAACTCTATATGAACTTCGAAAACCGAACAGCTTACCAATAAATCAATAAAAAAAATCTAATTATTATGGCTTATCCGCCTACATCTTGATTCAATAAAAAAATTGAAAAATGCTATTTGGGCCACATACTATCACAGATTTTCGACTGATTTCGAGCATTCATACTGGCCGTTAGGAGCAGATTCTTGGGGCGAATTGCAAAAAAATGCAATTACAAGATTGTTATATTTGTACAAGCAACCTCTATCTCTCACAGAGCATGTTCAGCAAATCTTAAGAGCCATTTATGAAGAATTAACGACTGATAATTTATTGGAAAGATGCCTTGGCTCGTTTCAACGAGTGCGTATGGTCCCTGGTACCGAAATATATTTTTATGGCAAAAAAATACTAGAAATCGCAACATATACTGCAGCCTGCATTTTTAAAGAAGCATTTACACTTATTTTAAAAATAATGGATATAAAGATGCATTGCAATTCGTGGAGACGCCCAACGAAGAACGTATACGCCTTGCCAACCGCCAAGGTACCGAATCTTCTAAATAAGCTAAAACAGTTCACAGATATACCAAATCAGTTAAATAATCAGTTTATTTGTTACATATATATCAAGAATGATAAATTTTAGCAAATAAGTAAAGGTGGAAGGCGGCGCTGTTACTTACTTAGGATGGTTCCTGCAGCTCTAACGCTGCAGGATCCAAGTGTCCCGCTGTTAACGTGTTAGTTCCGTATTGATTGAAATGCAATGATAATTGCATTCAAAATTAACGTCTTATTATCTGGATCAGATCTTAACGCGTCACCGACGACGCTATAATTGTGCTCCAGCCATCGTACTGTAAATTATTAATTTCAATGATATTATATCTAATATACAGATTAAAGCAAAAAATATGATGAATCGATATTTTAAAAAAATGCATGTAGTATTAAAACAATGATGATGGAAATGTCTAATTATCATTATTTAAATCTTTCATTCTGAAATTTAGAATACTAGTGCATCGTGTTGACGCATTTTATTTCTGGTTGATAAATATTAGATTATTTCTTGACTTTTTTAAAGAGATAGCTTGACTTGTCAAGATAAGGCTGTTTTTCATCAAACATAATTTTCTACTCTTAAAACAATATAATTTGGATTTCTCAAGCTCGACGTTAAATTTTAGATTTATTGTTAATAACATTTTAACATAACATTTAAAATAATATGCCACATTGCCATAATAAAAATGGTAGAAATTTTCTAAAATGCTCTAGATACTGACCATATTCTCAAGTAAATTAATCTTCAGATGATTTTTACGATTAATTAATTTGTAATCGTATTTTTTGCAATTTCGATTTTTTATTAATGAATAGTGCTTATTAGCATAGATTGCTTCTGTATTTAAATGTTCAAACCCAGGAAATCATGCTTAACATGGATTAATCGACCGGAAAAATAAATACTTTTTACGTACAGACATTATAATAAGAATCCAGCATCTACCCCATTCTACCAACGCATCAATATAAATACTTTAAGCAGAGTCGTAAAAAGGGGGTGGCGAAATAAGCGCTCACCACGGCCGCAACTTGGGGCGCAAAACGCAGAATACCGACCCGATCAAGAGTTTTTGTTTTACTTGACCATTCTACTTTACATTAATCAACACTGATTGAGTCTGTCCGTTTTTATAAACAACCCACCCGATCAGTCTTCTTCGGACAACTTCGTTTCGTAATGAGAATTCGTAATCGTTCTGTAGATATGTTCAAGTATGGCGTCCGATCGCGAGGCGCTCATTCGTCATATCAGCGGTCCGAAAAGCGGACCGATTGGATACAAGACCTTGTGGTTATTCCGTCCTCTTTTAGGACTTTTTGTGACATTTCGGGGATAAATGTGTACCTGGGGTCTCCATAATCATCTTTTATCAGATTTATAGGGGGGGAGGTGCTAGTTAGATACTTGCCAAGGGTGCTTCATACCCTCTTTACGGCTTTGATTTCAACTGAAAAATTCAATTCTTTAAACCATTTGAGGCAGACAGTTTAAGCAGAATAAGATGTTATTTAGGATAGGATCGATTCGCTTTAAGCTGATTGTAAATATGAATATTGATGTGTTCGGACTTACTGCCTGTACGTATTACAGGCGCATCAATAGATGCGTTAGGCCTGATCCACACTATGGTGCCAGTAACGGTTCGATCTCGCTCCGGTCTCGGTCCGATCAAATATTCTTACACAAGAAACAATCAGAGTATTCACACTATAGGATCGTTCCAATCCCGTTTTTTGTATGAGAATATTTGACCGGACCGAGACCGAGAGCGAGATCGAACCGTTACCGGCACCATAGTGTGGATCAGGCCTTAGTGTTCTTCCGAGACACTTCAATGTCGCATTGGTTCTATTTCGGGATTGAATAAGACGGATGGAGCGCTTTTTTATGTGTCACATCATCATCATCATCATAGTGCAGCCACTAACAGTCCACTGCAGAACTATGGGCCTCTTCAATATCCATTCACAGGAAGGGGTTACATCCATTTCGTCTGTATCATACATTCACCTCCTCGTTCGCTCGATATTGAAGGTAGCATTACCACCGAGTTTTGTTTCGAACGTTCACCCAACGGGTATCCTGAGTGAACGTATTGACGAACGCTTTCGCAATCGTCTCGATAAGGAATGTGGAAGGTTTGTAAAGACTGAGTAGTTTTCATAGGAGATGGTGGAAAACTACTCTAGACGACCTTTTTGACTCTACTGAAAAGGGCTTTCTGGAGTACAAGGAGTCCAGTCCCCCCTTTCCTCGCTAGGGCGTTGCCGGGGTAGGGTGAAGACAGACGTGACGCTTGAGTGCATCTCGGATTCGCTCCTACACCAACTGAGGGTGTCTCCCCGTCACCGTACAACTTACCCGAGCGAATTCGAAACTGAGTGGTTTCGCCATCATTTCAGGTTGCCCCTCTCAGTTCGGCGATTACAAAACGATATAGAAGTCAACGGAAGACAATTTTGTTTACGTTGCAAAGTGAAGTTCCTCATATGCATCTCTTCGAGGCCGTCTCTTTGATGTTCTTCTTGTCCTTGTTCTGTTCCTAAAAAATCTTGGTTCCGAACCGATACGGTTCATCATGCTCCATATTTTTGGGTTGGATCGACTATGTAACGAATAGCGAGTGATAAGCAAGTCTTGATTTGTAAAAGTAGCAGTGAATAGTAGTTAAACTAAGTATTAGCTTGCTGTTAAAAGAGTATTTAAGTATTTACTCTGTAAATACGTATAAGTAAAGTGGCCAATAATTAAAATACATAAAATCGTATAAGCATAGTAGTTAGGAGTAGTCCGATGTCGTTAGGCCTCAAAGAAGTATTAGTCAAATTGTATTAGCAAAGGGTAATTATGTCGCATCAAAGTATTCGAACTTCGGCGTTTAGTGTCAACTGGGCACAATCAAACAATATTTAATTGGTCAGACTGGGAGCAAACTGGAAAAAAATAGACAGAGCTGGAACAAACAAATAGGTTAAAGTAACGTATCAAGTAATATCAACTAGTCAGGTCCACATCAACAAAATCAAATGGCTCCACAGTCAAGACTGTATTATGGGAGCAGTCGAAACAGCACTTTGGCGGTCGGACCGCGAGTCTAGTTGTGCAGGTTTGTCTTCTGGTCCCAGTGTTCCCACGTTTATGTGACAATAGAAAGCTGATGTGTGCGAGTATTTGTTAATTCACTTACCTTGAAAGCTTGGATTTTTATGTCTTACTTGCGTTATTGTCAGTTCATCTCTAGTAATGCGGAGGAGATGTTCCATTTTTTGTGCAGATGTAATATGCACAAAAACAATGTTTTTCGGTGTCACTCGCGAATTTTACATATAAGTGTAGTCGGCGTTTCGTCAGAGCGTATGAATCAATTATAATAATATAAAAGTAAATTAATAAATTAAAATTATACGATTTTCCATTTTTTTCAAAATTCAAATAAATAAAAACAAAAGCCAACTTGGTACGATACAAATATACATCGATAATGTTGCCGAAAAGGCTATTAATTATCCGTTTTTTTTTTTACTGCGATTACACACTTTTGGGACACTGACAATACAACCGACTGCGAGGAGTACTCGCACAAGCCCTAATAGTATATTTACCGTGTACAACTCGTGGAATTCGATTTTTCAAAAATTCAAATAATTAAAAACAAAAGCCAACTTGGTAAGATGCAAATGTACATCGATAATATTGCCGAAAAGGCTATTAATAATCGGTTTCAGGCGCCGCGCTTTCACAGGGATGTGTCACATAATATGATTTAAGTAATAAATGGCGATACATTATGACCGATTGAAGCGCATTGTAAAGGATCAGCATTTTCTGGTTGTGCAACGATACGCTGGCATCAATCGATTTCGCAAATCGTAGGTGCTAACATTTTCATCACCGTCAACATAATATGTTCCCAAATTTCTACTATACGTAATAAGATTTTAAATTAATCCAAAAACATCGGTATAATCGAAAGTACTGCGCATTTAACGCACTTGGTCACGATTCAAATGCAATGTCTTCGATTGCGTCCAACTCACGTATGTCGCTCAAGAACGCAATTAGCATTCGGAAGAATGGAATGGAAACTCGACTATTTTCATTCGACAGTCAAAACATTGAGCAATTTTGAAAACGAGCGAAATCGCCTCTTTCAGAAGAGCGCCTGTCAAATTGCTAACAGAGAGCGGCTGAATGACAGCCGTCACGATACGAAACGCAGAATCGTTCGGATCTCGATGAATACATAACATGGAAAAGCGATTTTTTCCGTGCAATCATCGATGATAACGGCCTCTGTGCAATCTGGGAACATGTGATGTATCGCATGACGTTGATTCAGGCGGGGAAAGAGTTATGAAATTTGCATCTGCGATGTGTCGTAGATATCGAGGAGACGTGATGCTATTTCAGCGTTCCGTCACGCAGAGATCGGCCTTTGGCAAATATGGCCGAGTGAAATCAACTGCTTTAATTGTCGAATACGAATATCGCCAGGAGACCATTTTGCGGGTTTCTTTGCCGCAATTATGATTCTGTTTGCGAAATTCGAGCAATGTTTACTTTCACAAGCAAATCAAACAGTCATTTGATAAAATGACCGTACTTGGCTTTGTCTCACACCGTCATTCCGGCTATAATGCGCATTTTATAACAGATTTTTTAATAGGCGATTGTGAATTGATTATAGTGCGTTAGGCTAACTAGTATATCATCATCGGACATCAAGTGCTGATGTAGGACACAGTGGACTGCAGCGTTTATTAGACCCAACCCAGTCGTGAACCAGTTTATCAACAACAACAAAAACGTATTTTTTTTAAATAGAAATAAGAATCATCAAGCTTATCTATACTGACCATTATTGGAAGACGGAAAGGGGCTATCGATATCCTAAAATGTAACTATCTATATAGACATTTACATAAACTTAACTCTTTTAACACTCAGGCACCCGCTGTTTTTGAGTGATATACATATGTAATATCTGAATTTACCATGTTTTCAGGCAGCCTGCCGAAATGTCCCGTTTACAAAGCGAGTGCAATCCATGTTAACAAAAATGCGTGAAAAATATTTAGACGCTGCCTAGATCAGCGATCTCCAATTTATTTTGATTGTGTACTCCTAAGACGAAAACAATTTTAAGTTGTACCCCTATAATATCATCATCATAGTGCAGCCACAAACAGTCCACTGTAGACCTAGAGACTCTTCATTATGAATTCATAGGAAAGGGTTAATTATACATTCATCTCCTCTGTATCATACGAGGCATATCCCGAAAGTAAGTGTACTGTGACAATAACGAGCTGTGGTTTTTTGTTAATAAGGGTTGGCCATACTGAGTGGTAGAGGGAAATTTCCTAACAAAGCGAGCATAGCAGGAACACAATAGTACGTAAATTCACGTTGTAGTGTCCAGTTGCGTGAAAGATGTTTTGAACCTCCTCCCGTATTCCCTTGAATTGGCGCCTTCAGATAGTCATATTTTTCTCTCCCTGAAAGAACAAATGGGTGGGATTAAAATTTAAACCGACGAACAGGTGCAGAAAGAGGTTCTGAAAGGGGGGAAGGAGCTGTTGGGAGAGTCTTTCGAGGAGGGCATAAAGAAGCTTGTGCCACTGCTCACCAGATACATTGAACGGGATGATGATTATGTTGAAAAATGTTTAACAAGTATATCAATTATGTCTTTTTTTTAAAATACACTTTTTCTAAAAATATATAAAAATTTAGTACACTTACTTTCGGGATATGCCTCGTACATTCACCTACTCGTTCGCTTGATATTAAAGCTAGCATGACCTCTCATGTTTCAACTGGATGAAACGATTCATAAAACTATAACAAAAATATTCACACATTGTGCAGTGTGCTAACAAATGAAGAGATCAAATGCGATGAGCTCACAATAGCGCTGGGTTTGGTCTTAATCGCTTACGAAATTTCCGCGAGACCGGATTTCTGAGTGTTAACGTAACGTTGCTAGATATATCTACGTAGCATAGTTAAAGCAAAGTATTAAATAAAATATATCATGTAATGAAACGTTTCTCACATAAAAACCGATAAAAAGGTTATTAATATTTTTTTCGCTGATAATGTGTTAACATTAGCTCGATTTGGTTGAACGAGCCTTGTTTGATATTTTGGATTAAGATACTGAAATATCCGAATCTTAATTAAATATCTTACAAAATGAGAATTTCCACATTTTTCGTTTAGTATAGATTTTTTTAAATTCTGTGATTTCTTGTTCTCTTCTATACATTGTGTAACTAGAAATATAAAATCGTAATGAATGAATTGTGGATTGAAGTTTCATTCACATTTTTTTCCAAATATATTGTGAAAATTTGACGGTTTTAACTCATTGCACTCGAGATTTTTTTTGACTCGAATGAACGAGCGATTTTTTAGCGCCGTAACGGCAAATATCTCAACACATTGTATGCGGGAGACTATGATTACAGTCCTCGGCTCGCCACTCGTTGAGCGCGGGAGACTTGCGGGTGACGGCAATATTGTAAAAAATCGCCGGCACTAGAGCATACGCGGTCCGCGCAAATAGCCTGACGATAATGTGTTAATCAAAATCAAACGTCTACAATTAATTTAATCTAATATGTATAAAAATCAATGTTTGTTTGTTCGTATTTAATGCGCTTCCATACCCGTCATCCGATTGCCATAAAACTTTGTAAACTTACTGTTTACACTTGCGGAAACGTATGCACCATGTTGGCGCATATTGATCTGGTGAAATGAAGTTTGGGCTGAGGAGACGAGGAGAGAAAGGATGCGCGCTGATGATGATGATATCGGGTTCTTTGGTAATTTTTTACCACCTTGTAAAATCGTTTTTCCAAGAGGTATCCCTAGTGGTTTTGAAAAAGTAAAAAATATAAATTTTAACATGTATCATGTTAACACATATCTATCGGGTTGTGCAAAGCATTGTCTTATGTGGGGTATTTGCGATTATTGTTTTAGATTCCCTTTTTTCAAAATGACAATAAACCAATGGTAGTATCCAAAATACGCACATATGCGTTGCCCGACTGGAATGTGTTAAGCTTCCTGAACGTATAAACAAAAAGCTAAATAACGTTTAGAAGTTAGTTCTTAACTTTACGAGTTCAACTTAATCAAACATGCGCTTCTCGAGTTCAAAGGGTTAATATTGAAATAATAAGAAAATCTCGTTAGGATATCCTTTCATAATTGAATTCTTTTAAATTATCTATTAGGTTGGGCTAGGTTTTTTTTATACAGTGGAAAGTTGATTATTATCGAAACTGCTAATATCGGGTCATTATGATAAATGAAAGTCACAATCCATATTAATTAATTGATAGTTTCTACAATTTAATATACTCGTAATAGACCTTAAAATTTCGATATTTATGTTACGTACATCAATAATGACTTTGTGGAATTATCTGTGAGAAAGCTTTTCCTGAATGAAATTTTTCAATGCAATGGGTGTGAATTTCTATTCTTCGTTCTTTTGGTAACAATGAGACGTAATACCAGCTTCGCATCAGTCCGCAATGCTGCTTTTATTGATTTAGTTGTTAATAATTCAATAAGTTTCATAAGTTTATAAGGCACATATCGGATAAATTGCTGTGTATGATTTGTTGAGCTATAGTAAATATTATTGTAATGTAATTTTGTCTGCAAGACCATGAATGTGAGTCATTATTTAACACAAGCGCCGCTAATTTGGAATGCTTAGAGAAACACAACGTAATTACACACGTGTAATCGAACTAATTATAATACTAGTTAATGTATGGAGTCGATTCGAAATATTCGAATTATAACAGTTGTACAATAAATCATCGATTCGTTATTTTTACATCTGTACGGCGAATTCTTAGTCTGCGCGCGGAAAAGAATTGATTGCTAAATTCCAAATGGGATGTTAAGAGGCCTCGAATAGGTTATCATATGTTAAATGCATTATTGTCTTTATATCTTGTCAGAGATTAAATCAGATACTATTCCCAATGATCTGATTTAGATTAAAAAGGTTCAAATTATGGAGTAAAATATCAATGGAGCAACAAATCTGGGAGATTGGAAAAATTATTATTTCTGATCAATCGTCTCGGTTTAGTCTGATTTATGATTTTAAAAAAATGAGATCGCCTATGATACTTTAATAAAGCGAATCGATATAACTCATATAATGATATACTCCCGATGTATCATTTGATAAATTCTATATTCGCGAAAATAAAAATATTCCATTTTATCCAGATACATTCACAAGGGATCGTTTTAATCAAATATTCTGGATTGATGGATCTTGACATCTTACTAATGCGAGTTTGAAATTAGAGAAGCTCTCTCTTCAATCAAGAATCATATTTTCCAGATCGATATTGGAAATCGACCAGATATTTACTTAAGTCATCGCTACATTTGGCTGGCGATGTTGCTTTGAATCATCTCGAAAAATAGTCGGATAAACGAATGCACTAAGATGAATAACCGTGTCGTAATTATGTTACATGACGTTATTAATATTGCATTTCACGTAACAATGTTAAAAGTAAACGTCTGCCGCTTTTTATGAGAAAAAATATTTTTATGCAACGGCTGGAGTAATTTCTGGATTCGACGATCAAACTGTTGATAAGAAAAATGAAGCAATCGATTTGCATTATTCAAATTATAACGTTTTACAATATTTGTAACGCGCCAATTTGCAACTAAACATATAGTTATGCATCCAAAATTTCACGAATCGCTGAAGAAATGTCCCGATTAATATGATGTATTTAAGCAGTAAGAAAATTTGTAAGGCTGTTTGCGAGCCACGGAATATGGGAACGTCCCAGGCAAAGAAATCCAGTGGTGTCAGGTCTGAAGACCGTGCAAATCAGGGATAGGGCTAAGTCCCCAGGCAAAAAAATCCATTGGTGTCCGATCTGGTGACCGTATTAGCCACGGAATAGGGCTGCCAAAATAATTAATTTACACGACAGAGTTTAAGGATAAAAAATATTTTATTAACCCTGACCCTGACAAACTGGTACCTATTCAAGTTTAACGACTTATTGAATGATCTGTATAACACGTAGCATAAGTTCAAAATATTTGTTAGTTTTTTGTTTAAAAAAATTAGAATTTGATTGAACATTGATTGAACTTCGGCACGTTCACCCAAATGATTTGCACGACTCTTAAATGAAATTTAAAGATCAAATTATCTTCAATATTGAGTGCATTAAAGATTGAATGTGATTCTTATATTTCTTCTCATCTTTAACCTTTTAACTGCCAGAGCGAAATGAGCGCGTACAAATGCGACTCGCCGGTGAGTCGTTGGCATTTAAAAGATCATTGGGAATAGTATTGATGAATATTATAATATGCTCGATGATTCATTTGGTAGTGGACAGACTGTGTGACATGTCGAACAGATGAATTACTGATGGTTTTATCAGAAAAATGTGGGCAAATACGCCTGCGGTGAACTCAATCGGGCCATCGACGATGAAATACGGATATTAGCTAATTCGTCTTTTGAATGTATCGGTTAGCTTCTCCAGATGTACTTGCAAAAACTTACCAATTAACACATCGAGTTCTTGCAGCGATTCAACAGGATATTTCGATGTTTTCCGTGAGAACCGTATGTCAACACGTTTGAACAGCCTCAAAAGAATTTAATTCGTCGTATAAGTCTTATAAGCAGACATCTTATTTGCGGAAACAGAAAATAAAAGCATGATAATAGTAGATGTTTGCGCGCCATCAATTAAACTATTTGCTTTATTGATATTGCGATAAGAAGACGTTATACAAGTCGAAGGCAGCAATTTCTAAATGGCAGTTCTTCGGGAAATCGTTGGACGCTTTGCAACAGTTTCAGGTTTTAATATTAACGCCATTCTTCGAGATAAATAAATCGCAGCATTTCACTGCATGGTACTTTAGTGGGTTTTTTTTGACCATCTTTTTTCTGATCTCATAATTATGTTCGTCGTACTTTCTACACGTTGGCCCCATTTTAGCGGTATTCATCTTTTCTGTCGTCCAACACTAATATCCATGTGTCAAAACCAGCCATCGATATCACACGAAGTGTCTGCTTGTTGTTAGCACATTGTTTTTATAAACAGTGAAAAAGTCGGGAAGATTTTAGAAATATGATTGAAAGCCATATTATTTCAAAAAGGAGTGGGGTTGACGTTGATGATAAAATTGAAAAGTGTCAAACGTTAATCAATCAGCGATCTTGTCTGAAACAACAATGTCGTTCTTCTATCAATATTCAAAACTCGTCTTCAACAAAAAATTATTATCGTATATATGATACAAAATGTATTATATTACGTAATAAAAAACTATGATATCTTTTGGTAGGCTAGGAAAAAATATTCTCTATATATCAGGTCAGTCCAAAAGTTCGTGCGCATTTTTGAGATTTTTTAAAAATATTTTAAATAAAACACAATTTAACATTAGACTAGTGCAGGGGTCGGCAACCTTTTGAGCCGGAAGAGCCAAAAATTACAATTTACAAATTTCAAAGTGTTTAAAGAGCCATAAAAAAAATTCTTGCCAACAATAAATAGTACTCGCATAAATAAAGTTTTTTGATAAAAATAACTAATCTATTTATTCATATATGAGTAGTGTTTTTTAACAACAAATTAGATAATAAATATGTGGTATTATTAGATAATCTCTTAATTGCTGGACGGTCTTGGAAAACTCATAGAAACTGCTGTTGAAGAGAATCCAGCCAGGAATTGAACGAAAACTGTCAGATAGGCAGTATGGCTTTAGACCGGGGCGATCCACGTTTGGAGCAATAAAACGTGTAACTGATATCATCCGAAAAGCGTGGAAAGGCTCGATTAAACAAAGCAAGGACGTTGTGATGGTCACACTGGACATCAAAAACATTTCCAATAGCGCAAACTGGGAGCTAATCGTGGAAGCCCTGGAGGAAAAAATTGAAGTTCCACAGTATGCAGTCGACCTCGCAAGCGATTATTTCAAAGACCGATATGTCCATCACAACGAAACGGACCTGACGAGAAGACGAGATGGGCGTCCCGCAGGGCTCCGTTTTGGGACCAACCCTCTGGAACGTAATCTACAACAGTGTCCTAAACATGGCACTACCTGCAGGAGCAGAACTCATTTCCTTTGCGGACGACGTCGCGCTGCTGGTTCAACATCCATGGAAAATGGAAGCAACGGGCAATGATGCCCTCGCCAGAATTCGAGCGTGGATCCGGGATAATCGCTTGCAGTTGGCGGCCGATAAAACAGAGGCAATGATATGCAGCAGACGGAGAAGACCGAGGGACGAGCAGCTTATTATTGGAGGACACGAGGTGGAATACAGCAAAACGCTGAGATACCTCGGGATCCTAATGGATAACAAGCTGACTTTTAGCAAACACATAGAAGAAACTGCACAGAAGGCGCGGAAGGTGGCCAGCGAACTTGGACGGCTCATGCCCAACATTGGAGGGCCAAAACCGTGCACAAGACGAGGTAATATACTCGATCCTTCTGTATGAAGCCCCGATATGGCACGAGTCGCTCAGACGCGACATCAACAGAAAGAAGCTCCCCAGGGTCCAGCGACAGGGAGCGCTCTGAGTCATCGCAGCGTACAAGACAGTGTCCGAAAACGCGGTGCTGGTGATCGCTGGAATACCCCTACTGGATCTCTAAGCAAAGAAGAGGGCCTTGGACTACGAAAATCCTAAAAATCGCAACGAACATGGCCAGAAACTGAGGGGAGCCTGGCAACGGAGATGGGATCAGTCCAGCAAGGGAAGATGGACCTATCGACTTATCTCGGTCATAAGTCGGTGGAGATGGACCTCTTGACTCAGGTGCTCACTGGGCATGGATGCTTCGGTGCGTACCTGAAGCGGATTGGCAAAGAACCATCCGCAACGTGCCACCACTGCCAATCGGAGGTCAACGTCGCCACCGTCATTGGCTGTGAGGCTTGGGCACCCCAGAGGAAACTGCTGAAACAAGCACTCGGGTAGCCGAGCTCATGGTCCACAGCATGATAGGAAGCAAGAAGAACTGGAACCTTTGGCGCAACTACGTAGAAGAGATTCTAAGCGCCAAAGAGGGCAGTGAGAGAAAGAGACGTAGAGCGCCTCTCCGACAATAGAATAGGACCAATCTAAGGCCAAACTACCTGACCTCCTGAAGCAATGCGTAAAATAATACCAGAGGGCCAGGGAAGGACAAGGGAGGGGTTTAGTGGGTAGGAACGAGTTAATCCCACACTATCAAAAATGGGTGTCTTACAAAGATTCCCCTCCCATAGAAAAAAAGAAGAAGATAATCACTTATTATTTAAGTAAAATATTGAAACAATTTAACATTTAATTTCAACACTAACTTGTACTTCAATAAAAAACAATTGAGCAAACAAATTCAATGGGAGCGATGGTTTTGCATGGTTATTCAAGTAGAAAATTTCGTAATTTGCGTATGGAACTAAAGAGCCGCAGCTTCACACCCAAAGAGCCGCAGGTGGCTCGCGAGCCGCTGGTTGCCGACCCCTGGACTAGTGTAATAGTCAGTCTGTCACCAATTTTCGTACACATTGGACGCATATTAGAACCCATAGAAAATTAATATCGATAATCAATACAAGCATGCATGTTATATATTTTATTTTGACACATGGATATTTAAATATGGTAGAGCATTTATATAGTAGCCCTGCCCTCGAAGAGATATAAACAAAAACTAAATTTTGCTCACAGTATGTTCGTGCATTGGATTTGCCAATATATTGAATGTAAAAAAAATATATCAATGAATTGCGTCATCCAAATATTGTCAATATTTAAGACATTTTTAAGATAAAAATAATTTTGTATATCCGTCATTTCCCAAAAAAATATAATATGATTACGAAAAAAATATCGTAAGTATAATCGGATATGGTCCCGAAATCGACAAGACGTCAAGAGTCGACAAAGGACCCACCGGAATAAAATCGATGTCGAATCAGATTCGACATAGGACCGCTAAGGTTTAATATGATTTTTAAATACATTTTTATCTTAAAATAAAATTATACAGATTTTAAATCATTAACAGTTTTTATAAAGCGTAATCAATCGCATTTTCCGCGGACAGCATTGAACCCAAGATATATCTATGATTCCAATAAGGCAACTATTGATATTTTCCCCGATTTATCTGTTACTATGCCAATCTATTCTTGCATTATTTTTATATTTGAAAGGTTAACAATTCACCGGAAACAAAGAGATGCTATAAATTGTATCAAAATATGGGCAAAAGTCAATTAATTTTTTTCGATCGGTTGATTAGTCGACATATCGCCAAAGACCCCATGACTCATATTATCCGCTTGACATATTTAGAATGCCGCTTTTCGATCCAAGTTTTGAGTTCATGGACACAATATCGAGAAAGTGGATTTCCGGGCCGATATAGTTTTTGCGTACCTGAACATTTGTTCAAAATTTGCAAGCGTTTAGACTGACGACTGAAATCATGTTCAACCACAATATGATCGATTCATTTCAATGGAATTTTCTTTTGTCGCGTGGTTCATTCACCATTGGATCGGAAAATAGGCGCCTATGTGGATAAGATGGGCTCTCTATCAATTTTTCTGGGTCTATCCAAGATATGTATTTTTGAATTGGCACACAATGATATCTGTACTGCGAGACTTTTCTATGACGATGAGTGTCTTGAGATAAGATGAAACTGCGGAGAAAGTGTTCTCAAATCCAATTATTTTTCCAATATATTGCTAAAATATAAATGAGATGGAATTATTCAACAAAAAAATCGCCTGGGAAAAGGTTGAAGCTCAGAGGGGTAAAAATTTATAATTTATAAAAAAGTATATTGGGCAAAAATTTGATTAGGTTCATCGATTGGTGTAGAACTGTGCAAAGAACGAATAATCGTATAACAGTGTGTTTATTTATTTTTATTTGCCTAAGGGCAGGGCTACTATTTATGATATGCAATTCTTAAAAATTGCATTTTGAGAAACCATCTACATGTTAAAAAGTTGCAATTTTTTTTTACAAATTTTCGTAAATGCGCCCCTTTGAATGGCCTTTCCTGCTTTGAATGGGTTCAGATTTCCGTAAGGAGGAAATCTGAACCCATTCAAAGTTTTCCTCTTTCGGGTCCTTGAATTTCAAGGGAGCTCTATTGTAGTATCGCTACCACACAAAGACTATTTGTTTATGATGTATTTTCGATCGAATTAGCAATTAAAATTTTATTCGAAACCATTTAGCGTGTCTCTTTGCTCATTCGTGTTTGTTCTGTTCCAGATGGTGATCTTTGTCCACTTCTGCGCCAAATGTGAATCGTCTCGCCTTAATTACGAAACGAGTGATCGCGTGTTACACTTTTGATAGCTCAGCTAAAACAATGGGCTGTAAAAAGATCACGACTTGGACATTAGTGATTTGTGCTGTGTTTATGATGGCCGACCTTGTCGAAGCAGCAGAAGAAGGCTGCTACGGAGGTGGCAGCCTCGCTGGAGCGATCATAGGAACCTTCCTAGCAACCCTGGCATTGGCCGCACTCGGTTACCTATTCTATCGATTCTACTGGAAGAATAAAAAAGGTTAGTTACAACTGGCATTGCCTGCATTTATTTATTTTTCCCCTACTTACTTCATAATCTGTGTAGAATTACCGAGTCCGCTTATCTCTATCTAGTTTATCTTAAGAATTTGTACTATTAAAACATGACGCAAAAAGATTTTTATCTATAATAATGTAGACACTGAGATGTATAGTTGAGGTTTCTCGGTATGGTTGTTCGCTCATACAAGAATTCTAATTTACTCTATTGAGGGCATTCGTTTTCAACTTCAGTTCTTATCCTTGTTACATGTTCTGAATGCTGCTTGTTTACAAATATAAACAAGGAGATCACAATGACAATTATAATGCATGGAATAATTTTCCAGCATCCTCAGTTAGAGGAAATTTTCAATGCAGGGGGTCAAAACAGGATTTCATTCCATTTTTTAAAAAAAAAGATTATGCTTTTATGAACATGACAGACGACAGACAGCGACTAACTGGATTGGGGGATCATAAAATGTGCGATCCCATTTCCTGCGCTGCTGTTTGATCTTTTAACCCCGTAAGAAACGCTACGCGCAGAGCGTCCAGGCGCCTATCCCTTTTACTCTGCGCCCTACAGAGGAGACGAGGTTTCTGCAGGAAAATCCAGCCTCTGACCATTGCACCCGAGGGTGCGGCGGAGAAGGAAGGACAAAGGTTCAAGCTAAATTCAAAGGAATACTACCGAGGGTTTACTGCCACCACGAGTCCAACCTCAGTTTGAAGGGAGCTGCAGCAGATGACGGACTGCAGGGGCTACCCCTTCCTCATGGTACTCGTATCGGTTTGATCATTTGTAGTAGCTAGCCACGGAGACAAGTTGCCGTTCGAACAGCCTAAAACCGTTCTCCCCTGTATGCCTGGGCTGTTGAAGGTAGCGGTGAGCCTTTGACACAGGCTCCACCAACTACTGTAATCGGCTGTTCCACACACGCCTTTATGGGTGCCCAGCACAGGGTGACCTGCGCACCCAACTCATGTTAGCTGGGCTACCCTAGCTGCGTTTGATGAGCAAACCGACGAGGCTACTTTCGCGCACCTCTCCTCCACATCATCACCCCAGGGATTCAATCGTTACCCACGGGCGTGGATTGGCTCCCCCCACTGGGGTTTTATGGGTGGGCATCATGGAGTCTAACACCCACTCGGAAGCTTTTATGATCAGCTAAATTTCAAAAAAAATTATTCGAGTCGTGAGATATTAAATTTGTTCGTTTTTGTAGTTTGCAAATAAGTTTAAATTACTAACATGCGGGGGGGGGGATTGACCTTGTTTACGCGTTGCTTACGTAAAAGACGTCGTAAACGAAGTGAACGCTATAGGAGGGTTGGCTGTATTTTAAAATATCTTCCATTCCAAAGACACGGTGGTTAAAATACCGACAATATAAGGTAGCATTTTCAAATCATAATTTTAAGAAGATCTGCAGATATCCACTAAAACATTGCAAGATTATTTTTAAGAAGGATTGACAATATTTCATAGCGATGCATTATTTTTGTCGACTGTCTAATTTCATAGAAACTGTTTATTTGAATACCTTAAACGGAAGAGAGAAAATACAAGAAAGTGATCTATTTATTAGAGAGTCTAAGTGCCTTCTTCGAAGCTGAATCTCACTCGACTTCTCAATAACAACATCATCGATAAAATCTTGATGTCTATGTTTAGTCTAAATAATGTACGTCGTTTCGTTGCAATACTTTTCACTTGTCAAATTCTTAAGTTTGGATGTGATTTTCCTGATAGCGATGCATAATTAGGTCCAACAAATATTTCATCGTAGATAAGCAATTTCTATCGCACATCAATCATCAATATTTCTTCCGATTTCCAAAATAGATGTGCCAAACGCGTGTTCTTAACTTAAGTCCAATTAATTGAATGCAATCGAGCCAAATAGAATCGATCTAATCGAAGGAAGACGTCGACGATAATGTCATTATGTTAAAAAATGTGTAAACATACAAATTCTCATATGATCGTTATCTTATCTATATATGGCTTTTCAATCATTTAAAAGGCGAATAATTAATTGAAACCTTAACCCATTTAATACCTACTCATCATTATACGAATCTTCAGCTCCAATTTTGTGCAAATTTATTTTATTGAATGATGTGCCGTCCCTTTTATGAAACCATTGTCGATCACATTGATATGGTTGTGTCAGGGTTGTCGAAATATTTTTTTTATCTACATTTTGAAAAAATGTTTTCCTATAGATTTAAACCCAGAAAGTCTGCTAATTCATGGAACTATCCACAAAATTCGCAAATTTATTGCACGACTACTATACCGATATTTTTGTGGTAGTAACTCAAATAAATTGGCGATCTACATGTTCAAATTAGGTCTCGAAAGCGAGGAGTTCAATTTGTCTCCCCGTTAAAATGTCTGTATTAAGTCGGCTGATGAAACACCGGCAAAAACGTCTCTCTTGTAAAAACCATCAACTCGTAATTAGTGGTAACAAATTGCAGGTCGTTTTCCTCAGTACGCTTAACGTGCCTTAAAATCGCCATGCCAACGGTCGTCAAACTATAATTTATCATGAAATTATTATAATTTTCAGTTATGTTATTGATATGTCGGATAAGCGGTAAATGTTCGTCGTCGAAAAATTGCATTCCTTTTATGGTACCTGAGTGACCTTCTTTGCAATCGTGTTTAACAGTACTGAAAGCAAATAGAACGAGTTCAACGCATTGGCGGCTTGAAATTTCTGGAATAACATCTGGCAACAGAATGCTAAAAAACGCACAATTTAAATATGTTCTATCAGAGTGCAGTGCGGAATTTGAATGATAATTTAAGGATTGCCGGGATTGAGTCGCTCATAAGCAGGGATTCGTGTCAGATGCGAACTGAAAATCAGACGAACCGCAATTTTTGTCGGAATAAAAACCGGAATTAAACCGGTTCGAAAATATCGCTTATTTCAGTTCAATGCATGTCTTAATCGAAATTTTGATGTTGAGCTTCAGCAACAAAATTTGGGATATTTTTTGGTTTAACCTGTATGGTAGTATTATCGCCTATTTGCGAGCGAATTCCAGTTATTCAAAAAGAGCATTCTTACGTCTTGAGTTTGGAGAGAAACAGAAACGGAGAGATTATCTTGTGTGCATCGTAGGATTGTACGTATCGTTAACCTAAATTTATCGACTAATAATGATGTGTGAATGATATAATGAATCGATTTCAAGTGTATTGTTTATGTTGAAGGAATTATTTTGTATGTCCGCCACTTATCGTTCAAACAAATTCATTTATCTCTCAGGACCGCGCAGCGTGTTTGAAGCTTGTATATGAATAAATAAACATTGTTGATAGCATACGATATTCGTTCATTTTTGCGAGTATGTATTGCCTACATGTTGAATTCATTTTAAAATCATCAACAATGAAAGAAAGTAAATTCGATTATATTATAGTGTGCTTATTACAAAATAAGTAATAGCATGTTTTAAGTTATGCTAAAAATACATTTTTTTTATTCAGAAGATAATCCCCAGGGTTATAATAATCCATCCTATTATCATGGAAAACTATCCTGGAAGCAAAGCTCGATTAAAGCTGGACAGTCACTGCCATAGTTTTCATTGTGGTTGCTCTCTACATTTTTCATGCTCGGATGTACTCGAAAATATTGTTTTATCAATCCTTAGATATATTTTGTAGTTTTTAACCCCCGTTTACCGCTGAATACATTTAAACGAGCATTGGAATTAATCTCAAGATGCAAGAACAACCCAAGTGATAATATCTCCTCGGTCGATGGAACTCGAAACCGAAACCTTTACATTGTGTGGCCATTGCCGTGACCATTGCCCCACTGGTTCTCCTTCTGTGAGGCATAATTCAACATTCCGATGCCATTACGAAATAAATACTGTAATCGCATTGTTGATTTATTGTTGATATCTTTAATCAGACGTATGATCAGTTTTGGACGACCTTCGTCGGTTTGTGGATGAGATCTAATGAATAATACATCCAAGAAGACGACAAAGCATTGCTCGACGTTCAATGACATTAGTTCGATTTTCATTGAATTATTTGTAAGTACTATTTGAATATTTATAGCTCTCTGGTCTGCATTCTTTTAGAAGTGGCACTTGAAAAGGCTATTTAGACGTTATTGACTCGTCTGATGGATGGTCACCGAAATGGAACGACGATAAAGAGAGCTCAATGAACACTTCTGCTCGAAATAAAAGTTTCACTAGATTCGCTCAATCTCATTATTTTACATCCAAGTCATCGCTTATGGGTTTTATTTATTTTTCTGCAATTTGCGTCACAATCAAATGCCAAATTTCAAAAGGTTGATTTGGTCACATCAAAACAACGTAGGAGCTTTGGTGCCATTTAGTCCATATAAGTCCAATGAGACTTCAAAGTCGTAAGCCATATGCATTTTATTTGAATCTGAAATAAGATCTTGATGGACCATTGTGTTATTTAATGTGCGTTTCCATATGTCTGTCGGTCCAAATATAGAGCCTCAAGCAGTTGCTTAAAAAATAAAAACAACAAGCATAAATGTGTATAAAGTATTTCAAAACGAAACTCTCAACACACAATGTTTATGAAGAATACATTGATATGTAACCAATTATACATATCTGCTCGAGGGCAGGGCTAACAATTTTGCGCGGCGATGTTTAACCCTTAACAAACAACCTACATTTTCAAAATGTATTAATAAATTGCAAAACAAGAAATAGTATATAATTTAGATCGATCTTATTAATTTTTATCGAAGTTTGTAAATCTGTTTTATGATATGTTTTGCTCTCGCTTCAAGTCATTAATAAGTCGAGATTTATATAATTTTAAGATCAATATTGATATTAAACTATCTGACGATCAAATCATCTAGCAAAAATTATATACGACTAGAATAAAAGGACCAAGAAGGCATGTCATCAGTTAAACCTTTTTACTTAACTTGAAATGAAAAAAGGTTTAATTTATCATAAAAATACTGTAGTTAGAAGGACTTGGACTTGTTGTATCTCAATTCGATATAACATCTTCTTTGATTTTTCTTCAATTTTTAATTTTTCGACTTTTGCTGGCATGCATATCATTGGTGTCAAAACCAAGCTCACTTTTCCATTTGATGACTATTGTGATTACGTCGTTCCAACATCTGCCGTCGTCCATATCAACTAACCAGACCGCATGCTTGTCTAATGTTCTTATAACCGTAGCATTGCTAGAATATCATCATATATTGTAAGATCTTAGATTCTTGACTATTATCCGATGATTTTGTAAAAATACCATTGCTAAAATAAATGTTAACGTCAAATCATGACTTGGTTAGTGGCCATATTATTTGTATTATTCATTTTGGTATAAAACATTTATTGATGAATAAATCGGCTGTTCCATAGAGTGATTTCTAGCGAAGAAGTTGTGTATATAACCTGTCTTAGAATTCTTAGAAATCGGGTGTTTTCTATAGAGACTGTCATATTACGATTGATGATACAGCAGGAAATGAAACGTGATATGGACCTTATATCTCGCGTACTAAATGGTATAATTGTTGATTTTTTACCAGGGATAAAAAATACTTGCATGTATTATATGATTTTTTCGAAGGACATATGTAAATGCCATCTTCTCCATGAAAGCTGACAATCATCATGGCTATTTGTGCCTTTGAAGCTGCTGCCAGTAACAATAAAGTGATGGCTTTTATGCTAATTCTTTGGCTTGCTTTAGTATTTTTATATATTTTAAATTTGCAGTTATAACTATTGGTCGCTTAAGTCAAAAACCAAGATACAATGTTTGAATACAAAAAACAATAGCAAATACATCTCCAGTAGATACTAGCCTTATAAAATACTAATAATCACAGGAAAAGAGTTGGTATTTCGCCTTTTATGTATGAAATTCCTGTCGTGAACGTCCTGTGAACGTCAATTTCTTTTAAATGGGAGGTGATTCTCCACAATCTTGGGATTGCCTTTTGGAATTCATAGCAAAAAAAATTGAGCATCACTGCAATAATTTGATCTGAATCAACCTCTTTTATTTCGGTTGGTATAAGTGTCCAATAAGTGCGTAATAATACGTGGAAATATAAAAAGATTTTTTAATGCCCAAAGAATTTTCATGCGATAACACTATCTCCGAACAAAACATTAAAAGTAACCTTATCATAGAATGTTGATAAGACATGCTTTATCAAAATTCTATACTAATTTTAATCATGCTTTTAAAATTACACACAGCATCATCATATGACCAAATTATAATCTATGCCGACATCTATCTACATAATTAACCGCTTGATCTACAATAACGCATGACGTACGTTCAACGAACTTCTATCGAGCGAATTCATAAAGTATATTGTTTTGGTACCTGTATTAGTATAAAAATCATCAAAATCTTCAATATAAAATAAACAAAATGGGTCGTGATCATCATGCTCTTGAATGAAATGTAATATTATTGATTAATTAATTATTTAGACTATAGTAGATAAAGACGATGCTGATTGTAGTTAAGTCGTCAAGCCTGATATAATACCCACTTGAAGATTAATCAAGGACGTACACCTGTGACTCATGAGGATACCTGGCTTCTGACAACGCTTTCCACCATATACGTATATTGTGATCCTAACACATCACATTATCAATTCAGCATAGTCTAGGTCTTTCGACGATTCTATTGCTGTTCAGAACCGAGTCTAAGACGTCTCGAATGATTTTGTTTGGTAACACCTTTGCTAAAAAAGCCTGCCCTGTAAAAACGGTGGGAAATGTTGAAGCTAACTAGCGACATGTCCATGCCTTCCCGGATTAAGTTCATCGACTCGACGTCGCTCGATTGTACCTCAAATCATCGATTACCAATTCTAGGTGTTACTTAGGTATTTGAGTACAGGCTAGATAAAAATTTGCCAAATGGCAATAAATTTTAACCTGGGCAAATATATGGATATAATAAATTTAGTTTAAAAGCACCCGCCGTTTTTGTTGACTATAATATATATACAGCTCAAAATACAATCAATCAATCAAACATCCCAATATATCTTGGATGATTTCATTTTTTTTTTAGGCCGCAATTTCGATCGTAATTTATAACATTCGAAATCATATACGGGAAATATACATTTTTTAAAGACTTTTGATTTTCCATCGTTTTCATTTGGGCTCTCGTTTGCGCGAGGTATTCAATTACCGCGTAATTGGATACAGTATTTCTTTTCCAATTGGTAACTTGATCAGGTTTGCTATCAATTACGGCGTCATCGAATGGCACAATTTAACGGAATAATTTTTTTTGGCGTTGAAATTGTATTCTCAAAATGATAAATTTTTCGAAAAAAATCGAATTATTAGACTGGCACTTTTACTATTATAGGTGTCAATCCTTAATATTTTTAACACTGAAATATTATGCTAATTCATACTTTAATGTTTTTTTTCCGTATATGCTGCTTTTATTATCGCCATTGTCACATTTGACTAGGGAATCCAATCCCGAGCCAAAATATCGATCCCGGGATTTCGGGATTGCATTAGACCATCCCGAGATCAGTCCCGAGATCGGGATTTTCAATAGTTTAAGAAATTATATTGATAAATTTGATCAAAAATTACTAATAGGTTAATGTGATTGATAAAATTCCATTCTGTTGAGACAAAAAAAATCGATTTCCCGACAAATTATTTATTTCCGTCGCTGCAGATGAATACTTATATACTATAATACTTTGATGTGATTCGTAATTATATTACGGAGGAATACAAAAATTCTGAACACTTTATCTATTATTTTTCATATCGATATTCCCATTATTAGAGTCGAGGTGTAGTAAATACATCACCGGTAGGGAAAGGTTAATATAAAAATTTGAAAAACATAAATGTACTCTATAATGTGTTGATGTATATTTATTTTTAAATACCATTTATTAGTCATAGTTTTTAACGAAAAACAACCTAATGAAATTTGGATATTTTTCTTATCAAATTAAGTGCCACAAATATCTACGTCTATATTTCGCTCATCCTGGTCAGTCTCTTTCTCAACGTCGCATTAGAAACGTAGAATGATGTCGAAGAGGAAGAAAAAATCTTCATAAACATACTTGTATACATAATGTACAACTGCTTTCCATTTACGGTCGCAAAGGTGCAAGATTCGAGTCTCCTCGAAGATCTTCCGAACACTTAAACAACTGTAAATTAGTATTTTTTTCTTTTGCGTTGCATTTTCATGACTAAACTGAGAAACCGGTTCGGATAATATTTGTTCGTCTTATATGTGTGCACGACGAAAAAACTCAAGGCGAAATATCACAAACATTCGGCTTCGGGGTTAAAATATTTCTTTAGAGATGTATTTCATAGCACCGCGTGTGTGTTGTACAAAGAAACACTGCAAAATAAACCGCTTTATCCATCTATGCAACTGGCGAAATATGCCAAACCTATCGGCCGAATGAACTCTTCCTGATTATTTTATGTTATTAGGGGCTATTTTATAACGTAACTTTCACTCTTTCATACCTTACTGTTAACAATATTTTTAACACATTGCTTGCGGGAACGGAGAATCTCAATATTTCGCTGAATACGAGAGATTTACATAGTGGTGTATGATGAACAATATGGAGCATGATGAACCTTACCGGTTCGGAGCCAAGAAGCTTTAATAACAGAACAAGGACAAGAAAAACATCAAATAGAAGGCATTGAGGAGAGGCATATGAAAAACTTCACTTTGCAACGAAAAACAGCATTGTCTTCCGTTGTCTTCTATATCGCTTTGAAATCGCCGAACTGAGAGAGTCAACCTGAAAAAGGAAAACACTCAGACTCGAATTCGCTCGGGTAAGTTCCACGTGGACGGGGAGACACTCTCAGTTGGTGTAGAAGCGAATTCATTCAGGATACCCGCTGGGTGAGTGTTCTAAATGAAATTCGGTGGTAGTGCTGCCTTCAATATCGAGCAAATGAAGAGGTGACTGTATGATACAGACGAGATGGATGTAACCCCTTCCTGTGAATGGATATTGAAGAGGCCCATAGTTCTGCAGTGGACCGATTGTGGCTGCACTTTGATGATAATGACACAAGACACATATTTTCCATCTGCGAAGTTCCACTTGATAAAGTGGACTGTTTATCTCGTTATTATTCCCTTGTAAAATATGATTTTATAGTATTTTTACGCCAAGTTAAACCTTTTTCATTTCAAGTTAAACTTTTTTGCATGTCAACTTAACACAGGGATGTTGACATGCATTGGTGAGCCAACATTTCCGCATACAAAGTGTTATTTTTTTTCAACGGCTGATCATTGTATTGTTACATCATTTTTGGATGAAACCTCTATGAGATCGCTATTCTTCCGTCTGTTAGTCTTCCTTGAGTTGACCTTGGACATCCTTGAGGAAGAGACTCGTTGTCGAAGTCTCGGAGTTGGCTCTTACACTTTAGAATCGAGAAGCAGCCCAAAGAGCTGATCACCTTGACCTATATAATAATTAATTCATAATTCAATAATATTCGATGGCTGATGTTTTTGACACTTTTAGCACAACATCGCCTCAAAGGCCAAAATACGACGGAATCGCTATCTGAAAGAAATAGGACGAGTAAATAAATAGTTCATTGCGAATATTATAATTGATTGTACGTATCTATGAATTTAAAGCTGGTATCAGCATTTTGATTGTTTCGCATTTGAGATAAATTACTACACATTCTGAAATGACAACAAATAAATTACAATGACGTTGATTGATGATTTCAAACCGAAAGCAAATTTGGGGTCTGCTGAAATATTTAAGGTATTTGCAATATTTTTATGGTCATATCCATTTCTCAAAATGCCTTCATGAGTAACGCCGATGTGATTGTTATCGAACTGCATAAAATACAAAGTCAACACAGTACATTTTGAAAAGAGTTTGTCGTCTTTTCTAAATTTTTTGTTAATATTTAATTGCGAATTTCATACGACATGCAAATTGTTAGTATTCGCGGATTGTCAAAATGTGGTAGCATCTAGTTGCGAAATGGTACCTAATATGAGGCGCTTAACACATTACGCACGGGAAGCACATTAATATGCTTTATGTCAGCTGATGTTTACGTATGGAAAGCATATTTTTATGAATTACGCCATGGACGTATTTTGTATTGTTTCCCCGTACCCAAGGTGTTAATAATCAAATGTATTATAGTTTTCTTTGTTAAAGATGTAATATTGTGTTCTTACACTATGCAAGGTTTTTTTGAAACACGTTTTTTTAAAATAAAATTTCGATTAACAATTAATTAATTCAGATGAATTTATTTCGATTTTATTTATAAGATCTGATGTCAGAGTTCTTTAACCCGTGGTTCGTGCTTATTTCGCTTGCGACCCGCTCTCGCGTTCGCCAATTTTTAATTTATTTTAATGTATTTTACCACTTTTTTATGTATAAACAAATTTTTGATGACCTTGAACGTAATATTGCATAAATATCGCTTTGTGGTAGAAAGTGATCAGAGACAAATCCATGTTTTTGGCACGAATATCCTTTTTCGGACGCATTTGCTTTGCAACAAATTTGACTCATGTTTTGTCAGTCTTGGGCTAATTTTTTTTATAATAATATGAAACAGAATTTGTTTGGCTTTGTTTATAATAAAAAATAATTAAAGTGTCCTTCAAATAAAATATTTTCTACTAAGGATATATGTAATGTAGATCGATTTACTCGCAAACATGTAGTAGAAAAGAAGGAAGTATTTGATAAAAATTGTTAATACTTTACATGTTTTAATTATTTTAAAAGTATTCTGAAGATATAATTTCATACTTTAATTGATCCGATCATGATCGTCTAAACACAATGATCAAAACCTGTCACTGGTTAAAAAAATACAGAACAAATCTATATATTAGGGTGTCCCATATGTTCTTTAGTTTTCATATTAAGAAAAAAATATAATAATAATCTGAAGGGGCAGTATTCGGAGAGTATGGAGGATGAGGTAAAACATCCCAGTCAAATGATAATAATTTATTTCTGACGAGTAAAGACACATGAGGCCTGGCGTTATCGTGATGAAAAACAACGCCTCGTCTGTTCGCTAATTCAGGCCGTTTTCTGGCAATTGCATCCTTGAGATTGTCTAGTTGGAAACAATATTTTGTTAAATTGATTGTTTCCCCTTGCTGAAGTAGCTCAAAATAAACTACCCCCTTCCAGCCTCACCAAATGCATAGCAAAACTTTTTTTGGATGTAGACCAAGTTTAGCTACAGTTAAAGCTTCTGTACCCTTGGTCCAAGACCGTTAACGTTAGATATTCTCATAGAGTATCCAACTTTTATCTCCAGTGACAAGTCTCTTCAAAAAAGATTAGCTATTATGTCGTTGGAAAAGAAGATCGCATGTTGAAATACGCTGAAGTTTATTTGAGTCAGTCAGTTCATGAGGAAACCACACATCTGAACGATTGATGTAGCCCAATTTTGTCAGAAGATTATGGACAAATGTTCGTAGAATTTCTAACTTGTTATCTATTTCACGAACAGTATATCGCGGGCTTTCTTCAACCATGGCTATGATTAGATCGGTGTTTATTTGCGAAAGATAGAAAATTCTTTATTTACTATATTATTTAAATAAAGAAGAGCATCGTTTAATTCTTACAGAAACTCTAACTAGTATTTTTTCAAGTGCATGTTTTTTTTAATGGGACAATAAAGGGTAAAATCAATGAGTAATGTTTTTTAACAATAACATCTCATCAGAAAGTTCAATTGCATCAAGTCGTAGGATTGCGTGACAAAAAGATTTCATCATCGTTTACGTTTTTACTCAATGATAGATCAATGATGAATTTATATGGGATTTGAATTCAGATATGGAAATAAATGAGGATGAATTTGATGATAATTGTTAAACAGCCCCATAGCATTCCTTCAAAGGATACGCCAACTGATCATATGTTTTCTTAGTATTTTTGTTCTTGTCATTGAAAAGAATTATGATTATATATCAATTTAAATATCAATCTTAATGTTTATTTATTATATTTGCTTAATTTTTCTTTGGATTGGGATCAGATCAAGATTATCTGATCATCCACAAATATGCTAAGGATCATTAAAATTGACCTAGGTTGTACAATAGACTTCTATTGAAGATGTATTTATTATGTACATTTTTGCGAACTTGTGGCGTTTTATCTTAAAAAAATTACTATATTTATATTCTCTTAGAATTGGAGAAAAATATTTAATACGCGAGAACAGATGATTGTGATCGAAATAGTGTTGTATTTGGAAATTGCGTTTATGTGTGCCATCGAGCTCCGTCTTGTGGCGTTAATCAGGTTGCTGCGTCTTTGGTATGAATCCTCAACTTTGAAGATTTTTCCAGCATCTCAGGCCTACGCAGTTTGGTCTGATCTCACTTTTCTTATGGTAACCAGTAAATTGGAGGCTCATTGGTGTGTATGTCAGGCTTATTAGCCCGAGGGGCCGGTGTTGGAACTCGTGCGACTGCATTCCTACGTCGGACGGGCTTGGGTGACCCAAATGCGCCTGCTCGCGCACACCGATCTATAGATCCATAGATCTATACAACTCATCAGGTACTTGCAGCACTTGGTAACGTAGGTGTGCGCATACCTGTCTACACACATCCGACCTTCTCCTCGGCAAAGGAGTACCTCAGACCTCAACCTGCGACCGGCTCGCTTTAACCGTTCGACGTCCTATTGAGCATCGATCAAGGTGCGCACCTTGCCAACCTAATTTGTGCCAAAATGTTTGCAACTAAGATGTTGGTAAGTGCCAAAGTAAATTCAGTGCTTTCTGATCAATTACGCTTCCAGTTTTATTGGAGCACTATTTGAACAATAGCTTAACAATTTATCTCAGGCACCTATATCATATCCTGCATTATTGATAAACACAGATTTATAAGCGCAGGACGGGGAGAAAAAGTTTAAATAATTTTAAAATTTAAAAATTAGAGATTGTCTCGAATCAATTATTAAAGGTGCTCAAATAGAAAGTCGTTATTTTTCAATGATTACTTTGGTCTGTCAGCAGTCGCAGATTTTCCTAAAGACGCTTCGGGCCTCATAAATTCAGGAAGCCTCAAAGTTCAGCTCTTCAAAATATTGATTATTTTTATTTACAATAATTTGTATTAAAAACTTATAGCTATACCAGTTCTAGCAATATTAGGGATCCCAACTTGGTGGAATCATGATTTGGCACATTAAATTACTTCCATTTTATTAATAAAATATATGAATATTTTTCGGCGTCTACTCAGCGATAGAATATACGCATGTTACTTATAAACAATGACAACTCAATCGTCATACATAGAAAAGGAATAATTGGATATAGGGGTAGTGAAAATATTTCTAGGGAGGGAGTTTTTTCAATTACGAGAAAAAAGATGGCAATTTTTACCATCGGATTAATTTATGATATATTAGATGTTTTGATTAAAGGGAAATAATATGGATGGTTTTACAGAAATTCATAGAGATTTTGACTTTAAAATAATTCGATCTACTGAGTAATTCAAGGGATTCAAGATATTGCTCATCCTTTGAAATATGCAGTTTCACTTTTATATAAATCGTGGTTGAAATATCATTGATAAAGTGGGCCGTTCTCTGTCTTTTGATGTCGCGTAATAATGAATTCGTAATAGGAAACCGCGCATGCCAAGGGCCTCAAGAAGTCGAGTATCTGAATTTAAGGGCTTTGGATTTTTAAACCTGACTAAGTTTTATGCAACTATTTTTTATATTTAGACGAATTGTAATATTATGTTTAGCATGAGATTCAGATTTTGTGTGTAGTGCATTGGTTGATGTGCCAAGCTTTTAAATATATATATACCCTGATTATTGAGTATTTAAAATCTTTGCGATTTTTTTTAATAACGACGTTAGTAGACTTTTTACGGATGTTGCGATTTTTCATGCGAATTTAATTATTGTTGCAAACTCAATCACTCATAAGACGTCCTGCCCGATTTGATAAATCGTCTCAATTTTTACTTTATTTGAAGCAGAAAATCAGTCTAAAACTGGATTAATACAATCGATCCGAAATATCAACACTTTCGCTCTTTCTAATTTATTGATGTTGTGGATTTTTTTCGCGAATCATCTGATTTGAACGCGAATCTTCATTATAATAATCCAGGAACTAGCCCACTATAGCAATACTTGGCCAATATGATCTTGGACACATAACAGACATTTTTTTAAATCGATTTTTTCTTAGGCGCGGTGTTTGACCAGTTAATCTGCATTTATATTATGAAGCATCGCGAAGATGTCTTCGATGAGGAAGTTCTTCGTGGACAAGTGTGTGAATGTGCTTCTTTGCAACTGGTTTTGTAGTCGACCCACTGGCTTCCTCTGACCGAGTCTTCTTAAAATACTTAACACTCTTCCGAATGTGTATTTTAATTAAG
This sequence comes from Stenopsyche tienmushanensis, assembly GCA_008973525.1. Taxonomy (NCBI): domain Eukaryota; kingdom Metazoa; phylum Arthropoda; class Insecta; order Trichoptera; family Stenopsychidae; genus Stenopsyche; species Stenopsyche tienmushanensis. The sequence continues at coordinate 177,484 of WACJ01000360.1, forward strand.
CAGAAATCAGAAAGTTATGGGAATTATTCAAATTTTGAACGAAGCCTACCGACTTTATCCATATTTATAATTTTTACTTTTATATTATGGTCGAATAGCAATTCTGCTCTACATTGTATACGGCCTTGTCTAGGCAAGATTGATTTATCTCATGGATCGTAAAAAATAAATTAATTTTCAGTGAAACGTTAAAAAAGAAATTTAGTTAAGTGTTCAGTTAATTTTGTGCCTGCTCTTGTAAAGCTTACCATTAACACAAAGACAGCTTCAATGATTATTTCAATCATTTCCAATGAAGAACAATGTCATTTTTTAACAGTTAAAATTCAAATTGTGTATTTCAAATTGCATTCAAATTTCTTTTAATGAACTCAAATGTGGTCGCAAAACTAATGCATGTGAAGTCATTCGAAGATTACTTTTAACCGGAACGAATGAACGATCTTTGTTTTATTGTCGTGGAACAATTTTTTTTCTCATGATTACACCTTTTAAAATTTACGAGCAACACTTTTCTCCAAATGAAATTTTCTCTCGATCTAAATGTAGTACAATAACTGCGACACATTTCTGTAAAAACAATACATTGTTATCTATTCACATTTATAGAATCGTCTGAACATAATTCTCAAGTTCAAAATATACTTGAGCAATTGTTAATTGTGCGTTTCCTATATTCATCTACTAATGGCTGTATCTTATATTCATATATCGTCGTAATGCGGCAACATGTAATCTTTGTATCAAAGATTCGCCTCCTCATACGCTCGATATTGAAGGCTGTGTGTCCCCTGAGCTTTATTTGCGATTGCTCACCCGTCATTCGTTTTGTAATGAGAGTTCGTAATCATTCTGTAAACATGTTTAGGTATGGCGTCCGATCGCGAGATGTTCATTCGTCATATCAGTGGTCCGAAAATCGGACCGGTTGGATATAGACCTTGTGGCCACTTCGTTCTCTTTTATGGCTTTTCATCCATCCGATTAAAATGTTAATACTTCCAATCTTAAAATTATTTTTTGCATTCTGGATTGGTACCCAAAGCATTGTAATAAGAGTCTAAACCAATATAATAAAACTTGGTCGAATAATTTTAGGCTTCTGTGTTGTGTCCGTCTTGGCTTACCGTGAATTTCTATCGGATATTTCTCTTTAAAATGTTGCTTGAGCTTGCTCATATACTCGATGGATTAACTGTAAAAAAATGATGATGAAATCATTTACCATTAATGGTCAACACTCTAGACTCCGATTTGGTATCGCATCGTACTTTCTTTCCGCTTTCTTGTCATTAATCGTTAGTTTCCACCTGTAATTAAAAGAGTAATTTCAGCCGAGTAGAATCTGAAGAAATGTAAGATCGCGTGTTTGTTGAATTTGCAAAGGCATCCATAAATTTGCCATGTCGCTCGGGAAGCCCAGGTCTTGATCGGCAGTGAAAGATGTTATGATGATTTAATATTTTTCCGCAAAAACGGTTACATTTATTGCCTATTCATCCGTTTATTTAACACTTGCTCAGTAATCTCATAAATTAGTTATTGACTTTCAATTTCGACGAAGTGAAATGGCGTTTTCGCCCGTCGCTGCCACTCATGAAGAATACTAATTCCATAAGGCATTAAAAATATCTACGCATATATGCTGCTCTTTTTTTCTTTATTTTTGCTTTCACTGCATTTGAATGCAAAGACACGACTCGCTTCGCTGTTGCCTAAACCTCGATGATTGCATCGCAGGAAGAATTCCAAGGAGACTTTTTTAAGTAAGGTCATTGAAAAATAATATCGATGTTTTCTTCACACTTGCCACGACTGAATTTATAAAAATAACGTATGAATTATCGGCGTAACCACTTGGATGTAAAATAATGATCTAACATATTGGCTAACAACTTTATAAGCTTTCAATAACTAAAGAAGAATAAGAAACTTACTTCGGAACGACAAAAACACGCTGCGCGGTCCTGACAGATAAGTGGGTTTGTACGAATGATAAGTGGTGGACAAACGAATATAGCATCTAAGTTTATGATGATTTTAAATTAGCTCACCACTCAAAGGCTTAAAAAGCAATCACATTCCACTATTGAAATGGCCATTGGATGCAAATAAAACTCGCAGTTCATGGTATCTTCAGTATCGAACGTATGAGAAGATAAATTGTAGAATATTCGATTCGAAGCCTTCGGATACTAAGTGACTTTTGGATGAGAGAAGTTATCTAAGTGAATTAATTAATTCACATACGTGTGATAATTTTCCATTAGATGATAATAAGTTAGATTGATATTAACCCAATAAATGCTGTTGAGGATTGGAGAATATGGACAAAAAGCATGAGTTCATTATAAAATATCATAACTCTTTAAAAAGCCAAATTTGAAATATATGTAGTTTGTTTTAAAATGTTATAATCATAAAATTAGTGAAAATCAAACGATGGCTCGCGAATCAATAAAGACATATAGAAATACGCTTAGATGAACATACATATTTATTATGCATAAAAAATGCGAATGATCATTAACCCTTTGAGTAGAAACCTAATTTAAAATCATCAACATCTTAGATGCTATATTTGCTTGTCTGCCACTTATTGTCATACAAATCCACTTATACTTAAATATATAAACACTGTCGATAGCACACAATATTTGGTAATTTCTTCAAGTAAACATATACAATACACTTGAAATCGATTCATTATATCATTCACACATCATTATTAGTCGATAAAATTGGGTTAACGATCTATACAATCTTTTCTCTCCAAATTCAACGTCTCTGTCTGTCTCTGAGCTCAACGTGTAAGAATGCTCTTTCTAAATCACTAGAATGCGCTCGCAAATAGGCGACCATCCTACCATACAGGTTAAAATATTGATTTTAACGATTGTAAGGTATTTTGTTTTAAAAATTTGTGCTTTACCGTCAGTGAACATTCAATAACAAAATATACATTTGCATTTGCATTTATAAATGCATTCATATTGTATGATTCAAAGCTCTAAATTATCCCACATTTTTTTGCTTGAATTGATGGAAATAAATAAGATTTAAGTGTAATAAATTATGGATACTATTAAAAAATTACTATAAGGTAGGCTGACATTTGTTTACACAATATCCATAAACATATTTCTATAGAAAAATACATGTAAACAAAATTTAAGCTGCCATTTTGGCTCGAAAATTGATTTTTTTGGGCTTGTTTTTCCTTTTAATGCACGCCGTGCATTGAAAGGATTAGAGATTAATGCACTGGATTGTTTGCGACTTTAACATGACTAAAATTTTAATGATTTGAATACAATGCTTGTTTTGTGTTTTTATTGAATGCCATTTAAGTGCGATCAGCTTAGATTTTCATTTCATGTGTCGTCAGAAGACTTAAATTTTCCTGATTTCATCCAACTGTATACTGATTCGAAATCGATCATTCTCATCATATTTTGACTTTTTAGCAACAGATGTTTTTCGATATTACCACTATGCAAGACGGCATATCTTTTGGCATGGTATTATTAATACCTAACGATCATTTGGCTGTGATTCAATTGGTAAACTTGTCACTTATTTGAGACTTTTCTAATAATTATATGATAATAGTTTTATAATTATTACCTATGTAGTGTATTCAAATAAGCCGGCCCAACCCTTCAATTTGAAAATGCTTTGTACACATGCATCATAATAAGCGAGTGTATGCATAGCTTATTCTTTATTGTCGTGAACGACGATGAACAAGTTATGCTAATATTTTTCGAATATGATTTGTGTGTAATTTGAATAACATCCATGTATTCATAATTTATCATTTAAATATTCATCTGCAGTACAGAGCGTTTGAACACTTAGATAAAGTTTTGATTATTTTTACTGTAATAAAGCCACTTTTCGGTCGATCTGAGGCTAAAATATTTGAAGATGAACTCTTCTTCTTAAAATCCTGGAATAATCTTATATAAAAAAGGGAAATCAGCTCCTGGGCCTTTTTAATCAAATTTGGCGAATCACAACGGAAGAATAGCGTTTCAACTATCTATTATACAAAAATTATAGAAAACATGTAAACGAGGCTAAGGGCGATAATAATTAAAGCAAAGGGGATGTACATAAATATTGCAAAATCTGTAAATCTAAGAGTTTTATATTTTATTTCAATTTTCATCGACTAAAAACAGACAATTAAAAAATGGGGATGTCTTTTTCCATTATTGGATTCTCTCATCTTTGGAATAGTTTTTAAATCAATATAGTAATATTTGTTCAGTAGAGCAAAAAAATATTTTTAGCATGAGTTTTTGAATACATTTTATTAACTTTGATGTTTAGTTGTGTTTCATATGTTGATCAGATTGAACACCTTTCTTTTGTCAGTGTTTGGTTAATGGCTGGAGCGTGTGTTTTAAACAAAAAGTTGCAAAAACAACCCCCATTAACAATGGAAGGCTTTGTTTTGGACAAATCGAGTTTCATTTAAAAAAATCGGCGACTACTGCAATTAAAAACATCTGTGCCATTTATAATGAAGTTCTGTTGGTTCGACAATGCTAGAAATGGTGTAGACATTTTAAATCACGCAATTTTTCCTCAGTAGACAAACCAAGAAATAGATCTCCTAAAGTTATTAATGAGGATTGCATAGCTTCAGAAATAGAAGCCATTTCAAAGTTTTTCAAAGAAAAATAACGGATATTCATGTTTCAGTGTTCAAAGAAGTTTGCAAAACATCGGCAAAGTGTGGAAACAATGTGTGGGTGTTAAGTTAAGAGAATAAGGCGACGCTCATACGCACGTGTGAAGCTTTCCTCGAGGAAGAAATTAAAATGTCGTTCTTAGAATACGAGGTAACTGCAAATGAGAAATTGATTATGTACGACAATAGTTGACCCAAAAAGCAATGACTATCGGTACAGCAGTTACTAAAAACAACCCCTAAATCAGGTCTTATTTATTTATTTATTTATAAATTTTCAAGAGAAACTTACAGCTATTACAGAAATAAAATAATTAAGTAGTTAAACAGAAGCCATTTATAAGTTTCTTCAGCTAACAAAGGTCTTACTACGAAAAAGGTCCTATTGTTTGTTTAGTATGATATTCATGGTATTATTTCATTTGAATAGGTGAAATACAGAGAAATAATCATGGCGTCCCCCGACGCTCCAGAATCGAAACCACCTAATTTTATTTTTTTAAATGAGAATTTTGCCCAATAGGTAGAAGAAAGAGGAGTTGATTGAAAATCGAGCTCTTATATTATCACAGCTTTCACTAAAATACCGGAAAACAAAAAAAGCTAATGTGGACTAAAGATATAACAAAGTACTAATGTGCAGTGAAAGTGCACATCTATTAGTGCAGCGATAATAATTACCATAATTATCAATGTTGTTTCATATTAAGTTGTTAAACTATACCAGCATTTTTTGTTGCAACTATTGCACAAACGAATTACGACTCTTAATGTATTCACACGAAATGGCTCAGTTACGTCACTAATTTCGCCAATTTTCGAATAATGACTTCTAGTAGTTTATTTAGCGGACACTCAAGCAATAACAACACAATCATGTCGGGCCCATTTTGGACTATTTTATTCCATATTATTATTGGCTATTCCTTCTTAATGGCCTAACCATAGGACAGGGTCGATTTAAGTTTTATATGGACAATGAATCATTTTCGCCACTCATCGATCATGCTTCGGAATGAATCGATGACGTGTTTTGCGTTTCGAAAATCACGCATGGAAGACAAGAGGTTAACAATGTCATTTACTGTACAAGAATTAATGGATATGAGATTATAATCGCGATGATGCTATGCGATTACCATCGTGGAGTAATTTAAGACGTGATTACGGAGCTAAATTATGTACTTCATAATAAATTTTCCGATTTATGAATCTAACACGAAAATGGGCCGATGAAGATAATACATCAATTGTACATTGATATAAGAAGCGATCTGAAATTTTCATTGGCGCAAGATTTATCAAAAAGTGGAATGTGTGTAAATTGTTATTTTTTTAGAATTAAGAGAAGAAACCGGTTTTTTTAATTTTTAAATTGCAGTATTATTTTGATGTTGAAAGCTGTTCGCGCGCGGGTCCGTTCGCTGTCGAAAGTCTTTATTTATTTGGATAGCGATCCCAGCTGCGAGACTATTAGGGAGCCGGCAGGAAGAACACGCCTTCTCATGGCCAAGACTATTGGTCGAATCTCTACTAATCTTTTAATATTAGGCATCTTTTTTTGTTTCAGTGTCATTATTAAGAGTTCATAAGTAATCAAATTTGTTTAACAGACGACAGGCAATGATTTTTCATGGGATCCATTCAAAATGGCTTTTTGCGCATTTGATGATCTCAATATTTATAAAATCCTTTGTCTGAACGGTATTAATATAATATTTTAAATGCATTATCTTTTTAGAATGAGTCAATTGGCGTTTCGTTCGATTTGATTGCATTGTTTGAAGATATAATTATTTTCATCATAGCATAATTGATATTCCCAATACATAATATTGTGTAAGCTTGTGGTAGCGTGGAGCCAATTGCTAATTGATCTTTTGTGCGTTTTGTATTGAATGTCGCTGAATTGGCAAACCATCCATCCGGATAGTTCATGATTCAGACTCTCACTCATTTATTAATTAACAAGACAAATAATATTATCTGTATTGTTTATTATATTATTGTTTACAAATTAGCAAACAATTATATTGTAAGAATGTGCACACGGAAGAGAATGGATCCAGTGCGGAAGTTGGTTCAAAATTGAAGGAAATTGAGCGCAAAATGGTTGAACGTTCTTATACTGTGAGAAGTGAAATTTAGTGTATGAAATATTTTTAATTAAATACACTTTCAAGCGTTGCCTCTGAAATAAATAAACGCCGTAACATAACAGAAAAATATTAAATTAACACATTGTATGCGGATTATAGACGTCGGCGCGCCACTCGTTGAGCGCCGGAGACTAATCTCAGTTGATGAAAAACTCAAGGCGATTGCGGGTGACTGTGATTCTAGTCATCATAACTCATCAAACCGGACCCCGCATACAATGTGTTAATATAAACACAGGTTGGAGTCACTATGGAGTCTATATTTTAATATGTTGGGCACAAAAAAATTTCTCCTCTGCGTCATATGAAAATGTTATTTTTAATGACGCAAAAAACATTGAGCCTTAAAATAATGTATCTATGTTCATAAGGGCGGATTTTGCCAGCTTTAAGCGGAATTTAATTACTTAAAATGGCGGTGATAATTAATAAATTGAAGTTCTTAGAAGTATATTCTTAAAAGTAATAGATATTTCGATGTAATGATACTAATTGGTTGGCATGAAACTAGCTACGACTTTACTACGATTCTGCTTCTTTGCTGTAGTTAATTCCTTTCTGATTATCTTTTTGGTCGATATGCTGCTATATTATCTCCCGAATGATTCCATATAATTCAATAGTACATCCCTCACATTGAATTTTCATTTTCTTCTTTTAACACGTTAACAGCGTGTCACGCGAATTCTCGTGTTCGCAAAGCATGTTCATAAACCGCGGGACACAAGAAAACTTATTTACAAAATTTACTCATTTGATAAAATTTATCATTCTTGATATATATACGTCACAAATAAATGTTAAATGACCGTTTCGCATATTTTTCTCAAGAGAGAAGTATCGAATATTGAGACATGTATTTCGAATTCGACACGGCATAAGAATATTTAAGTAATAAAGTATTTTAAGAGTGTAAATATTTTTTTGTGGTTTGGTGCCTGGTGGGTGTAATCTGCAAATATTGGCGAGTACAAATAAAAAATTAAAAAAAATTAAGATACGTCTAAAACTTCGAAAGTTATACACATTTCAGTTAGAATTTTGTATGCGGGGTTGATTTGGTTTGGCCACATAAAGGGTGGCTGGTATGATAAATAGACGACTCTCTAATTTCTTTTTAATAAAAGTCCAAGATCTAATCCATTTTAATCGCATTTGGTATATCGAATCTTAAATAACATCAATCAGATTGCTAACATGCAACTTGGTATTTAATTTCATTGAAGGATTTATTTATATCAACTCATTCCTCGTACTTCATCAGCTTCACTATTACGCTTATGCAATGAATAGTTGTTGAATGAACGTTAAATAGCACTCATTTTTGCACATCACAATGGTTGACTTTTGGGGCCGCTCTGGTGTATGATACTCAATTTCATGCCCGATAATCAAGTACATATTAGAAATATTTATTACCAATTACGATATTGGATTTGACTGGGCACAAATTCTTGTCAAGGATTCGTGGAAATTTGGGCCCGATGCAAATATTTTTGTCGCTAGCATAATCGCAACTTCGTGACATTGTGTCGCTTATTTATGATGTTTTTATGTCAGTTTCCTCGCATTTTTTTCTTCATGTCGATGTTTGCATATTTCTCACGTACAAGTCGCTTTAACTGCATGCCTAGAATGGCAAACGTGTTTTCGAGTGGGTGTGCAGCAGCACTTCATGCCCCATGAGCATTATTACATCATCCAAGGTAAACTTCGGTATGAGCCAAGTAAACAATGAGGCTTTAATCCGACTTTAGCGGCCTCATCGGCGACTTTACTTTGGCATTTCCTTGAAGGATGTCACTATAAGATAGTCAAAAACAAAAAAAGTAAATAGAATATTATAAATCTAACAATCGATACCGAGTTGCCTCGAGAAGAATCATTTTATTGAGGCTGTACTACCAGTATTGACGCACGAGTGCGATGTATCAATATTTAAAGCCGAAGTCACTCATTTGTCATGTCAGCGGTCCGAAAAGCAGACCGGTTGGCCACGCAAACCTCCGATCACGGAAGTACCCTCAGACGCTAATTTAAATGAGTGATTCGCGCCAAATGAGGTCACGAATGAGTTTAGATCCCCCTCCCTATCCATAAAAACTATATATTTATCTATCTTACTAATTTATACTGCTATCTTAGCTAGTTTTTTAGTTTTTTTTAGTCTTGTGAAAATAGAATGAGGGAGTGGCTCTGCAAGTCTGTCAGTCTACTGATTTTCTTGTTAAGAGGTTGATTTTGCAAAAAAGGGGTGAAGCTCTGATGACGAAGCCACTCCAGTACAATACACGAGGCATCGTATAGGTGCTTGTTAAGGTTATCAGAATTCCCAATCTGAATTATATAAAATCACCACCAATACCCTAGATAAATTCATTATAATTAAGAAAAAACATCAACAAAAACCAGACAAAACAGTAACCACACAGATCAGGAGTAAAGTGATATGATCTCATTTCCAGTAATAATCATTATGAAATATAAAAAAAATACAGTGAATAAGTTTTAGCTTTTTTGAGTTTCAGTCTTTGTTTGACTGAAGAAATTGATAACATTAAGAACACAGTAAATATTCTTTTGTGGCCTAAGTCGTTTTTGTTTAGATTTTTTTCACTGTGACACTCCTTATTTTCGAGGATCCACGAGCCTTATTTTCAATGCTAAAAATCATTTTAAACCTGATACTAGTTAATCGATCGGATTGACGTGATAAATCATTTGCCTGTAATATTTTCTTTATTCCATAGATCCTTAAAATCAAATGTACGTATTATGCGATAATATATTCTTCAGCTTGTGGAAAAGTCGTTGCTTGTGAAGAAGACGATGGCCGATAGTTACGCTGCTGAAACTGTCGACCCAAATAAAGCCGATTATAGTATCTATTCATAAAAGGATGATTTTTACTCCGTAAAATTCAAGTTGCGTTTCAAAACGGTACGCAAAGCGGGTTACATATTTTTAAGGAAATCCTGACACACTTACTTCTTATGGATGCATTGAAGGAAGGACTAAAGATAACGTTTTTGGATCTATAATAAATAACTAGTGTTTCAGATTTCGCATCAAAAATTAATTTTATCAATACACGAAAAACCACATGATGCAATTAAATAATATGATTTTTTCCCCATTGTTGGTCATTTATTGACTCTTAATTCTGATTTGATGAATTTATGAACAAGAAGACTTATTATAAAGTAATATTTGCGTCATTAATGTTGATTAATAGAAGAAGAAAAATCATACATGATACTAATATCTATGAAACAAAAGCAGTAAAAAGCTTTATAGGCATATTGTTATGGGATCAAAAACATAATAATTGGTCGACAATTAATCCAGGTTTAAAATTCCAAGAACAACACTATTAAGCTATGATAACATTTTTTAAATTATCAGTCCAACATCTATTGCTAGATGAGAAGGTCTTAGGCCTTTGAGATAGTTATATCAATTTGATTGACATAACAAATTAACCCATTCTATGCGTGGCATCGAATGTTGGGTTAGAATTGGCTGCTGTATTTTATTTATACGCTCTTACCTGTTTGAGGGCAGGGTTACAACTTATGTCCTGCAATAGTTATAATTACTATTTCTGCACATCAAATAAATACATTTCATCTCATCTTTGATTAACTAAAGGACAGTCCTTTTAAGTTATAAATAGGGAATCTAATCACGAGCCAAAACTTCGATCCCGGGACTGCATCTCGGGATCAGTCCCGGGATCCTGGGACCCGGATTTTCAATAGTTTAAGAAATTACATTGATAAATTTGATCAAAAATTACTAATAAGTCCATTTGTTTAATATAAAAAATAATTTGAAGGCGAAATATTTTATTTATTTAAGAAAAGATAAAAATACAATTCAAATATAGATAAATAAAACACTAAAAAAATCAAATACTATTTTGAAAATATGCCCGAAGTAACATTAACATTAAACATTAGTGTTTCGTCATTTAATCTGGATCTGATTTTGGTAGCCAGGCAACCTGTTGCTGAAAATGCACGCTCAGCCTCCACACTCGTTGGAGGTACTCATTTTCATTTTCAACACATCCAATGTGACTGATAAAATTCCTTTCTGCCGAGACACGGACTAAAACTCGCAAAATTCCCGATTTCCCGGCAAATTATTTATTTCCGTCGCTGCAGATGAATACTTATATACTATAATACTTTGATGTGATTCGTAATTATATTACGGAGAAATCCAAAAATTTAGAACCCCGTATCTATTATATTTCATATCGATTTTCCCATTATTAGAGTCGAGGTGTAGTAAATACATCACCGGTAGGGAAAGGTTAATATAACAATTTGATATGTCTCGATTTAGTAGTCTTCGTCGTGCTGGTGAGGTGTACGATTTCTGTTAGATACAAATTAACTGTAATAAGTTTTCGATACCACCTTCGCCCATGTAATAAAAACTGCTTCCATTTAAGGTGATACGAATTGCCAGAAGTTTATTTGAGATCACTTTTGTTCTAGATCGCATTAAAGCATACGTCTTCGAATAGTTTTGTGTTTTATACGATAATCATTCTAAATACACATAGATTATATCTTTCGAGCAAAATCATAAAGCATTAGAGCAAATATTTTCTGATATTAGTCACTTACGATTGGCAGAGTCTACTTGATAATACAGAATAACCGGATCAAGGCGACCTTGTATTTTATTCATATAATCTTTTGTAATAGAAAAAACAATTTGGAATTGTATGCTGGGCGTAGAGATGTACGATTGAAATAAGATTATTTTTTTAAAATGCAATATAAGCAACCGAGACTTAAAAAAAACCCTCCAGCTTATTTGCGGCTCTGTATCAAATGAGATTGTATGATATCAAGCATTGGACTGATTAGTTCCATCTAAGGTTCATAAGTTAATAATATTTTTTACTAAGAATATGAAGATGGATCAGAATGCACTTGTATTTCTCCGAATGCACCTGCCACAGGATTCCGTCATAATCGCCCGACTCCACTTTTTTCTACCTGTTCTATCCCAAATATTTGTTGCGGTGCGGATGTTACAACTTGAGTCGATTCAGATGTTGTAAACTTTTTGGGGATTTTAGAAGTAAGGAAAAAATTGAGTGCTAGGTCTTTCAAAATATATCAAATGTACAAAATATTCAAAAATATCCTTTTCCCTCTTTTTTCACTTCTGGTATGAACTATTTTTCATTCAACCGTTAAAAAACTTCACCATTCATCCAGGCTTTTTTCCGATGATTATATTCAATCGGAAGACTTTTGATATTTTTATTTGATCTGGGGTTCTTTGATTTTCTAATGATAAGCAGTATAAATACACACTATTATAGTGACATGTTCTTTACTAGTTTTGTACACAGGTGAAGTATTTTCACGTCTTGATGCTAAAGATTTGTTGGCTAGTTTTTACCAATTTAAGCCGGTATCATCAGCATTGTATATAAATTCTTCATAGAATCCTTATTTCTCCGTAAACAGCTTCAATGTGTCAATGAATGTGTTTGCTGAAGGTATGTCAGCAGATAACTTTTCCTCATGAATTTAAAGTTCCTTGATATTATGTCGTCCTTTGAATTTTTCAAGCCAGCCAGTACTTGCTTTGAAGATGTAATCTCCATTTAATTTTGTATTGAAAAATATTGTTTTTTCACACAATAATGGATCAGATATTGGCTGTCAAGTTGATTGTCTTTGTATGAACCATATAAAAATACACTCTTCAAGTTCTGCATTTCCCAATTTTTTCATAATTTTTCGCTCTGAGCTTCCATCTTCTGATATTAAACAATTAGTAAACTTCGTAATATGCAATTCATCACGTTTGCGAGCAAAAGTGGAAACAATTCTTCACGTGAAAATCAGCAAATAATCTACTGTATTTAGGTTCTGATTAGTTTAGCGGAGAAATATTTTCTAATATAATAATGAAAGGTATTGGTAGAAGTAGGTATATAATATACATACGTAACTTCTAAACTACAAAGCTGAGGGTTATAAATTTAGATATTCATTCGTTTCAATTCATAAATCAGCAAAAAATACTGGGAAATAATAGTTTTTGTAATTTGTAAAATTTGTCAATATAGACGAAGGATTCACTCTTCTTATTCATGACTATCAACATTTTAACAATGGTCACGTTATCGCATTATCATCCTTGTTCTATTTATTTTCAATGTTTACAATGTTCATGATTAGCAAATTTTATTTGATATCCAATGTATTCAACAAACTCACTGCTAATAGCGTATATTCATCCAATTTTATTTGGCTTAATTGGACATTTTTATTGTTAATCCTTTGAACTAGAAAGTTTTTGAAATATATGCAATATGCCGCCGGTATGGCGGCATTCGAGTGGTAAGGGTTTTAAACATCCAAAAGTCTTCTCTGAAAAACCTGTACAACTTTAAATACTATTTTTTGTTTTCTCCTCATTGCTAACACCTCTTAATCTGCGCCAAAATACATTTTAACTAGAACAATTACCCGAATGAAGCTGTTAAATCTATTGATGTTGTTTTATTCCTTTCTGATCTTCTAACATTCTTCTAATTTAAAAAAATCGTATTTTACGTATAAATTAAAATTGTTTGAACGACGGAAGATTTATAGTTATTTATGTTTTAAATAATAAACCATTTTAAACAACCCTTAGATTGTGTTCGATTATTAATCATTAATTTCGTATTCACAGAGTCAAAAAGCCACATATTTACCCAAAAATGCTTCCATTTGTATTAAATACGACGGGTGACGAAGATACAAAGAATTTCTAAGACAAAGCTGATGTTAGTTCTAACTAAATAACTGTATTTTATGGTGTTCGATAATGACTTCCTTAAATCTGCCATTGTTTTCAAGCTTGTATCTTAATTGTCTGTTATTTTTATGTCGATAAAAAAAAGATGGGCTGTAATCGGCTAGAACTAAGACTTTGTTTTATAATTTACCCATTATTTAATTGAAATGAGTTTTAAATAAGTAATGGAGCTCAAGTTGTGATGAGGCTTTTGGCAAGAACGATGTCTGGAATGCATGGTATTGCCCCAATCCACGTTTGGGTTCTTAGAAGATGGATAGTAAAATCCTGGTCAACCTTGGATTGACACATTTTTTTAGATAATTTATTTTATACGTGCAAATTTCAAGAATATCTCCTTCTAGCCAAGCGGAAGACCCAGAATTGAAAAAAAAAACCATTGCATAACATACGATTGAGCTAATTGATCGAAACAGCATTTCTATTTATATTCACTATGCAACATTATGAAAAGTCACGAATGAATCTCTTGTCAAGAGATTATGCATGCATTGAGCAATGTGCATTATTGCTATGGGCTTTATTTAAAAGATACTATATTTATGAGATTCGCATATTTTTAATTTTTATAGAACATTGCCAGGATAAAGACTATATCAGCATGTCAAAAAAAATTTTTCTACCACTCTTAAATATTCGTTTAAATACTATTTTGTTGAAAAAAAATATGGTACATACAATCGCTAATAAACTAAGGCAGCGGTTCTTAAACATATGTAATCCGCGGAACCCTGCTTGTACAGATTTTACGTCATTCTTGAGGCTTAATTTTTCAAACAAGCAAACGCAATTTCTCAAGTATAGATAAATGTTTTTTTATATTTTCGCGTACCCCTGGCAATGGCTTTGCGAACGCCAGTTTAAGAAACGCTGAACTAAGGCTTTCACATCGTATTTGAACGGTGTTTAGGTACGATATTACGATTCTACGTCACATTTAGCAATGTTGATAGACAACAGAATCGATGGTGTAATAATATTTCCGAGCGATAATATTAAATTAATTATTTCACGTGAAAAATATTTTACCCAGAAGTCTCTCATGGAGATCGCCTATATTAGATATCAGATATAACACCTTAAGAACATGTATAATTTACGCTAACATCCTCTCAAGCCATTTTAAAGCCATGAATGTTTTTGTCGCCTTGGACTCAAAAACGAATTTGTGCTTATTTTATTCAAAAGTTTCACTTTTTTCAACCGTTAAAGATACATAAAATATTGGCTTTTTTGCTCATAGTTTCATTACAAGTTTTAAGCGTTTGAATGTTGTGCGAATGTACGAATGTTTGTGAGTAGTGAAATTTTCACTATTTTTAAACGATATTCGTATTATAATATCTAAGCGGTTCTTAAACTGGGGGTCCACGAAGCCATTACCGGGGGTCCGCGAAAATATAAAAAAACATTCATTTATACCTGAACAAGATATTTCCATGGAATTATTTACAGAAAAGCTTTTAAGAAGATCTATTTTGACCAAGAAATGTTGGTTTGTTTGAAAAATTAAGTCACAAGGTTGGAATGGGGTCCGTCAAAATAAATGTGTTCAAGAGGGGGTCCGCGAAAATAAAGTTGTTAAAGAGGGGGTCCGCGAAAGAAATTTTGCTCAAAAGTTGGTCCGCAGAATACATACATAAATTTAAGAACCACTAAACATAATTTATTCGAAGTTAATTCAGGGGAATCTGAAATTGAATGAAATCTTTGAACTAAAAACCGAAAAGAACGTTATTTTTATCGGGACAAAAACCGGAACAGAAGCGGTTTATTTCGATTCAGTACACAACTTACGCGAAAGAGTATGGTTTAATTTTGTGTTGAGCTCCAGCTAAGTTGGGACCTTCTTTGGTTTATTCCACAAGACAAAAAAGTAATCTAAATGAAATTTATTAGAACGGAAAGTCAATAATCCATATATTTCTTATTGTTTTTGTAAATTCTAATATCACTATCATATGATGACATTATTATTATATAAACCAGTGGCTCTTGAATTGGGGTCCGCGAAACTATTACCGGGGGTTTGCAAAAATATAAAAAAACCATTTATGTATACTTGAACAAAACATTTTCGTAAAATTATTCACAGAAAATATTATAAGAAAATCTATTTTTACCAATATTTGACCAAAAAAGTTTGTTTGAAAAATTAAGCCTCAAGAATGACGTAAAATGTTGAGATGGGGTCCGCCAAAAAAAAAAAATATTGTTCAAGAAGGGATCCGCGAAAAAATATTTGCCCAAGGGGCTCCGAGGAGGAGAACTCTGATTTTTTGTATTGAATCGGTTCGAAATCCTGAATTTGATCAATGCTGGCACCATTAAATATTTTTCTGGATATGTTCTTCAATATATATTACAAATTTTTCAATAGTTTACATTAAAAAACGAACTTTTATATTGTAAGAATCAACTTCCATCTTTTCAATGTTCAGTCCTCTCATGAGGATTAGAGCATTCGATTCTTATGCAATTGATCCTTTTTTATAGGTCGGCAGATTTGTAAAATTTTCACGCCCGATTTACGTGATACTTTTTATATCGCATTCTATTTCACAGGCTTTTTTTCGACATTCCGCTTCCTGCAACAATAGAAACCCAATCTTTGCCAACGTGAGAACCACTTGTAACGAGAAAACACGTAAGAATTTGTCTGTCTTGCCGGGGCTTTTAACTCTATCATGGCCTATCCCAACTCTAGCAACGTAACGAATCGATTATTTCACACGAATGAGACGACCTATGCACGTAAAATTGAAAAGCGAAGAAAGCGGTTCGACTAGGTTGCATGTTGTCGCGGGTATTCGTAAACAATAGAAGAACTAGAGTTTTTGTTGTATTGAGTTCGGGAGTATGCGCTTTGTAGTTTGGCAAGATGGCGACGCTTTACAGACAATAATTTGAGTATGTCGGATTGGATGGTTGACATTATTAATAAGTACCAGACAATAATCCTCCATATATATAGGCTGTATATGATGTACCGAGTACAAGAAAGGTAAAGCTTTTGTATGCTTATTGCGAATACGGTATTGAAAACGGAACCATTTGCCCATAAATAATACGCAATGACCGCGCATAGTTGGCATTTGGTCAATCCTCTAGAGTTAGCCTAATTATTTAAGGTCCTTGCTATAACTGCACTGATCAAAGTATCTTCTTCGATTATAAAATATATTCGATCAATTATGTATTCATATTCAATTAGGCTCTGCACAACTTACGATTTAACAGTGTCTCGCAATCGGTGGCACCCGCAAGAATTCTTTAACTCGTTCGTCGCTGCGTCCACCATATAACTTTTTATTATGTAGCACGGTATTCATTAAACAATTCATACATATATGACGTAATTTTGGATAATTAGGACATGTTGCGAACATTTCACATTATTTTTGGCTCCCTGGCGATTGAGAATTTACCTCATCTTTTTCGGTATTTTGTTCCGGGAATTTTCTGGATTGGATATAAAAAAATACTACTATGTTTGCAGAAAAAAAATGCTTTTCAACCGACTGAAGCTGAAATCTCAAACAGTCTCGAAAAGCGAATCCAGCGTCTCACTGTTACGTATTTCTATAAAGATTTACAAAGGTTAACTTTATTAACGTCTTTCTATAATGTCTTCCAAATGACTATTGTCTAAATATCTTTCGGGATCGATCTCGAAACTTACATTCCTACCTTTGTCTATTCGCACTTGCTTATATACACTTTGTTTTCATTAATTTCACTAATGACAGAGTAATTGGTCTAGTTTATCGATTTAAGATAAACAACACCCAAAAAAAGATGTGTCACATGTCGCATTCTGGTCGTCCGTATTTATCCCGTGTGTTATAATATCGATATTCCTTCTGTTTACGCTCCGACTATCGAAATTGGTCCCCGTGAGAAACAACACCGATTCACGGCTCGCGACGAGAGTGTTAACTGTCTATCTATGACATCTACGGCGTGATGCATTCGCATAGAGAGGGATACTAGAAACAATTCCTTCTCTTTCCGATAACCTGCTGGTTGGAGTTTCATTTTTCGTGATGTTCAAGTTAATTTGCCCTATCGCGCCTAATACTAAAAAAAAAAATTAAAGATCGGCATAGGCTAATATAGCGAACAGACACACATTTGCGATTAATGCAACACATTGCATTGCAAAAGGTTGCGGAACACTGGACTAATGTACAAATATATTTTTTCTTCATCAACAGTGTGCATATGCTATGTGACATTCCGCTGCGTAAATGCGACGATCTATTGTCACTAAAATGTGTTTACATGTCCTTTTCGGTTTGAAGACATCCGCTCTAACAAAACGACATTGCCTTTCAGCAGATTTTAAGACACGCACTCATTGTTACAACTGGTAAACAATCCTTTTTCTGTGAGTGCCGTTCAAGATCCTTTTTGGGGTGGTGGAATGGAACCACAGTAATAAATCATGGGCCGATTGTACACCTACTTGTTGTTACTGTTATTTGAGGCCCATTTTTAAAATTTGCTCTGAATATTAACATTAATGCATTTTAATCTTATCTCGGCTAATGCTTAGCTAGTCTAGCTACAGAATGATTTTAAAGTTTTTTTTTTTTAAATTTCAGATAAACGACTCGTGCTGGCTAATGATCCCGAAAATGTCAAAGATGAATTTGCATTTGACAACCCGGGATTTAAGCCTACCGAAGGTGGAAATGTCGGCACTGGTGGAGTACCACGACAAGGTGGATGGCTCAAAATGAACAATGAAAAATCCGTGCCGAATCTTGAAGGAAAAACATTTTTAGACGATACTTTCCCTGAGGTATTTAAAATTCTATCCATCCTATATTTTATTAACTCGTTCGTCGCTGCGTCCACCAGATATGCGCGACGGGCGTTCCCCCACGTCGCGTAATTTTGGTGGATGTTTTCTTCCTCCACTTAAATACGATTTAACAAGTTATTTAATGGAATTAGCACATGCAAATATAAAATAAACAGAATATATTTTTTTCGCTCCCTGGCGATTGAGAATTTAAGTCATATTTTTGTAACAGAGTATAATCCCTTCTAAAAGATTAGCCCTGCGGATTTTTATGAATTTCAAAAGCGTGAAACGCTTTTTTCTCTTTCTTTTTTTCATTGTCGAGTCTATTGAGTATAAAAAAATACTGATATGTTTGCAGAAATAGTATGCATTTCCACCGAATGAAGGTTTTCGAACAAGTATAGTGAAATCATAAATAGTTTCCGAAAAGCGAATCCAGCGTCTCACTGTTACGTATTTCTATAAAGATTTACAAAGATTAACTTTATTAACGTCTTTCTATAATGTCTCCCAGACGACAACTGTCTAAATTTCTTTCGAGATGGACCTCGAAACTTGCAATCCTACCTTTGTATGTTCACACTTGCTTATCTTTTCTTTGTTTTCGTTAGTTTGACTAATGATAGAATAATTGGTGAAGTTTATCGATCTAAGACAAATAACACCTGAGAGAAGACATGCCACATATCGCATTCTGGTCGTCCGTGTCTTATATCACATCGCTATTCCTTCTTTTTACGCTCCGACTATCGAATTTGGGCCCCGTGAGAAACAACACTGCTTTAGGCTGGGCGACGAGAGTGTTAATATATTTGTATGTTGGAACGCTCAGAAAAATAAACATGTTCGAAACGGGATCTCTATCTGGGCTTCCTGCTGGTTGTTATACTACTGAAGAAATATAATATTAGCCCCAATTAGTTTTATATATGTATATATAGAGTATCTATGAAATTTATCAAAAAATATTAGAATCTAGGATCTATTGACCAGCGCCCTTTTTATTTTTTCTCCTAATTTGGTATATAAATTTGGCATGGTTTTCTAGATATCATAGCTAGACTTGAACTCTAAACACTAGTGTGTCTGTTACATAGAGCCCCACGAGCCGTAGAGCTTTTGCTTTGCGCCCTGCCCCATCTGTACACTCCAAGATGGAGGGCATCACGCGGGTACGTTTATTATTAAATTAAGAAGTGTCTAAAAATGAAGGAGGAGATGATAAGGTGGGGATAAAAAGTTGACATTCTTGACCAGATCTTTACTCTACGAAGAGAGACACACCAGCTGTGAGACCGCTGGGGAGTCGGCGGGAAAAACGTCTTTCCACTGTCTATCAATCAATTCTCTTGTTATTCCCTGCGTTTCTGTATCTCGAAATCACGCTCGCGCAAAAGGGCAGGAAGAACACACTATTAATCTTGCGAATTGTATCTATGACGATTGATATAGGCTCAAATAAAAGTTGATTGTTTTTGTGTGCGTTTCCAAACTATTGATAAATATTAAATGAATAGTATTTTTTTCTATATACAATATCAACGCATATTTTCAGAGCAATCGTAAAAGTACCATGGTGCCTTTGTGGTCAAAAGATTTCACTGGACTTGGATTTGAAGTGTCTGGAAGTATGAGGGATGGAATATATGTAAGCAGAGTCCTGCGTGGGGGCCCAGCATTTGAATCAGAAAAAATTCACACAGGTATAAATGAAATATTTATTCTCTTAAATATTTTCAAATGCAGAGTGGAATTCATAACTGTTCTGTATAATTAAAATTATTTTTCATCACAAGAAAAATTACTTGATGATTTTTTTAATTGTTCTTTTACATAAATTATTTTTTTATTTTTAGGGGATAGAATTAATAGTATTAGGATATCATTTAGAAATATGGTGTATGAAGACGCTTTATCTATTTTATCTTTTGCGAGTCCTTATGAACTACAGTTAGAAGTTCAGTCGCCTCTGCAT
Source organism: Stenopsyche tienmushanensis (assembly GCA_008973525.1). Lineage (NCBI taxonomy): Eukaryota > Metazoa > Arthropoda > Insecta > Trichoptera > Stenopsychidae > Stenopsyche > Stenopsyche tienmushanensis. Next base: position 197,976 of record WACJ01000360.1, read on the forward strand.
AATACAAGTAACGCTAAGGACGTTCAAACAAGACTCTCAGCCATATTAACCGGCAGCACTAATATTCAAAGAAGTCCTGGTTCAACTCTACAGGTATGGATGCTTTTCAATAAAACAAAATAATTTTAAACGCTTATGGTATTTTGTGTTAAAAATAAATTTCGTTTTGGTGAAGTAATCATGTTATTAAAAATGAAATATTGAAAAACAAATTCCCATTTAAATATAGTATTTTTCAATATTTTTAATTTGTTTATAGAATACAAGTGATAAAATAAGAAAAATTCCTGGATATGACAGTCTTGATAAAAATTGGAAATCTGGAAATGATGAAATAAGACATCCAATACTTGGAATCAAAAGACCGAGGTGTAATTCATATGGTGATGCTAATACTGTAAGTTAAAATGATCTTGTTTAATTATCCGTTCTCATAGTACTACAATTAGCGTTACTAGTACTCTAAGATATTCTTATATTGTGGCTATTTTTAATTTGATTATTATGTTTCAGCTTGAAAAGTCTTCTCGGCAATATTATCTTCCTAGACCACCTGCGTCCCCGAATTCAACACTGGATTCATCTAATCAATCTAAAAACACTTCATTGAAAAAAATGTTAACTGATAAGATCATTACTTCTACTCTTGAGAAAAATAAGCCTTACCATCAGCAACATATGTCAAAAGAGCAAAGGAGTAGTCAGCTGACTACGTTGGATAGAGAAAATGAAAAGAATGCAAAAAATAGATTGAGTAGTGATTTTCAATCAAAAGTAGACGCCAAAAACAAATCTTCTGAGCATGATGTTATTTCAAAACCAGAGAGGACTAAAATTAGAGGATCTAACGATCCAACAATAAGTAATCTACGTATATCTGCCCCACCTGATGTGGTTATCATCAAAGACGGTGGTGATATGTATAGTGTAAAAAATGAAAAATCAGAAACCCAAAAAAAAGAACCGGACGTAGGAAAAAAGGGTATGAAATTTGGAATTAGAGTCTTACCACCTAACGTACCTGACGATGGTACTATTAGCATGAATTTGCGTAACTCAAAATTTGATATGAAATCAGGAAATGAAAATGGTAATGTTGTAGCAGAGATCAAAAGCATAGATGAAGTTGATAAAAATTTCATTTCAAATGTTGATAATGTGAAAGAAAATTCTGTGGATGTTAAAGTTTCTAGTACACCTAAAACGGCACCCGTTGTAGCTAAAAGAAGAGAAAAACCAGCAGCACCAATTCCAAATGCAAGAGTTCTATCTCAAAACAATATAAGTACTTCAGGTTCTGCTACTGATATTGAAACTAAAGCGGTATTACCAACAGATTCATTTGAAAATGTGGGCACGTTCAGTAGAGACGATGAATTGAATTCTAGTGGAATTAAAAGAGACTCTCAGGGCATACCACAGGAAATTCCTCAGCATATGATGGAAGCTGCTTTGTATGCAAGAAATAATAGAAAATCATCAGCCGATTTAATGAATGATAGACAACAATCTGATAGTTTTAATATTGGTTTAGATTCTCGTAAGGTAGACGTAAACATTAAAATTGATAAAGAAAATAAGAATTCAAAAAAGTCTAAAGGAAAGGCTCCTTCACCACCAGAAATGAATTTGTCAAGAAGCAATGAATCAGAGACATTAAATTATTCGAGCCTAACAAATAATTCTGAAGATTTTTCTATTAATAATTCGTCAAAAAATGATATTACTACTAGGGCTATGAATTTCACAGATAATTTCGGGGATGAAAATGTAAATATTGTTTTAACTGAGATTGTTGAAAACAAACAATACGACAGTACATCTGATTCCAATAGATCTGATGATATGATTTTAAATAAAAGTTTGATTAATACATCCACACCTAAAATAGAAAAGGTTGTAAAACGAATGCGACCTGATGTACCGGTTCAAAAACCAGACGATTTTTCAATGAAAAATGAAAGTAACGATGATACCATTGGTTATGAAATAAAACCTTTAAGAAATAATGAAATGTCTGATTCTTTAAACAATTTCTTTGATGATTCTAAATCTAATGTTAGTTCAAATTTTGAAATGAACTCTGAAGTTTCTTTAAATCAAGACAGCACAAGTTCAAATCCCAATAGTGAAATAGAAAAAAATAAACTTTCCTCAACCACAATTGAGCTTAATTCCAGTGATATAACCATACACAGTTCACCCGTTAATGAATTGCAATCCCAAAATCAAGATGAAAATGAAAGGAAAACTTCTAGTTTAGGTGATTTATCGAGGCTTGAAACATCAGAAAAAAATAGTGGCATTAAAAAACCATCTCAAGGTACTCTAGAAAGAGCTCAAAGTCTGGATATATCATCAGAAGATACAAAAATAGCCGGCGTGGAAAAGGGTATAACTCCCAAAAAACGTAAATCAAATTCAGTTTTTGATGGCAATTATTATGATGAAGCTAAAGACAATTTACCGTTAAATTCAGATGAAAGTATAAATCAAATATTAGTTCATTCTAAAGAACCTAGATTGAGTTTTGATATCAGTAATATTTCTTCAATAGATGGATTAAATACATTTCAAAAAAATAGACTGAAAAAAGCATCAGAATGGGGCAATTTGGAAGATGCCATTATTTTAAAAAAAGATAATGCAGAATCAAGTAATTCAGGATCATCTGAAATTGTTAATTCCGCTGAAAACTTAAATGAATCTGTAACGAGCAATGGTGAGATTGTAGCTCGAGTTTTAGAAGAGCAAAATGTTAAACTAAATGATGAAATCAATAAATTTAAGTTGATAACGGGCGAAAATGAATTGAACGAAGTTTCAAAAGTAAAGGATTTTTCTCCTGCCATTACGATACCTACTTTTGATTTCAAAAATGAAATTAGCACCAATAGTGAAACACTCAAAAGTAATTCAGATTTTGTAACATCTGTTGAGCCTTATGATATTAAAAAAAAACCTGAAGTGCCGGCAAGAAACAAAGCTATGTTGGAAAATAGTATTAATATAAAACCAACTTTTGAAATAGGCACATTTGTTTCGGACTCGACAAGTACAAAATATAAATCGGACGATCCTGTTAATGCGTCAGGTAAATTATCTCCAAAATTAGAAGAAAAGCTAACTATGATTTATGATACTAATATACCTGATGATATAAAAGTATCTAGACATACATTAGTTAGCAGTTTAGAAAGGCCAAAATCTGATATTATGAAGAAAATATTAGCACAAAATCCTGTGCTAACATCAAATATCGAGTCTTCTGTACAAAAGCAAGTTTTAGGCGGTAAAGATGAACCGGAATTTGATGATAATAGTGTATTTCAATCGGCAAAACATTACAATTCTGTCAGCGTAACGAATCCTGATGTTTGTATTGATAGAAATTTTGATAGTAAAACCAATTCCACAACATATACTTTGCTTAATCAACCCGATATTGTAAATCTTAGAATAAAGCCGAGCAAAAGTGAGGACTCAAGTGAAAAGAATATACAAAATTCTGAAAGCGAATTTATAAGCAACATTAATATTATCGGAGCAACTTCTAAAAACGATGTATCGAGCTTGAATTATAATATTGATAGTGAATTATCTCCTGAAAAAAATTCCTCTGCCCGAAATTTCTTTTCTAGCAATGATAATATTGTTACAATATCTACAGACGGAAGTCAACCATCATCGATAATCACCATTGAGAGCGATACTTTAATGCAGAATAAGGTTGAAAGTTTTAAAAACTCAATCGAAATAAATACTGATAATCAGAAAAAATCAAACAATGAGACTACCAAAGATATTGTTGATTCAGAATTAAGCCTTTATAATGAAATAATATCCGAGCTTCAAAAATCAAAAAACCCTCAATCAGAAAAAGTCCAACCAGTGTCCTCTATTATGTCGAGCAGTAAAACATATTTGACTGATGATGGAATTAGTGAGAGATTGGGAAGATTGAATACTTTTACCTCTGATGCAGAAAATAAAACTATCCAATCGAGTAAATCAGTTACAGTTAGTCTATTGAAAGATGAGTTTGGAAATGATGGTAAAAATCAAAATGTAGATGAGTTTAACAATCGCTTGGTAACAGTAAACACAACACCACTGGACACAAATAGTTTGGCAATCAAAAAAATAAATAACTCTGGTGCCAAAAATGCTGATGAATTAGAAGTAAAACAATTCACTGAGAACAAAATTCTTTCCAATATAGAGACTCAAAAACCAAATATAAATTATTTTACAGAAAATAAAACACAATTAAGTTTCAATGAAGTAACTACTGTTCAGACATCTGTATCGGAGACAAGTAAATTATATAATAGAATAATAGATAATCCCCACATGATTTCTTCAAAAAGTTTTCAAAACTCAGACCTCACCATAAGTGATCTCCGAACAGAACCAGAAAAGAATATTGATGAAATTATATTAATTAATAAAAAACCAACGTCATATAAATTTTGTGTAGAAGATAATAATAGTAAATCAGCAGTGAAGGTAGTTAAAACGATAGAAACTGATGAAACTATAAAAATCAAAGGGAGCGAAAATTTAGATGAAGATAAAGGAGAAATAATAACAAAAAGTATTAAAAAAATTGTTAAAACTGAAAAATCAAGTGAAGTCAACAATGAAAAAATACAAAATATTGACATAAAGATGTTACCAAAAGACTATGTTACAGAAATTGAGGTTTCTACCCCTGTAAATGAAAAATCTATAGAAAGTAGTATTAAAAATGAAATTGAGAATTCTTATGCAAAGCAAATTTCAAGTGGTACTAATGAAAATGACATGGATAATTTTCTAAAAAATGAAAGAAGATTTTCTGCTGATGAAATGTATGATTCGGAGAGATATGTCGAAAGAAGATCATCGAGTCCAATCATGATGCGAAATGGTAAAGACCCGCTCAAATCCAACGAGGATCACAAACATAAAAGACACAGTGACTTTGACTTACCTCGCAATACCCACATAAAATTCAGGACAACTACATATGAGCAACAGAGTGCAACACCCAATCGTTTGTCAAATACTTCGGAGAAAAGACTTTCACAAATTGAAATACTTAAATCAAATTTTGAAAAGGGAAGCGCCGAAAATGTATCCATTTTGTCTTCGAATAAACCATCAATATCCTCCAAACCGAGTAACATACCAATAAAGTTACCAGAAAAGCCGGTATCTCCAAATAAAATGCCCGTTATAAGTCCATCAAAAATACCTGTACTTAATAGCCAAAATCAAAAGTCTGCTAGTCAGGAAAATCTTCTAGATAAGAGTCTATCTCTTCAAAGATCACCTCAAATTAATAAGCTATCAACATCAACGGGAAATATATCAATAACATCAATCAAAAGCAGTTCAAGAAATCCAAGTGGAAAATAATTTGATGTATTGTTATTTATAATTGAGAAAAATGTAAATACGTGAAATAAAAATTCACAAAGTCGAATATATTTATTAGGATTATTTGTTCTTAATATTTATTTTATTTCATATTTGTTAAAATATAACACAATAAAACGCACGCATATTGCTTGGAAAAGTAAATAGTTAAAATTTTCTTTATTTAAAATAGTCCAAACAGATAAATGATATAAAAAATGATTACGTTGTATATTGTATGAGTGAACTTATTTTATTTAAGAAGTTTTACAAACAGTAATACCTCTCTTGCAACGAAGACGTTCCATTTCATGACATTACTAAATTAACTAAGTATTAACTAATACCACTTATTTACCTAATTAATATTATGCTATTTTAAATATTTCTTATGCTTTTGTCATACGCAATGCATGATAAATGAAATGATTTTTTTAGTGCAGTTTTATGGTTTTTTTAATAGAGGTAATACTGTTATGTAATTGATAATCATTGTTTTTGTTTGTTTTTTAATAACTGTACATTGTTCAAAGTAAAGAAAATATCCATATGGCAATAAATCATAAATGTATTTTATTATTATTTTAAATATTGTTATGGTTAATGCTTCAAAATTTAATCAATTAAATAAGTGCTATTTGCTAGTTTTTTCATTTTGCTTTGGCTAAATTGCTAATGAATAAAATTGTAAGACCCGCAACAAGATGGAAAAAGTTCTATGTATTTGTTAATATATTGTTGTTAAAATCTCACATCTTCTTAGTTGTAAGTCTAATTGTATTTATTTTCGTTAAGTAATTATGTATCTTGATATTTTCATAAAAGTTTGAAATTTATAAATGATGAATTTTTATTATTATAATTATTGCTCACTCGCTTTATATTATATTACATATAAGCTCAGTGACTTCCATTTGTGCACACTGTAAATTAAAAATAAAAATTACATTAATTTATTTTAAAATACAACATGTTGTATATTTTTAACAAATATTAAACCACCAATTGACTAAAGTTGTTATGTGACTTATGGTATTTTCCATATTCATTGGCTTTATTCTGCACAATATATAAAACAGTAATACTAAAATTATCTACTTGATTTAATATCGCAGTCTAATAGTAAATAGTTAAAGTATTATATTTAATGTAACACGCTATTAGAGTGCGATGAAATAGTTTATTTTATATATATTTTATGAATGAATATAACAAAGCAATTTTTAAGATCTTTTTGATTTATTTATATCATATTGGATCTATTTGATATGTGTATATCACAAGTAAAAATATATTATTGTGCTATTGAGATAAGCGAGTATTAAGTAATAAGTTATTTTTATAAAAGTCTAATGGTGCCTTATTATATTGTAATTATTTTATTATAACCATTGTTATTTTAAAAAATTATGCATTATGAAATAATGTTAAATAAAATTTCATATTATACATATTTTTTTTTATTTCCGTTAACCCTTCTGTCAATAAGATGGTCTGGCCAGACCATTTCACTTTTGCGATGATTTTTTTTTAAAAGTAGCAATGTATTGATCTTACCGAATCTTTCTGACTTTGTTTAAAAAAAATGTTTGGGATCCTTGTGTTTCGAGAAAAAAGCTGATAAAGGTTTATATGTATTTAGCACAATAAGACAGAAAATTGAAGATGTGACGGCTAAAAGAGAGTTGAAATGAGATATTAACTTCTTTCAAATTGTCTCATTAAATAATTGACATTATTAACGATATCAAGCAAATTACTTTTTCTAAAACTTCAATGCGATATTTTGGAGCTAAAAAACTTGACTTTAAATACAGTGAGAACGTATAGTGATTTTATTTTGATATCGGTATTATTAGATGTAAATATAAAACGAGTGGTGCAATAGAATATTAATATTACATTTATAAGTAAATATTGATAGTGATAAAATTAACTCACACGAGTCCGAGGACTGTGTCATGATCTTATTAAAACTGATAATAAAAATTGTTTTTCTTCTTTGGAAATCATCATTCCAAACTATTTTAGATCAATTCTGTTTCGTATTAATATTACGCCGAGTTTGGCGCATCTTTGGCTTGCAATTCATTAAAAATGTAATTTGTTTTAAGCCTTTATTTATTAAAAGTATTTGTATTAACAGCTTAACGGCCGCGGACTCGTATTTGAGTCTTTGAAAAACTTCGGTTGCTGTCGTGGATTTTTATATGAATCCTATATCATACGTTCCATTCTATTGAAAAATTATTGGGTTACTAAGAGATCTAAAGTGGTTTAAGAAACATAGTTAATTTAGTAAAATGACAGTTTATTTGTTTTTTTTTGCAAAATCGAAGACCGCCAGGCAAAATTCATTAAAAAAACATGCGGTCGTTAAGCTGTTAATACCCCAATATGACTCTGCTCATAATGTGTTGATATTTTTATAAAAAGGAATTGAAAAATATATTGCTTCATAAGTAAAAGGTTATTGGTAAGATCATAAAGTATTGGTAGAGTTATTGCTTTCTTCTAAAATGATGGTAAAATTGTGGATATTATTTAATGCCTTTCTCATAAACATGTCATTGATACAAGTTTCATCCATGCCCGTTAAAGATATTAAAGCTGCTGTGAGCTATATTTATTTTGATATTTTTATGTACTGAACAATGATGTAATTGGTTGTTTAAAATTATTTAAAATTACTAGATGCATCTGTATAAATATGGATATATTGATCTAAATGCTGATACAGATGATGCTTTTACGACGGGATTGAAAACATTTCAAAGATATGCTGGAATTAGTGAAACAGGTTAGTAGTAGTTTTTATTCATTATAACTATTATTATATAATCAAATCTATTTTAAATACAAATTTCGGTTGTATTTTTTCCCCTAGAAGTATTATGATGTATCACAAACATATTTTTTACTCTCATCTTGTAAACTACATTATCATTCTGGGAGGCTTTTATTCTATGCATATGTGCTGTTTATAATTTATGACATAAAATAATATAATTTTTGATTGATATAATTTTACCTTCTCTTAATATATTACTATTTTATTACGAATATTTTCTATTAAAACTCTCCTTTTGCGTCATTTTTCAGATTGTTTTGAGAATAATGTGAATTCTGTATATCATCATCATAAATTAACAGTGTTTCCAGATTATTTTCTTAATTTATTAATTTGAATGAATGTATATACGGTAGAACCCCGATTATCCTGACTAGTTGGGGATGAAAGTAGTCTGGATAACGAAAATCCGGATAATCGAAAATAATCATAATTAACAGGGAAAGTGTGAATTATTTTTATTTGTCCAGATTTACATATACATAAAATAAATTATTATATCGCGAATACTCTAATAAGATATATTAGTTTTCTTGAATTACAATCTTCTTGGTGCTCAAGCCATTTCATGGCGACATCTGAAAACTGAAAAGCTTCAGAATTACCAATATCTTCAAAGGTCCAATATCTTCTCTCTCGCAAATCTCTTCTTCGTCTTCTCGACCTTGTTCTTCTGAGGCAGATATTTCTCTCATTATTTTCTCATCATTCAAAATTAGGAATCTAGGATCGTTTGCATCACAATTTAACCTCTCGGTTACATCTTCATCGCATTCAGCATATATAGAAATTTGTGCTATTTCTTTCGCAATGTCTCCTATATCAGGTTCTACTGTGTAACGGGAACTTATAATGGTAGTTTCAAAATTTTGATCCATGATTTTTTTTCAAAATTTATATATCTAAAGAATTCCAACTGTTTCTCCATTATTTTCGTCTGCTAGCAATAATCGTCGAAGCATCTGATTTCTATGTAAACTATTGAATGATTATATTACACCCTGATTTATCGGTTGTATTACCGACGTGACATTTAATCGATCTGATTTAAACTTTCCATAAATGGATGGATGTCTGCATTGTCTAGTAATAATAAGGTTTTCCCCCTTTATCTATGGAGTTTTAATGTTGAGACGGGGGCGCTCTCGGGGGCAGAGTCCCAAGGCGGCTCTTCGCTCCCAACTTCTCGTCGGGATAGTCGCGCTAACGCACGGGTTCGTTCTTCTATCAGGCGGTAATGTTGCTGGACGAATGGATGGGAATAAACGGGCGTCAAATAGAAAGACTCTCTTCTCTAAATAACGAGAGAGAAAGAGATCTGGCTGCAGGAGGGACGATCTTCCGCAGCCAAGGCTAACCGACGACTCTCCCGACTCCCGCCTCCTGCGCGTCACTACCCAACCGGCAACGGTGCACGCGCAAGAAGCGATCGGTCGGTATGCAGGTGCAATGATTCCGCAGGGCCACAAGAGATGGCGCTGTTAAAATAACACATTGCACCTGAAGAGAGATGGAAGATGTCGCTGTTAACAGCGCTACTACGTGGGGATGGTAAATCACCCACGCTGCAGAGTGTTGATATTTTTTCTCATCTGGTATGAATTATTTTTCATACCATTGTTTAAAAACTTCACCATTCATCCAGGCTTTTTTCTGATAATCATTTTCAACCGGATGACTTTTTTGAAGAAGAAGCCTGCATTTGCACACACCAGTATAATGACACGTTCTTTACTAGTTTTGTATCCAGGTGAAGTATTTTCACGTGTTGATGCTAAAAATTTGTTGGCTAGTTTTTTCCAATTTAAGCCGGTCTTATCAGCATTGTATATAGACTCTTCGTCGAATCTTTCCTTTTCCACGAATAGCTTAAATGTGTTTGCTGATGGTATGTCAGTAGGAAGCTTTTCCCCATGAAGTTCCCTGATATCATGTCGCCTTTTAATTTTTTTAAGTCAGCCCGAACTTGCTTTGAAGGTGGAATCTCCACTTAATTTTGTATTGAAAATATTACTTTTTCACACAATATTGGCTCTCAAGTTGATCGTCTTTATATGAATCACATAAAAATACACTATTCAACTTCTGTATATCCTGATTTTTTCATAATTATTCGCTCTGAGCTTCAATCTTCTGATATTAACTAATTAATAAACTTCGTAATATGCAATTCATCACGTACGTGAGCAAAATTGGAGACCATTTTCCACGTGCAAATCAGCAAATAATATTTTTTAAATTTTATTTTGAACAATTCGGATAATGGAAAATCCAGATAATCGAGGTCTTCTGTATTTTTAAAATATGGTCTTCAAGCAAAACTATTATATATATTTCAATCCAAAAACCAATATAGTGTCGTATTTTAGTATCACCTGTAAGATCAAATATTTTATCATAAATAAATTTTGCCTTATTTACATTTTTTTAATCAAATTTAAAGGACATATATTGATACAAAAGCTTAAGGAATGACATGTAACGTCGAATGTTTTTTGAATAAATAACGATAAGATAGTAAAATTTGAACAGACAGTTCATTGATAGTAAGTAAATCATAATTTTCATTTAGTTAAACTTGGTACATTTTTTGAAGATTTTTGAGACACTTTATTTCTTCATCTCTTCAAGACATAACAATCTTTAAATTGACTATGTGAATGTATAAATGCCTGTGTTATTAAATTTTAAAAATAAAAAAAAATGTATTTCTTACTTGCATTTATTGCAAAATTGCAATTTATAAAGGTTAAAAAAATCAATGATGAATTTTGTGAAACATCAATAACACTTTACCGATCGCATGAATGCCCAATACATTTATACCAATCATAAAACACAAATATTATGAACCAATAATCCAATATAAAACACTTATGGATCAATAAATTATTATTTAAAAAAAAAGTGTATAAAAGTTTATTCAATCAAACATTGAAAAATCGAATGAATCCAAATTCTTAAAGAAATATAAGCAACTATATTATGTACACTGTTTTATTTATTGTATTTTGATCGATTTTCAGGTATTGTGGATGAAGAAACAACCATCGCAATCAGCAAGAAAAGATGCGGAGTTCCGGATTTTAAAAATAAAGGTAAGCACCCGAAATCAAATTTTGTCAGATAGTGTCACAGATGTTACCCTTAAGTAGTTGTCATTCCGTTAAACGATTTAAAAGTTAGCTGTTTATCAAGGCAATTTAGAGCAGCGAGCGGCCATGAATAATTGGAACCGAATATGAAAAGGAATGTACAAAGTACTGACAAAATCGGTTTATTACACAGGTCGTTTGACGCATGGACCGACACAATATTTTAGGGGGTTAGGGGGGTCTTTTGCAAGGTTTTACAAATAGGTCATATGTCTTAAGGGTCATACAAATCATTCAATAAGTCGTTTACCTCTTCGAGCTGACTTCGAACAACTTTAATTTCGCATACCTACTGTTAGAGATATATGAGTGCAATCGATAATTTTGATTAAAATATTTTTAGGAACATCTCCTATAATAAAACTAAATATGATGAATTATGAAAGAAATGTTGCTCAACTCCAAGCGCTCCTACCTGACCTAACTCCCTAGTTCACAGCGATTCCGGCGTGCTCCTGATTATGCGCTATAACTTCGTAAATATTTCATATTCCGATTTTTCTCTTTTATAGTATACTCTCAATATGTTATACTTTCGAAATACGCAATTTAAAAAAAGCGATTTTTTTAAAGTTGTAAAGGGTTTGCCCCCCTTAAATCGCATTGGTTTATCCCTGACATCGTACATCCTATTTATGCGTACTATATCAAATGTATATGACAAATTTTATGTGGCCATTTCATAAGATTAAATATAAAAATGATATCAGTTTATTTACCAAGAAGTGCACATTCATTATGAAACAAAATCTACCCAACGACAATATTAAGTATCCAAACGCTTATATCCGAATTATGAATTCTATTTTAAAACTAAATTTAATTTCAATTCACAGAGCCAAAATATTGGACATCAAGAATAATAAGTTATCGAATATCTCGATACCCTAAATATTTGAATTCGGCGATTGTCGATCGTGAAGTTTTTAAAGCATTTGAACTTTGGAGCAAGACCATAGATGTTGTGTTTTTAATGACGTCGCATATCTCAGCTGACATCGAAATACAGTAAATATGGCATTTGAGAACAATTGCTTTTTGATAGGTGTCGAATCATCTTATGATATATTTTATTTCAGGTTTTCGGACAAGCTGGAACCATCGGTCGATTTGTCCTACCAGAGTGATTCCATGATTGGATTGTCGAGCTATCCGGTATGAAAGTATCCAGAATGTAGGATATCCTTGATCAAGTGTTATCAAATTCGTTCCATGTATGTGGATGTCAGACCGCTGAAAACACTGACCTTCTTAAAGGGGCCATCTCACTTTATCACGTCAAAAGAAACGTTTTTTAAACAATTTCATTTTTCTAAAAGATATCTTTAAGACTGTTGTCCATAATTTTGGCGAAGACGTTTTGATTATTTCAATGCTTTATAGCCAATTTACGAAATTCACAAAAATCACTCCATCCAGATTGCGCCCAAATGGTTCTGAGGCCGCTGCGGTCACAGACTTGCCCCTATACCTGCTTTTGTTTGCAGGTCAGAGGTTCCCTTTAGGGGTATATCTTATCTTTGTTCTAGTAAGGAAGCGAATGAAGTAAAAAAAAATGTTAACACAGATTTAAAAAAGGCGAATAAGCAAGTGGAAAGTAAAAGCACAAAAAGAAAGAACTCTGTGATATCGGAATCGAACGAATGCTTCGTACATGGAACGATGTGGGTCACCAGGTTAGCTTTTTGGGGGGAGTTTACGAGTAAATTATGGTGTCATCGAAAGGATGGCTCAAAGTGAAGGCATGTATGACCACCTTCCATATCCTCCTAAATATTCGGATTTGTTAGAACTTGTAAATCCTATCTATTGGAAGGATATTTTGTCGATTTTTCCTGTTTCCAGGGGAAAAAATTCGATCGAAAGGAATTTAACGACCTTGGAGTTTTAAGACCACGAAAAGCAGCGATAATAATTAAGACGTCCGTAATATCTGAGTTTCTGTCTGTTGTGTCTGAAATCGAGATTTCAATGAAAACCATCGTGTATTTCGAAGATACACACTCCTTTAGCAGGCCATAGCAGTTATATCATTCATGCAAATAATTACTTGAATACCTTCCAATGTGGGCGTTTTAAATTGATAACATTTGATCTAGCGGTCATTATATTCTATATATTCACATATGTTTATTTTATAAAATGCTTTATATTTTGTTTTAAGAATTTATTCGGCAAGATATATTTAAGAAGAGATTTACTTTGGACTTCAGATATGGACGTTGGTATAAATCTATTGCAAATAGTTTCTCATCAAATCGGTCATATTTTGGGATTGCAGCATACAGATAATGATGATTCCATCATGTATCCATATGCGAAAGAATACAATAAAAGTTTCAATCTGAGCAAAAGGGACGTTGAGTTATCGCAGGTTCTTATAAATAATCTTATTTTTGTAACATTTTTTGATTGAGTTTTTTTTGGAAACTATAGCACTCGTTCGTGAATCCTTAGAAGCTATAGAATTCGTTCGAAAATTTTTGGAAGATTTACTACAGATCACCTCTATTTCTTAACACGTTAACTGCGGGAAGCATATTTTTATGAATTACGATGTCTCGTGGTGAATGAACACTTATTTGGTATAACGTCAGAAAGAGGGAGATTATAGTGTTGTAAATATTAAAATATATTTTAATTTTAGACGTATTATGAAGCTCCGAAACAAAATGAAAGACTATGTATAAATACCTCTATTGATGCCATATTATCGAAGGGGGACGAGATTACTTTATTTCGAGGTATACAAATGACTTTTCATTTCAAAATCCATTCGGATGATTAAAAAATGCTTATCGTAATATTAATTTGATTAATCACCAAAGAAATAATCCATTATATAATATTGCTCAACCTACTACATAATATAATATTATTTTTTAATATCTAAAATAGACGAATACCATATAACATACATATTTGATATTTTTTGGGTATTCATTTGAAACGTGATTGTCACGAAATTAAATATCAAGTAATGATCATTTGTCGATGCGTTTATATTCATAAAAATTCAACTGTCATGATGTGTATTTATTGTTCTTAAAAAGGTTTAATATTTTGGAAAACGTTCAATGGTTCTGTGGTCGAAGGATACCCGAAATATATATCGGACGAGTGGCCAGAAATCAAAGGACCAATCGACGCAATATTTGAAGATGACAACGGATGGACTTACATATTCCAAGGCGAAATATTTTGGAAATATTTTGGACATTTTTTGGATACTAAGACCCCAAATCTTATAGAAAATGGTAATGATTCACTCAATAAAAATATATAAATATTCACAAATTTATGCATTCTCTAGAGAGCCGTTCCAATAATATTTTTCATTCGTAAAATTCATATGAAACTTACCTAACGTTTATAACAAGCACTATGAGATTGATATAATTTGCTCGTAATAACCGATAATTGTTACTATCTTTATGAATTAATTGTAATGGGGAACGATTTGATTTGTGTTTTTATGATATCTTTAACCATTATGACATTATCATAATCTTTATTGTTTGAATGTTCTAAGGACTAAAGGGTGTCGTAATCCCTTCTCGTTATTCGGCATCAAGGTGTTTTTAAATAACATTGTATTTTTACAGAATTTCCTGAAGGTCCGCGACATGTGCAAGCAGCTTCCATTTTCGAAGACCAGATCATCTTATTCGGAGAGGATAATCTGTATATTTTTGAAATATCCACATCTAATGGACGATTGGTTAAATCATTAACTAAACAAGTTGGTCGTGTAGATGTTGCGTTTTTGTATAAAAATATTACATCCGGTGCAGTGAACATCGCTTTAGTACGAAAATCCAAATATGGTTTATATCCAGCCAAGGATTTAAAAGTATGATATTTTTTCATAACCATTTAAATTACACTTCTTAAAATACCAGGATATTGCAATCAAAAATTTTCACTGAATGCTTGAAATGAGTGGCCCAAAGCTTCTTGTATTTTTTTATTGCCTTTAAATGAGGAAGAGCTTCCCGGGAGGAGATGATGCCACCCTGGCAATTTGATGCTCTTTTTGAGCCCTTGAGCTGATCACCATGTTGAGAGCTTTCCCGAGGCGAAATTTGTCAAAATAACCACGTGGTTTAATTGACTTTTAGCCTGAAAAGAAAAGAACGCAAGATGATCATAACGACATCTGTTTGGATCCTTGAAATAGATTAGGCCCAATGGTTCTGAGAAGGGAAAAAGGCGACCAAAGGGGACAGGAGATTTTTAACCAGGGTTTTGAACCGTTATTTTTAATTTCGGTTTTGGTTTAGTTACGTTCCTAACATTTATATTGGTTCGGTTCCGGTTTTCCCATCTAGAGGTTTATAAGGGTTGATGGTATTTGAATATTTTTAAATAGATTCGAAAAATTGTTGCGGATTATTGAAACGGTTATCGATAAGAATTTTATTAATACTATATGTTACCATAATTGGAATACCGAAATCTGAAGTGCTCAATAAGTTGTTTAACATTATTTTTTAAATTTTTATTTCAGAGTATTGATGAGACATTTGAAATGCAGTATAATAATGCTGAATTTTTCAATTGCTAAATAAAGCATAGAAGATTTGCTGCGAACATTTAATTCAAAACCTGAATTAAAATATACAAGTTTTTAATACATTAACGATCGCGAATGCCACATTGGCGTCTTTAGCTACGTAGAGCTTTTGATACAAAAAAAAAACACATTGCGGACAGTTAAGTGTTAGTAAATCTGAACTATATTTGTTAATGGATATTTTTAAAAAAATGTTAAAATACATATGTACACCACAACTCAATGTATTTTTCATTGATTTTATTAAACCTTTATGAATTGCAATAAATATATGCAAAAAATAAATTAAAAAATTACTTTTACATATCAAATTTAAAGATTATGTTATTTCTTGAAGATGTGAAGAAATAAAGTGACTCAAGAACCTTTGGAAAATGAATTTTAATTCAAATATTATATTTACTTATTTTTATTGAATCAAGTATGCCTATCAGATAGGAAGTGGGGGCGGAGAATAGAGTAGACAGTATATTAATCATAAGACAGAAATTAGGACAAGTAGAAAAATGCATGATAGTTCTTGTGTTTTCCAACACTTTTTGTGATGGTCGCAATACTACACAATTTGAAAAAAATCCCTCTCTAACGGACTTTTAAAATATTACTTGCCTAGGTTCTAACATTTTATCTGAAATGTTTTAGGTCAGGAGTGACCAGAGCGTCGACTGCGGTCGACCAGTCGACTACGTAACTATTCTAACTAACGTAACTAACGTCTGATATGTACACATCTCCGATGCTCTTCCTAATTAGTTTGTGAAAAGAAACAATTATTTTCTCTTATTAAAGTAAGTTGATATTGAATATGTATTAGTATTATCTATGTTTATTTTGAGTTTAGACCTATTTTTTTGCTTTAAATTACTACTTTTCTTATGACCACCGCCTATAGTTTAAACAAAGTTGCTCGTAATAATCAGATGTTTGGCCGCCCCTGCTCTGTACGTGTATGTATAATTTGCTATCTTATGATTATTTATATAAACATTACATGCTATGCCGCTCTTCATACTTTTATATCAATGTATATTCTTTAAGAATGATGGAATAATATATAATTTTACTAAAAGAAATGTAAATAAGGCAAACATTACACCAACATTACTTATGGTAAAGTATTTGATCTAGCTCGTTCGGGGCCAAGAAGCTTTAGTAACAGAACAAGGACAAGAACATCAAGCAGCCAGCAAATGAAGAATTTCACTTTGCAACGGTAACAGTATGCATGCCGTTGTCTTCTATATCGTTTTGAAATCACCGAATTGAGAGGGTCAATCTGAAATTGGAAAGTATTCAGTCTCGAATTCGCTCGGGTAAGTTCCACGTGGACGGGAAGACACCCTCAGTTGGTGTAGGAGCGAATTCGAGATGCACTTAAACTTATATCTGCACTCTAGCTATTCAAAGCCCTTGTGAGGAAAGGAGGGACTGGAATCTTTGCACTCTGGGAAGCCTTTTCCAGCAAAATTGAAAAGGCTGTCTAGAGTAGCTTTTCACTGTCTCCCGAGGAATACTGCTGAGTCCATTTAGGAGACCCGCTAGGTGAGCATTCTAAATGAAACTAGGAGGTTATGCTACCTTCAATATCGAGCGAATGAGGAGGTGAACGTATGATACAGACGAGATGTAAGTAATCTTTTCCTGTGAATGGATATCGAAGAGGCCCATAGTTCTGCAGTGGACTGTTATGACTATTATTTGATCTAGATGTATTTAAGCGTTACTTATGTCTCCCCCCTTACAAAGAAAGGATTTACTGGACACTTTGTACTCTGGTAAGCCCTTTTCAGTAGAGTCAATAAGATTGTATCGAGTAGTTTTCAACTGCCTGCTGTAATTGGGATAAGGATATGAATCCCAAATCTGAGCTTATGTTTATTGTACATTTTTATGCAATATATATATATATGCCTATTTTTTTAAATTAATTATTTATTGGTACAAAGCTTAAAAATCTTGGATATAATCTCATATAATACAATATGTATATGCAACGCAAAAAGTACAACTGCGTCAACACAACGTCTATATATCACCACGCTGCACTTTTGGTGGAAATATCTCTCAAAGAATTTGTTAATCGAAGAAGTGTTTCAAATCAAGAACTTTGATTTGAAACGCTCCGATCTCGGACGTAGGCGATCTCCATATAGATCTTACTAGGGAAAGGTTTTTAATGTGTTGGTTTCCCGTTGCCTTCCACACGTGGTAAAGTAAGGATAGGGTTATTTGGAAAGGTAAGAGAGAAGACCAGATTTGCTGAAACTTTTTTAATGCCCACAAAGGGTTTCCAATCTTATCAACGTATTCAGAATGTACAGTTTTATGGTACCGTTTTAATTTAACAAGTCTCTTGCAATCTTAAGCCAAAAATAATAGAATACAACAAAAATTGTCTTTACTTGGAAGCATTATCTCTTTGTTCTTTTTTGCTCTTATAGAGATTGTCGTTTTTTAAATGAAAGATTTGAATGCTCAATTTTTTTTTTGAAACACATGATTGTAAAATATAATTTTCATCGCTGGATATCTCTTTCCACCTATCTGGTAGCATTTCAATGCCTCTGTCATAAAACATCACGGGCTTTGAACGAAAATATTCTATAAGTACATTTTTTACCTCATTGTTTGTTTTTTAATTTTGTCATCCAAATAGTGAATGATACCTTTGCAGTCCCATTAAACAGATAAAATATTTTTTTTTGTTGTCAGGTCGGGTTTCGGGGTTAGTTTTGCGACCTGATCCTGATTGTTAAATTTGAATTTTAAAAATCACAATTTTTTCTTGATGAGTATAGTCACCGAAAGAGCTTAAAGTACAACTTGAACTAAGTGCAACTATTCCCCAAAAACGGTTAACCGATAAAAAGATAATCATTTTGGATTCTACTGTTATTTCCACTTGTATTAGCATCAGTATTGTTGACTTTTCTTTTGTAACTATTTAAAAATGTATACATTCGTCCAAAAAATATTTTATTTATATAAAAATGATGGTACGAAATTTATTTTTTTATCAAAAATGGTTGGCGCTTTCCGGGTTGGAAATGCATTATAGGGAAGCAGTGAAGATAAAATGCCAATCATATCATTCGATATTCTACTCTGGGAACAGTCGATAGTACATCCTAATATGTTAAAATTTAGTGGTTTTTTATTATTTTCATTAGTTCAAACCTGCATATTTGCATTGAACGTGGATCCATTTGTAAGTTTTATAGTATAATCATTTGATATATTTGCAATGTTGTTATAGATTGTGTTACAGCAACAGAATTTGGGTAACAAAATAACCGAAAAAAAAGCTATTTGATTTTATCGTTATTAGAAACGATAAACATCAATTTAGTTCATCGTGTTCTTTTTGCATATTTCACACATAGTCCTCTTTTTGCTTCTATAATCTGGGGTCTCGGTACTTATGCCTTGCGCTGCCTTTGGTGGCGTGACTCTCGCATTCGTCATTAAACGTATTCCATGACGATTTTTGAAGCGTTTTAACTTTATCATTCCTAGCTACAAAGTCATTTTTGTTATCTCATTACAAAACAACTTTGCTTTCATGGCCAATATGGGTCCAGAAATTGGTGTATGCCGCTTGTTTCTTTCTTGAAGAAACTACATATATAAAGCTTCCTTCATTTCTGTGTTTTCTTGAAAGTTTTTCTCTTACCTGGTCCAAAATCAATAGTGAAGACGAATTTTTAAATGTTTTTTATCATAAATTGTGGATCGTCTTACACCGTACATACTTGCCAACTAACAAAATCATTATGATTTACGATTTTTTTACACTGACGAAGCTTTAGCGTACTTATGTACTATATTTGCATTGGGATGTCGGATTAAAGAGGGTGCCGGATTATACTGGGGTCTAAAGTGCTACACTGCACATTACACTTATGATATTTTCTGGATAACTTATTCACAATTTTGAACAAAATTAAAATTTAGGTATAAAAGTGCTCGTTATAAAATTTAAAAAAAGGCAGCTTGTATGACATTTTTTTTATTGAAATTTAAGGAATACTTGATAAAATATGGCTACATAAATGATATCAGTAATCAATTTGATATGCTGTGCTCAAGGCAGGACGATGAGCTTCAGGCAGGATTGAACAATTTTCAAGAATTCGTAGGAATCAATGAAACTGGTAAGATAATGTATTTTAATGTAGGTATTAAATTTATATGAAATTAATAATCATTTAAAATAATTTAAATAACAATGAATATTGAAAAATTTAAAAAAGTAATTGCATCAAGCGAAAATATTTCAATTGAAGACAATCCATTCTATCAAAAGCTCGATACTGATTAACAGAATAAACTCAAACTTTTTTTTGCGCGATTTCGAAGTTATGCGTTTTTTTAAAGCATTTTTTTTTTAATTTACAAAGAGTATGTATACAGATATTTTGGATAAAATAGGAAATAAATCATCAACACTAACTGAAATTTGGAAAACAATTATAATTTGGGACTGTGCATCTGCTATCGCTGAATACGACCACGCCCTTTATTCGCCGTTTAGATTTTTGAAAATATTGATTGAGATTTTTATACATTTTTCCAATGTTTCGACTTTTAAAAATACATTTATCAAAGGAATTTCCATAATTTCAACTATTTACGGAGTTATAGTTATTTTAGTGACGCGGTAACTTGGTCCGTCCTACCATAATGAAATCTTTTAACGTGTTTTTCTCGAAACTTCTTTTATCAACACGGTAGACATAATATTTCAAGTTTTTATTAATTAATTTACTTCAAACTGGGTGCAAATCTTTTCTATATAACCCTCTATTATTCTTACCAGATTTATGTCAAAATTTATTTTTAATTATTTAAAAAAAAAAAATTAAAACTGTGACAAAATGAGGCCAAAAAATGACTTGACTGAATTTTTTTAAACAGTTGCCATTTTGGGTTTTTTTTGACCATTTTTTTTTGAGTTAGGGTCTATAGTGACATCTTTACTAATTATGAATTATATTGTTGGAAAGAGAAAATCTAAACAGAACAATGATGACATTGACACTGGGTATACCATTTCTTCCGAATAAGAGAGCAATTTTGAATTATACAGTGATGATAGTTTGTAATTATAATAAGTAGTATTTCTCTTGTAGATATTTGGCATTTGAGATGTCAGATGTCAGATATCCTTAAAATTTTACCAATGATGCATGACGTCCTTTAAACGTTGCCAAAAATGTTATTTTTTATTGCCTCATTGTTTTCCCGTTTTTTTATTAACTTTTTTTTATGCGATTTTGGATATATTTTATATGCTGTTTCAAAGTTATGTGGTTTTTAAAACCCATGAAACGCATCTTCACTTATTTTTAAAAGTCATAGAGTTTTTTGTGCGATTTCTTTTTGTGCGATTTTCCACGGAACGTATGCATAATTGGGTCACCAAAATTCGAAGCTGTATAAATTGACTTAATAAAGATATAGCAGAAATTATTAGTTATATAAAAGCCTTCAAAGCTAAAATACAGTTTTGGATAAATAAATTTGATCGAAAATCGAAAAAATCTCTTACACATTTTCCAAGGATGGAAAAAGTGAATTGTGAAAATATTTTTGACGTAAAATTATTTATTACTCGTCTTATTACTCGATTCCAGCAACTTTCCATAATCGATTTTTTCCCCTTTTAATATCACTAAAATTGCTCAAAGCAAAAATTCTTCAAATTCTTTAAGAAGATACACCAAAAATTGAAGAAAAAATTTTAGACATACAAAATGACATAATCTTAAAATCGAACGGACTGACTGTAAACATTTGGAATTTGACTGACCATAAAAAGTATACATAAATATATACTATTAAAATGTGCGTAAATCTTTTTTTTTAATCCGTCGCCCGTCCATCTTCTCCTAAATCTTAAGTGCACCCATCACCGTTTGATGCGCTTTTCTCAAATTGTGTGAGGTTTTTTTTACTTAGCAATTTCCAATGCGACTTTATATGATGTTTGCAACTAGTTTCATACCGGCGAAAGAGCTTCAAATTCTTTTTAGTTATGGTTTCTTTATTTTATTGCTAGTCAAGTTCTTCTGAATATGCGACCCCATAGAAAACTCGCAGAAGGGTCGCGACCCATAGGTTGGTAATTTATGATATAAAGCTTCCAAATACGTAACTAACATAATGACATTTGTACATTATAGGCACTTTCGACGAAGATACCGAAAATATGCTCAACACATACCGATGCGGTTCTCGAGATAAAAATATTTTAAAATTTCATGATGATTCTGGAGAAGGTAATTTTAATATTTCTGATTCTTATATTGTTTAGTTAGAGGTATGACGTAGAACATCACGAAAAACAATGTATGCTTTAGTTCTCATCTCTATTCCCAATGAAGCGTCGCCACGCTTTAATGCAATATGGGTTTTGACTAAACGAGTGACTTTTCATCTTCTTCCTTCTGACCTTCTGCGATCTTATCGCAATAAATCTAATATCGATTAAATCCATGTAAAACTCTTTTATCTTGAAGAATACATCTGAGGTGGGGTGCAGCCTCAGGGCTACTAAGGCTCGGGAGGCCCCGCTCTACGTTACAGAAAGAGGATTTCCTCCCCCTTTTATAAAATTATAAGTTGAAGAAACTGTTTAATAAGATAATTAGGTACAACAGAAACAATTGTTGTCGTTAAGAGATTTTATTGGAAAATATTCATTTTGATAAGTTATTTCATTCCTATTCAGGAACATAAATCATCGAAAGTTCCTCGTAATTTGCAACAGGTTTATTTTATTTATCATGCATCGGTAACCATTTTTTATTTAATTTCTTATATACTTACGCCTTTAAAATAATTATACTACGTTTATATTTACAGAACACAAAATGTGGAATAAAAAACGGATTACTTATAATATAAAGAAATATCCAAAGTATTTAAATCCAACCATCGTGGACGAAGAAATCAAGAAAGCCTTCAAATTGTGGAGCGAATATATTGATATAAATTTTTTGAAAATTTCGGAAATTAAAACCGACATCGAAATTATGTATGTATTTATATATTATTCGAAATGATTTATCAAAATAACAAACAAATATACGATATACAGTAAGCCCTTTCAATTTGAGAAAAACCAATGTAACGATCAAATGCATTCTATATGAAACTGTGTAACGATTGCCATCTGAATGTTTTTGTCATTTTTGTAGATTCGTTAACATAACCGATGGTTCTACATCTTTGGATAAATGGGACGAAGTCATCGCCGACTCAAGTAAGCCGGTGAGTCAAATTAGTCAATCATCATCATCATCAGTTCTAAGTTCAGAGAGTCTTCAACTCGCATTCAATTCTATTGTTTTGTCAGTCAGTGCCCATTGAAATTTTAAACGTAGCATTCTCATTTCAAACGTTAATTCTGGCATACTTCAAATTGGTGTTTCGTTTGGTGAAACTCATGAGCTTTTTACCTAAGATCTTGATGCAAACACGAATGATTGATAGCAAAAGTGTGCATGTACTCGTTCTTTTCCATTATTTCCTATCCTATTCTTATTATTTGATAATGATTTTGGCACGCCATTATCAAGTATTAAGTATCGGCCACACTTGAAGGGTGTCTTTTCTCAATTGATCGATATAAATTGGTTAACAAATCACAGTAAAAGTTGTTTATGTTTTTAATGGCTTTGCTCGCATTTTAGTCTTGATTGTAGATTCATGCAATGTCTTATTTGTTCTTCGTTTATCTTGTAGGTTTTTTATTTTTTACATTGATAAAAACAATTACGATACAAAAAAATATTTTATGTAGATGTCTGTGTGTATGATTCCCAAAATTTAAATGCGATTCAAAATACGACCAGATTATGACGATTCAGATTATACTTTAAAAAATATTATTTCAGAATCTGCTTGGAAGGATATATTTCAAATACGATACATTCTGGAGTGCTGATTTTGATATAGGAATAAATTTATTCCAAAGCGCTGTTCACCAAATTGGGCATATTTTGGGTTTGGATCACAATAATGATCCAGAGTCCGTTATGTATCCATTCTGGAAACCATATGAAAAAGAATTTAATCTCAATAGCAATGACGTAGCTACTATTCAGGTATAAAGTTTAAATTGTATTGCATGTACAGTAGAACCTCGATTGTTCGGACTTCGATTATCCAGATTTTCGACTATCTAGATTGTTCAAAATATATAATTTATGTGTAAAAAATGAACACGTGAGGAATTGTGTTCATTTTTGCTTATGTACGTGATGAATTGCATATTATGGAATATAACAATTGTTTAATATCAGAAGATGGAAGCTTATAGCGAAAAGTTATAAAAAATTCAGGATGTACAGAAGTTTTTATGTGGTTTATACAAAGACGATCAATTGGGTAGCAAATATCTGGTCCTTTAATGTCTGAAAAAGCAATAGTTTTAATACAAAACACCTTCAAAACAAGTCCGGGCTAGTTTGAAAAAATCAAAGATGACGTGGTATTAAGAAACTTGAAATTCATTGAGAAAAGCTTGCTGTTGACATGCCTTTAGCAAACACATTAATTGACACATTGAAGCTATTTGTAGAGAAGGAAGGATTCGACTAAGAGTGAATATACAATGCTGATGAGATAAATTGGATAACATTGACCAACAATTCTTTAGCAACAAGACGTGAAAATACTGAATGAATTTATCTGGGTACAAAACTATTCAAACTAATGTCATTATAATGGTGTGTGCAAATGCAGTAGGCAGACACAGACTGCCACTATTTGTCATTGAAAGATAAAAGAACCCCAGATGCTCCCGGTAGAATATGATCATCAGAAAAAAATCTGGATGAATAATGAAGTTTTTAAACGATGGTATGAAAAACAGTTATAAAAATATCCGCTTCAGAAGAACAAGATCGAGAAAACGAAGAAGAGATTTACGAGGAGAGAGATATTGGTTTACACTTTACAGTGTTTAGACGTCACCATAAAATGGCTTAAGAACCAAAAATAATATAATTCAGGACAACTTATATATCTTATTCGAGTATTTGCGATTTGGCAGCTTCTAAAAGAAGAGCTTAAAGCCAAAATTGATCGTTGATTATTTTAATAAAAATAAATTTATAATATGTGTATGTCTATGTAAATCTAGACAAATAAAAATTATTCATATCATATTCAATCCCTGTTTATTTTCGATTATCTGCATTTTCATTATCCGGACTACTTTCATCCCCAATTAATCCGGATAATCGAGGTTCTACATTATATTGACTTTGTGAGCTGAGTATTGTGTCGATTTAAATCAATTATTGCCACGATAATAAAATTTTACTAATGAGATGTTTATGTTTAGTTGTATACATTTAAAAAAAATGCAAATTGATCAATAAGACAAGAAGAATTAGGATGTCTTTTTTGTGTGTGAATTTGTAGAATAACGTCAAATTTAATAATAACTATTGTATATTATTTTTCCCCCAAGGAAATGTATGATGCACCAAAATTGAAATTAAAAAATAATTTTTGCGAATCTAACCAAGTGGATGCTATATTCGCAACGATAAATAATAAGTATTGGTATATATTTAGAGGTAATTGATATTTTTAATTTCTTATTAAATATTATAATATACATAATTTGTCTATAAATTTGTGCTCCAATGATGTGAAAATAATAGATTGAATGAGCCAAATATTTGTAGGTGACTCCGATAGTAATTAATTTATAAGAACTTTTAGAAAAGTTTGTGCCGTGTAAGGTGTGCGTCTTCTGTTGATCTTCCGATAATTGTTCTAAGTTTCTAGACATTTTTTATAAATAAATTGTAAATTTATAACCCCTACATTGAAGCAGAAATGTAAAATAAAACTTTAACTAACAAAATATCAATGAGAGAAGACAATACATTTCATAATATGTTGAATGTTTATTATAAAGGAAGGAATAAAATGTTCTAAATTATACTAGAAAATATGTTTTTAATACAAATAAAAACAATTTCAATAGTTCGTACAGCACCCAAACTCTTATCCTGTTCAACATATCAATATTTTTAAATATACCGTCAATATAGATCATAAAGCTTATATACTCTAACAATGTTTCAAAGGCTTTCATTCAACTTTGAGTGTCGATTTGATTTATTAACATAGCAATAGTTATATTAAAATTTTACATTAAATTTAATTTAATTTTAGGAAATCATTATTGGATGGTAAACAGGACGAATAATAATAGCATTTGGATGCATGGATATCCGAAATTAATATCGGAAAAATGGCCTGGCATTAAAGGGCCAATTTCAGCAGCTTTTCAAGCAAACGACGGGTGGACGTACATCTTCCAATATGATAAATATTGGAGGTTTTTTGGAACAGTAATGGACTCCAATTCGCCTGATAAAATTTCAAATAGTAAGTTGTGACGTGACTTCTGAAATGTATTATAATACTTATGATTACTTTTATTTTTTAAAGTAGTGTTGGTATGAAAGTAATTGTCGTTTTTTTGTTGCTAATAACGTAAAAACATAATGTTTCTTCAGCTTATCATATAATTTCTATTTAAAAGCTGGAACCGGTTTTCATCTATTGACATCCTTATTTAATTGACAAGGGATGTTTTCACTTTTTCAGTTTTTAATCAATTCCTATTTTAGCTTTGTTCAGATTATTTATCCATGTTCATTGTTTCATTTGATTTTAAGTGTTCGTAATATACTATATTCATAATAACTCATCATATGCATAACAAGAAAGAACTCAAGCTCCATTTTAATCTCCAAAAATGACATAGAAACTACAGGAAGACATTAGAAGTAGACAACACAATTTGAACTCGTGGTTCGTTTTTCAAAATTGCATAAAAGATAAGGATACTGAAAATGGAGACTAGAAAAATGTAACCAACTTCTCGAGCATCAGTTTTTTCCTCAAAAATACTTGAGAGAACAACTGATTCGGTTATGAGATTTAGCAAATGCAACACTGATTTTGCATAGTGCAAAGCTAATGCGGAAGGACTCGAATATGACGATTTCTCACTTCTACACCGGGGCTTCTAATATTTTGCTTAAGTCATGCATATCAAAATTAAAGGTGTGGGTCAAATTAAAAAGGTTTAAATCAGGTTTAGTTGTTCGCAAAAAAAGTTTCAAATCTTCATAAAAACATAGGTTTATATCAAAACGTACAGAAATAGAACAAAGAAAAGGATAACGACAATTTAATGTTTTCTTCCTGACACTTTACTGCTATATTTTATACTTCGTGAGAAATATTCCTCGTAGTGAATACTTTCAAAACTAACACAAGGTAAGCGTAGTCAATTCTGGATCTGACAAGTGACTTATATCCTTTCATAAATGTACATATAATGATTGCTCGCACCGATAAATACTTCCAAGCAAGAATATGATTTCCCACGTGAATCTTGTATTTAAAAGTCTGGCTGTCAAATAACTGTAAAATTTAGGAACGCCAACTTCAATATTTTTGAGAAAAGTGAAGAAAACAAACTTAGAACAAAGAGAACTTGTCTTCCAAAAAATGCTTTTTGTTATCTAAATTCCAAAAGTTTTCATCCGAAAATTTATTTTTCAATTTACGGTGTTCTTTCATGAAAATGTTCTGCTATAGAATTAGCAGATTCAATAATATCTACATGTGTAGTAAAAGGATTTACAATCAAATCATTTTTGTCATCCTTGGAAAGAATACAAAATAATTTTCCTATAAATTATTTATTCAAAACTTTTCAGCTAAATGTTTATTTCTTCCAAACGCCAATTGTTTTGCCTTTATTTAACCATCAAAATCTATTGTTTATGTAAGATAAGGTCAGTTGAGAAGATTTGTCCTTTTTTACAAAGGCTTCAACCATCTGTGTGATAACGGCTTTACTTGAATTTTGTTAATTATTTTAACAACAACAAATATAAAAATAGCTAGTCGATATGAGATATGACAGATCTATTGCGCGTGTTTTTGTTATAACATTATATGAAATAGTGGACAAATATTTAATTTTCTAAAATTGTTTTTCCAGAGTTTCCAAATCGTGAGAGAGTTATGGCAGCAATGCAAATTAAAAATGAGACTATTTTATTCGAATCTAATTACTTCCATCATTATACAGAAACGGATATAGTTTCAAATCAAATGACACTAATTAAATCACATAATATTAATTATTATAATATAGATGCAGCATTTCAATATTCCGTAGATGTAAATAATACAAACAAAAATTTGGTGGCTTTATTTACTTCATCGGGATATTATATATTTGATGAAATGGTATACTTATTTATTTTAATATTTATTACTCCTCTATAAAAAAAACGCCGTATTTTAGTGACTAACTGATGTTTCTTACAGGATCTACAATCTTTTATAAGAATTACATACCTTGAAGAAAAAAATAAGAATATATTTTTTGGTTGCATGTAAATTATTTGTAACAAAGGGAAAGCGTTTTGATGATTTTTATAAGATATGCATAAAATGGAACATACATTATAATTTTTAATATAAAATAAATTTTTCATTATTATTTCAATTTTATCTCATATTTTTTATTTCCTTAAAAAATAAATAATGCTCCATGTTTACATTATCTTCTATATTAAGTCGTTTATCCTTATTGTAGTTTTGAAGAGTACGAAGAAGATGATATACCATACAGCTTTTCACCATAAAAGAAGTACAGAATATATGTAAAAATCTAAACAACAACAAAGTACCAGGTCCGGATCTCATCCCTAACGAAATCATAAAAATCATTGCAAACATCACACCCGAATTACTGGTAGAAATTTACAACAAGTGTCTTCTAGATGGAAATTCAACATTAGAAGTAGCAAACACTGATTCCCATTCGAAAACCCAATTAGGAGACGGACGAACCAAGATCTGTATGCTTGACGGCCTAGGAAAATTACTAAAAGCTTTGGTAAGATCCAGAATTGAAGAAAATATGGGACCAGAAACCCTTTCAGACCAATAATATGGATTCAGGATGGGCAAATCGACCATCGATGCAATTCAGTCCGTCGTAGAATATATTAAAGACGTATTTGCAAAATTTTGCAAGATTAGAAAGAACGCTCTAACTTCACAATTATTAAATAGTTTTTTATAAGCATTTTATAATTTATAGAATATAATGATTAAATCTACGCTTATAAGGGTAGAAACAGGTTTAGTAGACTGATTTCTTAGCGTTTTCAGTTTTTTTTAAAAAGGAAGGAATTATTAGAATTTGTTTAAACTTTGAGAACATTTTATTAATATTTGAAGTACTTAAGAAATTTCGCTTTGAATAGTCATGTCGAGTCGAGTTATAAGCTGTTGCCTATGGAAGTTTGGCCATCTGAATTTGCTGCTTACTGTGAAAGTGTGCGGATAATCTAAAAGGCAGAATTTTCATTTGAAATCAATACAATATTTTAATTTTATTAGCAATGTGTTTTCTAAAAATACGATCATAGCTTTGCTAAAAAAGGGCATATTTTAGGCGTGTTCAAACAAAATGGTACGATTTTTTACCATTTTTGGTATCTTTCTAGAGATTAAAATATACTTTAGACAGTAATATGTGTGTCTTGTCGCCTGTCACTATTATGCATACAGTAGAACCTCGGTAATCCGATTATCTGGATTGTTCAAAATAAAACAAAAATATATAAGCAGACAATCAGAAGTTAGAAGCTCAGACCGAAAAGTTATGAAAATATCAGTAAATACAGAAGTTGAAGAGTGTTTTTTTATGTGGTTCATACAAATATGATCAACTGGACAGCCAATACCTGATCCATTATTGTGACAAAAAGCAATATTTTTCAATACAAAATTAAATGGAGATTCCACCTTCAAAGCAAGTTCAGACTGGCTTGGAAAATTTAAAGGACAACATGGTATCAGGGAACTTAAAATTCATGGGGAAAAATTTCAAGGGCTGACATACCTTCAGCAAACACATTAAAGCTATTTGTGGAGAAGAAATGATAAAGTACGAGTAAAGAACAAACCAGCCAACAAATCTTTGGCATCAAGACGTGAAAATACTGCACCTGGGTACAAAACTAGTAAAGAACGTGTCACTATAATGGTGTGTGCAAATGCAGCAGGCAGACACAGACTGCCACTGCATGTCATTGGAAAATCAAAGAGCCCCAGATACTTGGTGAAGTTTTTAAACGATGGTATGAAAAACAGTTAAAAAATATCCGCTTCAGAAGAACAAGGTCGAGAAGACGAAGAAGAGATTTACGAGGAGAGAGACATTGGTCCTACACATTCTGAAGCTTTTCAGTGTTTAGACGTCACCATAAAATGGCTTAAGAACCAAAAAGAATATATTTCAGGACAACTTATATATCTTATTCGAGTATTTGCGATTTGGCAGCTTCTAAAAGAAGAGCTTAAAGCCAAAATCGATCGTTGATTATTTTAATAAAAATAAATTTATAATATGTGTATGTCTATGTAAATCTAGACAAATAAATACTATCCATACTTTTCCTGTATTTCCTTGTCAATTATCCTTATTTTCGATTATCCGGATTTTCGTTATCCGGACTACTTTCGTCCCCAATAAGTCAAGATGATCGAGGTTCTACTGTATTTTCATTTTGACTTCATTTTTTTGTACGAGCTTAATATTAAAAGGGCAACTAAAAGAAAATCAGATTATTAGCTTGTATGCTAGCCTTATTTTTGCCTTACCGGTTGGGAAATTCATCGATAACTTGTCGAGGAAATTGATATAATTAATGGTATTTAAGACCTCAGAGTTTTGAAGAAAACTTTCGCGGCTTTCTTGATTGGAAATTGGGGCGATTTTAAGGATTTAACTGCTTTCCTTGGAAAGCAATAAAAACTATCCATAACAACAATATCGATTTTACTGTGAAGGGGTTTCTTGAGTATATGGAGTCTAGCGTATTTATTTCTGAAAAATTAAAGATCTACACAACATTCAGAGGCGTTTCTGAACTGCTATTTCTTTTTTATTTCAGTTTTTTTGTTGCATTTTTCAGACATTATATATGAGATGCCATGCGGATTTGGTGGAAACAAATTAGTAAAAAATACTTAGAAACATCGACGAAGCATTCATTAGTCTTTGGCAAAAAATGGCACAAATAAAAGAAAAATAATACTATTCTTTAAAAATAAACTCATGTTTTTTCAATGAAATAAACTTAATGTTTAGAAGGGATATGGTATTTGCTAAAATAGAAAAATCATAGTGTTTAAATCGAAAAACAAATTAATGCTAAAAACGCGGATCTCTAATCATTGGATATGGAGCGCGGATTTTTTTTACACGAATCAATGTTGTACAGTTGAAACGACACAAACAAATTTTGATTAGCAATTATTTGATGGATGTAAAATTTTAGATCGACTAGTGTACATTTCGTAGTGTTATATGACGAATGATACTTAAGTATCAAACAATTTGTTACGATTAGTGGAAATTCAGATATTTGAACAACTCTTAAAAAATGGCTATAATGGGTTTTTCCCAATACTTAACTACGTAGGCTTGCGATAAAATGCTAGATAAATAAACAGAGTTCATAAAAATTCTAAATTAAATGTTGATTTAAAATTTAAAGAACACATAAATGCATGTTTCTTTGAAATAAAACTCCAGTAACTAGTTTTCATCGGTGAAGTCAAGATGTGGTGCATTTGGATAAAGTTTATTATTTTTATCTATCTGCATGTTTCCATTCAAGCTATTTCTTGGGAGGAAGCAAATGCTGCAGTAAGTTCTATTAATTTAATAGGATTTTAAAAAACAGGTTTAACACTATTTCAACCCCGTTTTAATATATACATGTTTGCATCGAAGATCATCTTTGAACAGTTTGTCATTTGGGTGCAAATATAGATCGTTGAAAAATATTTTCATTTTTATTTGATAATCCAAGAAATAATGAAACAATATAGCATTGTTATAATATATAAAAATTCAATCCTGGTGGTTAATGTGCGAAAAGTTCATATTTCCATATTTTGTTATGTTATAAAAAAAGGAAATAATTTACTTCTTGACTAAACTAGTTTTTCTTGATGTTTTTTATATACTGCAAAAAGAATCGTCTATCTCTGATATTCCACTATCTTCTTTGAAATCTTATACTCATTATTGACTTTCAAATCGGTGATTATCAGGAGTGAACCTCAATTCGGCCATTGCCTTGATAAAGAAAGAATCATCAATATCGAATATTAAATAGCGTTATAAATGCATTTTACTGAAGAAATTGCGAAAAAACGACATCAAATGAAGAAGAAAACGTGTTACAAGTCGATCGCAATAATGGCAAAATTGCACGAATTGCACTTTGAATTGCTTCCCAATTCATCGTATTCCTTGGATTTAACTCTCAGCGATTATTATCAAAAATAATGATTTAGTTTCAATGAAGAAGTGATTGCAGAAACTGAAGCTTATTTTGATGCTAAAAATAAATCGTTCTTCAAAAGAGGTATCGAAATGTTATAGAAGTCTTGGAATTAATATATTATATTATATTACTCTTGAAGGAGACTGTTGATGAATAAAGTTGAAATTTGCTGTTTAGTTCTTGCTTTATTAGTCATCCAACGAACTTATTGAGTAATGTTTTATGATATATGAACGAGTGGCGATCAATTGGAGATATTGGATACTTTCGATCTCCCAAATTTGTTGCTATTGTGAAAAATTTCATATAAAATTAGAACATTATTATAATTGTCCTGTCTCGAACCGCTCCCGGAGTACGTATTTAATATATATCTTAAATTATGTTATTTAGAGAGATAAAATAGTTCAAAAATAAACTTCCCCCGTTGAAATACTTTTTTAATGTGAGATTTTGAAAAAATGAAATCAACGCTAATTAGGCCATTATTATAGTCGAACAGTTCTTAATAAAAAAATGTGTTTCAGTTATATCTGAAAAAATATGGTTATTTAAAGCACGACTCGTTTGTCATCCCGAGCATTATTGACAAAGATATACTCAAGGAAGCTGTGTCGAAATTTCAAAAATTCGTGCAAATCGATGTAACTGGTATGTGTATTTTTCTATATATTAAGTTTTAACGATTCTCTTAACACTTAGCTTGTGGGGTTGGCTCAATGTGGAATAAATGTTTACAAGATGTTGTTGAGTCGTTTATTGAAAAATTACAAAGATATAAGTGTATGAAGGTCGATGTTGTATCCCAGAGCTACTTGTATATTCCTTACGAGCAAATTGGTTTTAGAAAGGTCTTGGTATATGGCAGTGTTTTATTTTCCTCAGTTCATCCTCATCGTTAATTTCCTTGTTCATCAGTTCAATTCTGATTCACTTAGAGTTACGAAAAAATCTCATCATATGGATGTCGCACAAATTGAATGTAATCAAACAATTGCCATGTAAAGTTTGTTCAGCGCAACAGAAAAGATCTATTTCTCCATTGGATTGTAGCGTGTGATAAAAAGTGAGTTCTATCGAGGAAAAATAAATGATTAACACAATAGTTAAACAATAATGAAACCTCACTGCATGTAGCAATACCGAAATTACACAACAAAAACAATGATGGTGACAGTTTGGCGATCTGGGCTTGGTATGATTTTTTACGTTTTTTAATTCATGGTTAAACTATTTCATAATTATCACCAACTAATTGAAAATATTAAAATATTCTACATACTCACGTACATCATACCATTAAGCCTATAAAATTGAATTAGTTGGGATGTAAAATAATGACTTATGCACCAAATTACGAGGTCTGATAAAAAAATACTCTGAATAATTTGATTACAAAAGTAATAAGTTTACATAGAAATGGAATTAATCTCCTTCAAAGTACTGTCCTTGGCTAGAGATGAATTCACGACTGGAAACATTTTTAGAAGCCTTTTTTTGGAATCAGCAGATCTTTCGAGGCCATCTCAATGTCAGGAATAGTGTCATTTTTTTTCCTTTTGTGCAGTTTTTACTTTTGGGACGAGTCAAAAATCACATAGTGTTAAATCTTCAAACGACTCAATCTCGTTTTTAAATTATCGCCATAAACCGATTTTAACATTTCATGGACTTCTTTGATATTTTTTTGCCACTTAAAACAAAATTTAATGTTAACGCGTTGTTCAAAATCCATGACGCGCGACATACGCGATAAACACGACCTCGCTCTAGCGGCTGTGGAGATTGATTTACTAGTCAAAAAGTGTACAAACTTAATACATTCTGTCTCGGCGGATCAAGCTATCGAACATATGACATGAAATGAATGCGGCATCATCGTTTGCGGCTCTAAAAATTCTAAAGTGTAATCTATAAATCACAATAATCATTGATCAAAATATCACAATGAAGAAACATGCAATTGATGAGTAAAAATATGTCAATTCTAATGGAAAATGTATCGATTAATAATGCTTATAATTCGACCAGGAAAATGAATATGAAGATTAAAAGTCACAATAATTTTCTACTATCGCATTTATCAAAAGTTAGGATGCCAAAGTTTAAAGCTTACTATTTGCCCACCTGTGTTTGTTTAGAACCACTATTTATGTACATTATTTGCAGTGTTCCGAATAACTTTGCTTATCTTAGAATAAAATCAGCAAATAAGAGATAAATATTTATGGATGACAATGCATATAAAATGAAATTCAACTTCGTATTTCAGGGAATGGTCGCATTGCGCGTATTTAAAAAAAATATATGTACCTAAAATATACATAAATGTGTTACAATGAATGTTTATTCATTTATTTACGGCCTTATAATAGATTTAAATGGAAGTTTCTGAATAGCTGTTATGAGCGGGGGGTTCCCGAGACAATGCCGATGCCTTTTTAATAAGATGGTTCTGGATTGTTCCCTATTACGTCAAAGAAAAGCTGGTAGATAATGGTCGGATGACGACGTATTAAAATAAAGGTTGTATTTTTAGTATGTTTGGAATTCTAGAATGATAGTAAAGGCCGATGGCGTTCTAGATTGCCAGTTTCGCGTATTTAGAGGCGATACCGATAATATGTTCAATGTTATGTTAATTTGTTCAATGAGGTCTTTCATCATATATTTTGATTCTGTTATATCACTTGCTTGGTTTGGTGGGGTCTCATTTCTCTTGGGGAGCTTGATTCTGTTTGTGCTGTTTTTTT
This sequence comes from Stenopsyche tienmushanensis, assembly GCA_008973525.1. Classification (NCBI taxonomy): domain Eukaryota; kingdom Metazoa; phylum Arthropoda; class Insecta; order Trichoptera; family Stenopsychidae; genus Stenopsyche; species Stenopsyche tienmushanensis. The sequence goes on from WACJ01000360.1 coordinate 233,141, forward strand.
TTGTTTGTTTTACATAATGAACACGTAAAATTTGTCCAACTGTATTTGTTTGTCTGTAGTATTGGTTTCATGCAGTCCTTTTGTTCGGTTGTGCTGGTAGTTTGTTGCTGGTTTTGATAATATTTATTCTGTTTTTGTTAAAGGAAATTACATTTTTGGATTGTAAATGATTCATCCTAAGATAGCTTGGTTTGCCTTCCCAAATTTTGTGTAAAATATAATTAAATAGGCAATCTACTGGTCTAGTGCTTATTTATGATGCATATACATTAGAGTGGTCCTTATTTAGATCAAAAATTTTTTTTTTTAATATTTCCACCCTAACAAACTATTTTAGTATTTTTTTCAATTTTTTAAAATAATATTTAGGGGTCGCTACCAAGGTCTGAATTTTTATTAAAAAAATAAAACACTGTTTTAATCACTAACTTGTATTTATTAATATAAAACATTTATATGTAAAATTAATATTTAGATTACAAATAAGTAATATAAATTTTAAATACTAAAATCATAAATATTCATGATACAATTGTTAATTTTTTTATATCAAGATATTTATTTTTGTAAACTTTTACTAACAAAAAAAGCAAGTATTACTTTGATTAATTTGGTCCCAAAGCAAATATTGCTTTTGCTCTTCGTTAATTGCCATTATTTATTATATTCCTTCATTAAGGCAACACCACGCTCAGCAATATCATTCAATACCTGCATAGAATGGACCATTTTCTTTGTAACCTTAAAATCAGAGTCATCCTTCCAAGTTTCAACATCTTTATTCAAAAAAAGATGAGATACATAGTATCTGGAAAAATCGTAAAGAATTGCTAGTCACAATGTCTTCTATGTTCTTTTCGGTGATGTGTTCAACATCAATGCTTTTTGTTTTCGGGCAATCTTCTACACATTCGATTCTTAGTGCATCTACCATATTTTGCTTATCTTGAACTGAAAGTTCGTCGTCAAAAAATGCAAAAGACACCAACTCTTCCGACAAGTACCATAAATGGCTCAATATTTTTTTCATAGCAATCTTGGCCATTGTTTGGTTTATATTTTCAAAGGATACCAGGTATTTTAATAACTGTAAGTCGTTTCTTGATGCTGAATATCCGACAGCAGATTATAACCAGTATTTTATATATATTACTTTGATTAATTTGGTCCCAGTTCTTCTTAAATCTTTTAAACTTTTGGATATCAGGAGCACTAGACGGACTGAGCGATTGACTCACTACAGCTACCAATATAATTATCATTATTCGATGGCGAAAAGCAAGACAAAGCATATATTTTTCCATTTTCTGCTCCAGAAGAACTAGAGCTCCATTTATCAAGCCGGCGTTTACAGCTTTAGTGTTAAAACATAAACGTAATACTTCACCAATAGAAGGTAACTATGACTGATGCAGATTTGGTGTTGATTGGTCGATAAGCCAAATATTGGTTTTATTTTTAATTAATAAACTCCCATCACTGCTTATGAGCACCACGATAAGTTGAAATAAGTACGTATAATTGGGGAAACAAAAAGCGCGTGCTTTCGCTAATGACTTTGCAGTAAGGATTAGGGCAGGGCTCAATCTCAATACGTACCCGCTGGAAAGAATTAAGAAAGGGGGGGTGGGGAGGAGGGTTATCTGTAGTAAAGTAGTGAGTATTTCTGCATGCTATTCCACTTCAAAATAGACTAATGAACATACCAGAATCAATAAGTCGGATTGATAGTTAAGTGACCATACAACGTTTTTCCTGAAACTTTGACTTATGATAGCGACTTTTAATTTTTTTTTAAATAAAAAACACGTATTCATTTTTTTAGGGCAGAAAATCATATGACGGGGTAACCGCTCAATTTTTTAAAAGTCGAAAAATAAGGACCACCCTAATATACACGCAGTATCGTGTCTGAAATGAGAGAGAAACAATTCTCGCTCTTTTTTAGACCAATTGCCGATTGGAGTTTCACTTTTCACGACGTTCCAGCCAATTTGCTCTACCGCACCTTAAGTAGTTTCACTTTAAAAAAAGGCTTCCCTGCATGGCTATTTTATATATTTTTTCTTATCCTTATTTTATAGCGTATGAGTATATTTTTAGATGAATTAGACGAAGAAACATTGAATCTAATGAGTAAAACTCGTTGTGGAATGAAGGACGTGAATGAAGTAGTGTCATCAGCATCCGGAGAAGGTATATATAATTTATTCTTGTATATGTTTATTAATACTTCAATGCTCAAATATTTAAATTAAGGCATGAAATTTTTATCTCAAGCATGGCCCCTATGAATAAAGTTTTTTCAAATAAACGGCTTGATGTATCTGTATGAATTGAATTGAAGCATTTCCTTCTATAAAGTGAAATTTTACAAAAAAATTGTGTACCTTATGAACGGCACATTTATCTCACAGTTTTTAATTGAATAGTTTTTTGTCATTAGTTCTTAAAATTTGATATTTTCTCCTAATAATGATGTAATAGTATTGATTGATTACTGCACTCAGTCTCTAGACCAGTGGTTCTCATCCTTTTTGAAGTCACGGTGCACTTTTGATTATGGGAAAAAGTGGCGGTGCACCAGAATTAAGAAGTCGAAAAAAATATATGGACATAATTTTTATTACATATTTTCTTTTTAAGTTAAAGCATTAATATTTGAATGCTCTCTTTAGGGGGCAAATCTAGGAGAGGGGGGCACTTTTCTCCCTTTGTCCACCCAAAATGACGTCCTTGCTTAACATAATAATCAAAAATCAATTAATATGATATCTTAGCTCGTTGGCTTTTTTGCAGCAAATGGATTTCTTATCCAATCATAATTTTCTATATTTAACGAAGGAAAATAATGTGCAATATTTTCTTCCAATAAAGCTAAATGCTCTATTATTGCGGAAATAATTCCCTGTGGAATATTTTCGTTAAGTAAAGGAAACATATCTATTTTTTTCCTTCTATTTTTCAATTTTTCCAAAGAGTTATTTTTTTTCGAAACATTCGCATTTTTTCAATGGATGTCAAAAAAAATCGTTTTTTCCTCGAATGTATGTGTTAAATTTATTTAAATAATTAAAAATACCTGCTAAATATGCCACATTAGCACACCAATCATTATTCTGAAGACGTTTTACAAAATCATCCTTACCTTCATTTTGAAAAAAGATTAACAATTCATGCATGCATGTTTTTAAATGTCTTGATTTTATGAATTCAACATATTTATAACTTGATCTAGTACAGGTTTTAGTGCTGCTGGTAATGTTTTCAAAACTAAAGATTCTCTATGCAAAAAACAGTGCGTATTTATAATATTAGGGTTTCTTGTCTTTGCAAGGGTAACAAATCCTTTGATTGTGCCTACCATTGAAGGAGCACCATCTCTACAAATTTCTACACAACTCCCTTGATATTTTAAATTGTTCTAAATATGAAGAAATAGAATCAAAAACATTTTGTTATGTTGTATGCTCGGTAAGTTATATGCAGCATAGATATTGATTAACTCTTTTTCTCATTTTTCGTTTTTACCAATTTTTTCGCGGTTCACTTGTAAAAAGCTCGGTGCACCGGTTGAGAATCACTGCTCTAGACCCTACTAATCTTGCATTATAGTACTAATCGGGGAAAAACCGAAGTATTATGAGTCCCGACGTAAGTGTGTTAACATATGTTTTTTTTCTATTTATCAGATTTTACTAACGATATTTGGGAATCTCAAGTATTATATTATGAGGTAACACAATATCCATTGTATTTGAGTTCCGAAATCGTAGATAGGGAAGTTCTTAGAGCATTTAATATGTGGAGCAAATATACTAATTTGGTATTTGAGGCAACTGAACACAAAGCAGATATTGAAATAAGGTGAGAGTGATTTCAAAAATGCAGCATTGTTATGGCTGTCATAAAAAATCAACTAATGTGTAAAAATTAACAATTGCAGGTTTCGTAGGATTATAAATACCGAATATGAATATTTTCAGTGGAATGATTCAGTAATTGGTTTCTCCAGCTCTCCGGTAGGTGAATTTTTTTTCATATGATATTAAGATATTAACAATACCGAAAAATGTACTTTTATTGATTTCAAAAACATGTTTAGGTTTACAAATTTTTCGTGTAGTTAGATTATTTAAATATTATTGTATCTGTTTTGACAAATAGCTTTTAATAGTTTTGAATCAAAGCATAGATAAGAATTATGTGGATTTTTTTCAGAATATTCTAGGAAAAATATGCTTAAAATATGACGAATTTTGGGTGACCGATGCTTATCCAGGAAATAATATATTTAAAGCAGTCCTTCATCAAATTGGACATATATTAGGTTTAGAGCATAACGACAGAAAAAATTCAATCATGTCACCATTTTACCAAGAGACCGATACAAATTTTGAACTCGGCGATGAAGATATACAGCAAATACAGGTACATTTTCAGCTACAATTCAAATATACACTATTATATTTGTTGATTAAAATTATTTTTCTTTCATATTATAAGCATGGATAAATTATGTATTTTTGAGGAGGCAATGTCACTAAAAAAAAAATTTTAAGGTCATTTTAAGATAATTCTTAGCCATATATTTTCAAGAATTTTCTATCAGTAATAACTTTTTAACTAAACTAAATAAAATTTTTGAAGTAGCTTTGTAACGTTGAGGTGGGGGCGCTTTTGGGGGCAGAGTTCCCACCCCCACGTGCTCGTCGGGATGGCCGCGCTAGCGCACGGGTCCTTTCTTCTATCGGGCTGTCGCTGGACGGATGGATCGGAATAGAAGGGCATCGAATAGAAATACTCTAAATAACTATTTATTCCACACGAGAGAGATAGATTTGGCTGCGAGAAGGACGATCTTCCGCAGCCAAGGCTAACCGACGACTCTCTCAATTTCCGCCTCCTGCGCGTCATTACCCAACCAGCAACGATGTACGCGTAAGAAGCGATCGGTCGGTATGCAAGTGCAATGTCTCCGCATGGCCACAAGAGATGGCGCTGTTAAAATAACACATTGCATCCGAAGAGAGACGGAAGATATCGCTGTTAATCTGGAGAATTAAATCTGCTCAGACTAACAGCGCTATTGCGTGGGGATGTCAAATCGCCCACGTCGCGGCTTTAATTAGGCTTTCGAATTTATCGGAAGCAGTACGATTTAACGTCCTGTATGCCTGTTCGAGGCTTTGGTTTGATTTGGCTATTTTCCACTGTAGAAGATAGAAGCCCATTCCAAGAACTGTCTTGAAATCTGCGATTAGAACTGAAATCATCAGCTCCTTTAACATTCTTCCTGTGTTTGGAATGTGACCGGATTAGGTTTGATACATTTTTCTGAGACAATTCCAGAACATATTGCACAAAATTGGTATTGTGTCACTCACTCATAGATCCTCTTCTATCTATCTATTTATCTAAATACTTACTTTTAAACGGTTTTAATTATTTTAACCCAATATGGAAAGTAATGGAAACATCTGATTTGGAGATCATTTTCGTCCTATAACGGTAATTTTACTACATAAAGAAGCTTCTTGGTAAAAATAGATTGAATTTTTAAAAAAATCTGTATCTTTTAAGCAGTTTTAATAGTTATACGTGCAATTCACATATCGTCGATGATTAAAAAATAGTATCGTTGATGTATTCATCTTTCTAGGAACTTTATGGGGAACCAAGATTAGAAGATAGTATTTTGTGTAATGATCCAGTTATCAATGATATCTATACAACCAGAAATAATCAATACACCTATATTTTTAAAGGTGGGATTTAATTTTTCATTTACTTTTAACCTAACTCATTTTGATTAAATTATTTAAAAATTCTAAAATACTTGTTAATATATTTAATGTGCTTAAAAACTATCACAATATTACGAAAATTAAGTTGCTAATAATATTTTCTTTGTATTTATTGTGCAATGTTCACGTCTCATTGCTTCATATTAGTATTTTTCTACTATTTATAATGTTTATCATAGAATTATTGGTTATTACTGCTTAATTACATAGTGTATCATTGTAAGAAATTGTAAAAAATGCAAATATACGGGCTTCAATTGTGAGTATTTAGTAAGTATTCATGATATGAAAATGATGCAATGATATCACTTTATTTTCAGATAATTTTTATTGGAAAATGGAAAATAAAACAATTCTTAAAGGGTATCCGAAATTGATCTCCGATAGGTGGCCGGGAGTTGAAGGGCCAATAGATGCAGCGTTTGAGGTAGAAAATGGTTGGACATACATATTTAAAGGATCACACCTTTGGAGATACAATGGGATCATATTAGATGATAAAACTCCAGATTTTATAGCATCAAGTAAGTATTTCGCGCATTATTTCATTTTATATGCTACGTTATCTTCATAGATTGCGTCTAATATCCGTTTAGCCATTGCTCTTGAGAAGAGACGCCGAAAGGTGGAAGATGATGAATAGCTGAGTAAAAAGACAAGAAAATACAATAATAAATATTTATTTGCTACTCTTGAGAAAGACAAACTTCAACTGCGAAACCGTTTCGACAAGACTCTTTCTCAAGCATGACAAAAAAAACCGCAAGAAAAAGGGGGGAAGGGGAGGAGGGTTAGCTGTAGTGAAGTAGTGAGTCTTTCTGCAAAAGGTTCGGGATCCTTATGTTTCGAGAAAAAGGATATTTCTATTTATGTACCTGGAGCCAATAAAATAGGTTTGACCAGATCTATATATTTTTTCATAGGATTTTTACAGGATATCACGTTTCTCTTTATGCATCGCAAATAAATTTTAATCTTTTCGGGTTAATAATTTATGATTTTTCTTATGCTGACTTACATTTTTACCGTAATGTCATAAGAAATCCATTTTGCACCATATGTTCAGAAAATCCTGAATTTTTAGTTTGCCTGTGTTGCATAAAATGCTTTCGAACCATATGGCAGTCAAAACCAGATTATTATATTTCGTACTATAGTTTATTTACTTGTTTCATTGACGAGAGAACATTAAACCTTTTATTGACAGAAGGGTTAAAATGATTTTAATTCATATTTCTGTTTCTTTTAGCATTCCCAGGGGCACCAAATTATGTTGATGCAGCATTCAGTTTAAACAAATATGTATATTTATTCAGTGAAAAATCTTGTTACTTGTACGAGAGGAATTTGAAGGAACCTAGCGGCTATAAAATTTTGATGCAATTAGACAGCAAGACATTAATTGAAGCAGCGACTCCTTTATCAGATGGGTCAGATATAATCACCATTTTTAAAGGCAATTACCATAAGGAAATTAACCTTAGCAGCTTTGAGGTAACGTGACTTTTTAGAAAAGTAATAAATCAATATAAATAACAGGTTTTTCATAAATTTAATATTTAATTGTGTTGTTATCCTTTTAATTATTTATATATTAAAAAATCTGTAGTGTGGGAGAAATAGCACCCTTGCATGAGATTAACAGTGGCCTCTTTCCACCCTGCGCGTATGCTAGGTTGGAATGAGGACGCGCAATAAAGAAGAAGAGAGAGTCGATTGATAGCTTTCATAGCGGGAAGATGTGTTCTTCCCGTCTGTATTGCATATAGTCTCACAGTTGGAGTCTTTCTCAGAGTAAAGATCTTGACAAGGACGAACGACATTACATTATCTTTTAGTTTCGGTCAAAATTTATTTATATTTATTTATATTAAAATAAGTAAAAAAGTAATAAATACAGAATCTAGGAATCAATTTAAATTTTTACTTTGTATGATGTTATTCCTGTTTTTTTTTTCATTATTGGCTTCAATTAATATATTTTTTTCCTTAATGTTGAAAATAGGAATATCCAATGATTATAATTTTTAGATAGATTTAATTTTTTTGCAGGTCAACAGCTTCGAATATAACGAAGAAGAGACGAACAACATGAATCAAGAAAATACAATTTTTTTCGGCTGTAATAAGAATTAAGCCCTTTCCACTTTTAAGTCGACATTATGTCGCCAAATGTGTTTGGACTTCTAGTCGTATGTTGTCACTATGATGCCAAAATTAAACTCGTGCAAATACTATGTATTACGTTCTATTAATTTTTAAAAAATATAATTTTATTTTAAATTTCAAATCTGAAACCTGAAAAATGCGCGAAATTAACTACGAGCTCACACTATCCCTAACTTTAAAAAAAATGCAAATAGAAAGGGTTGAGATATTTAAAATTGCCAATGGATAAAGGTGAACACATTTGGTAGATTTGAAGATAATTTTAAAAATAATATTTTCGAAATCTAAAATTGCAAAAAGCATTGTGCAAGTATACTAAAAATTATCTTATTTTTCTAAAAATAAATTATGATAATATCAAGCTCATAATTTAATTTTCATTTTTTAATATACTTCGTGAAGAGCCTTCAGTAATATATTTGGATTAGAGATATCTCATGATATGGGTATCTTCATTTTAGTATGATTGTAACTATTAGAGAATAAGCGTATTTTAAAAAAAATGCTCAATCTGTAGCAAAGATCAATTAATACATATTTTTAATGAAAAAGCCAAAGCAGATACTTGATTGCATGGATGCAGTTTACAGAGAAGATGCATACATCTCAGTCAGAAGTTTGTATGGAAAACTTCCAAGCCTAGATAATATTGATCAAAACAATTTTTAAACGATATTTTAGAGAAAATAAAACTTGGACCTATTAAGCAGTTAAGAATGTTTTCCAACTCCTGACGAAATATTGAAAAATCTGCTAGAATTCATAACAAAAAGGTCTTTTAAAGTCGAAGTTTATGCAAAAAAAATCTATAAAAATAAAATAAACTTATTGGTAGATATCTATATCAACTTTGATAACAGATGAAAATTATTGGGATGGCTGCGCTAGTGCACGGGTCCGTTATTCTATCGGGTTGCGATGTTGCTGGACGAATGGATGGGAATAGACGGGTGTCGAATAGAAAGACTCTCTTCTATAAATGACTATTTATTCCAAACGAGAGAGAAAGAGAGAGAGAGAGAGAGATCTGGCTGCAAGAGAAAGGACCTCCTGCAACCAAGGCTAACCGACGACTCCCCCGACTCCCGCCTCCTGCGCGTCACTACCCAACCGGCAACGGTGCACGCGCAAGAAGCGATTAGTCGGTATGCAGGTGCAATATTTCCGCAGGGCCACAAGAGATGGCGCTGTTAAAATAACACATTGCACCTGAAGAGAGACGGAAGATGTCGCTGCTAATCTGGAGAATTAAATCTGCCCAGACTAACAGCGCTATTGCGTGGGGATAATAATTGCCTATAGTGACTTAGATCTTGGATTCTTATTATAAAGGTTCGTGTTCAAATCCAGATTGTGGAAACAAAATCATCATACCAACAAATTTGGGAGATCGGAAATTAATATTTCTGATCGATGGCCTCAATCCAGGTTTACCTTGATTTCTTTGATTTGAAAAAGTAAACGCTGAAGCGCTGAAGTCGTGCAGGGACGCCCATGAGTGATTGAATTTGCAACAATAATAAAATTATAATATATATAAAATTATATAATCTCTTACCTTTTCAAATAATGCTATCCTTACTTTACCATGCGTGGAAGGCAAATGGGAAACTACTACATTAAATTCTTTCTCTAGTAAAATCTCCTATGGAGATCGCCTACGTCCGATCATTCACATATAGCACATTAAGAAGATCATGATGTATTTCCTACAACTCGACTCTAATAATGGGAATATTGGTAAAAGGGATTATTAATCCAAAGATTTCCTTTACGAGGATCCTCATTTTCGGAATAATAGTAATTTAATTTTAGTACCGATGTCTTCAATTGGTGACTTATTACATTTGAAACACCTTTCCTGTCGACGTTAGCAGCTATTTTTTTTTTTTGCAAAAGTGGAAACATTTCTAAATCCTCCTCTTGTATGCGATAATCCCAAAAATCTTATTTCTCAGTTTAAAAATATTTGTACAAAATCCCTGGAGAAAAAGTAGACTAAATGTGTGCGCCATATATGCATTCATCGTCCAAAAATGGTTTAGGATGTATTCGAAATATTTCGTCAGGGTTGGCACAAATCGAAATTGTCAAAAATATCAAATTTATTCAAAAATATAAATTATTACTTTTTAATAGATAAAAAGTAAGCAATCATCCAAAATATCTATAGCGTGAATATTCATAACTGGTTGGGAAAATTTCGAAATATTTTTTTTCAAAAAATATATATGACAGAAGATATTATGGAGTTCATTATTGAAGATACTAATAAGCACTACTGATATACAAAAATCAAACTGCCAGCGGAATCAAATTCTTATAGAATGGACAAATGGTATGGTACAAATATCGACGAAATGTACATATTTTTAGGCGTTTATTTGCTGATATCAAGAAATTCGAGAAATCGCCAAAAATAATTTTGATCCACTGATATTTTATTGTATTCGTCTATTTATTCTAACACGATGCCACGCAATAGGTTTCAAATACTTATGAAATGTTTACATTTTTTGGATAATAATGAACAAGCTGCAGGTGATGAATTGTGTAAGATAAAAAAAATACTGACACGATTAAACGTAGTTTCAAAAATAACTTTTATCCATTCCAAAAATTGTGCATCGATGAAAGTCTTTTACTCTTCAAACAGTACATTCCGTCGAAAAGAAGCCGCTCTGGAATTAATTTTATGTTTATTTTGTTTCTATATGTTATAAGCATTATATAATTCTTATAATAGTGAAGTAGATAAGTAACAGTGGTAAGCAAGCTTATAACAGTGACGTTCATAAGAACTTCACAGTAATGACAAAACGATATGTATTATAAATTTATACAAAATACATTTTGTATATTTTTTTGGGAGTGCAAAAGCCTTTCCTTCGTTTCGAAATCAACTCGAATCATAATAATATGAGTTTGGGATTAATCGCATGTTTTTACAAGACGCGCTTTCAACTTTTTAATTTATGAGCCTTTTGCATTAGCCTATTTGTTAACCCCTCGCAATAACTCTGTACCTCGCCGAACTTATTGAATAAACCTCATAATCAAATCACTGAATATATTTGCTCGACGGATGGTTGGAATCAACAGTTGGAATGGTGTATTCTCTGAAGCAAGATGCATTACATTTTACTTGCTTGCTTACTTCACTTTTTATTTTTTATTTCATACGTGCAAACGAATCCTTGGAAAACAGCCAAAGCAGCGGTAAATCTATTGTTTGGCAATTTTAGCGTATATTCATTATTTCTCAATGTTTTTCTCGTGTTGTTTTATAATATTTTATTTAAAAATGTATTTCTATATATCTAGTATTAAATCTAGGGAAAATAATGTTAAATATTTTTATTTATAAAATTATACGTTACGATGAATTTTTAATTTCGTTAATAAAAGTTGGACTTCTATATCATGTTTCCGAGACGTTTGGTTGTTTAAAATATTCGGTAATTGTATAAATAAAAAAAATCTCAAAGCTTTTTCTAAAACATCTTTTATTAAACATCGTGTTTCAGCTCTATTTGGAAAAATATGGATATATTGACGCAAATTCTTTCGATATTCCATGTGCCATCGATGATGTTATATTACAAGAGGGCTTAAAGAAGTTCCAAGAATTCATACAAATTAACGTAACTGGTAAGCATGAGTCTCTTAAAAAGTTTGATTGAATGTAATTCATAAAAGTATTTCTTTATTGCTGTTGTATGACAGTTTAGATCTGTAATCGATCTAATACAATATAAACAACGTGATTTTGAATTTTCGACAAATATTCGGTTATTCTATATTTTTTTCTTATGACCCAACCCTTGATTTCATAGCTTATCCTTCCCTATCCTAATAAAGCGAATTTGACTATTCTACTACCGAAACTAGTATTCATATCATATATAAAAATGATAATGTTTATAGGTACATTGGATGACGAAACTTTGAGTTTGATGGGAGATTATCGTTGTGGAAATAAAGACATCATTACCAAAAAATATGAAGACGACGATGGTAAACATAATCTGATGGAAAGAGATATTTTATAGAACTTTTAAGATTGATGCGAGTCATGTTTATGCGTTGATTAACTGAGATTGGATTCAAAAGTCCGACAGGAGACTCGAAGTATCCCAAATTTTAATTTTACTTTTCAAACAATTACTAAACGCGATCGATGCCAACCAAACCTAGCCTAACATTTTTTTAATATATCTATTAAAAGATCTTGTACATTAAACTCATATGAACATTTCGAAGCCAAATATTGGTCAAAATAGTTCTTATTTTAACGTTTTTTGAAAATATTTTTTACTTAATGGGATGGGTGCAGTTTTTTTTCTTGAAACAGAACCGCAATCTTAGGTTCTATGTTAGAAAGTTTTATTCTGAGGTCTGCTTTTTCAATGAGTTTGTTTCTATACTTTGATTTCATATATAACAGTACTGAAATAGTCTATTAATGTAAATATATTTATGTTGTGCAGAATGGAATCAAATGTTGGAGTACTTTATTTGCAAGTGCAGGGTAATCAGATCTGAGTATTAATAAAAAGTTTGTAAGTTTAATTTTGTTGAATTGTAATTACAAAAATGTATCGCATGGTAATTCCATGAAAATATCTTGTCCAAGTATGGAATTATGTTTTTTTTATATTTTCGCGGACCCCAACTTAAGAACCGCTGTTCTAGATGATTTATAACCCCACATCGTCTCTCGAAGATTTTCGAATATAAAAAAATATATTACATTGTTATACCACATGTAATAACCAAACGAATATAGTGACAGTGTTTCCCAATGTGTTCTGCCTTTAAACTCATGTACTTAAACATTTCATCACAATACAGAATATTTTTTTGACCAATATTTTTTATTCATTAATCAATGTTAGGCTGATATTTGAATAAGTTTGCCCATTTTGGATTAAAATTGCGATTACTTTAATAGACATGACAATTTTTGTGATAAAATGTAATGTAGGGATTTCGCCGCGAAACGCCAATGTGTAAAAAATGACCGAATAAAAAAGCTAAGAAAATGTTTTTCGTTTTAAGACAATGTTGTTTGGGATGGAAAAAAATTGAATTACAACATATTGGAGTACCCGCTTTATTTGCCTCCCAAAATTGTTGACAGGGAAGTTGAAAGAGCATTTCATATTTGGAGTAGACATTTAAACATTATTTTTGAAAAGACTAGTAGCCCTGATATTCAAATAAGGTAATTATATTTCTACAAAATGATTAAAGCAAAACTTAATGCATAATTAAAATGTGTTATAAAAAATTGCAGTTTTGTTCCTCAGTTAAAGAAGGAATATGGCACGTTTAACGGAAAAGGTTTAATTACCGGGATCTCCAGTTATCCTGTGAGTAGTAGATCTATTTTATTTAAGCTCTCGTGTTCATTTCTGCTAGTGATTATTTTTTAAAATATTTTTATTTGACATTTTTTTAAAGTATACATCATTTCTAATAATTTATATTTTAGGGTATTTTGGGTGATATATATTTGAAGTACGATGAATATTGGAGTGCTGACATGAATATAGGTATAAATCTACAACAAGTTCTAGTTCATCAAATTGGACACATATTAGGATTGGATCATAGAGACGACTCAGAATCTATAATGTATCCGATAGTAAAACCGTACGAAGAGAATATTATTATCAATGCTCAAGATGTAAAAGACGCACAGGTAAAATGTATTTTAAAAAATAGGCGTATTATATCAAAACATTGTTTCTAACCAGGGCCAGTCAGACAAAGTGTTAACAAGTAAGTAAACTAGCAAAAAAATTACTTCGTAATAACATTTGTAACATGATCATTTTTATTTGAGTGATGATTATTACATTATGTATCATCATCATCATAGTGCAGCCACTAACAGTCCACTACAGAACTATGGGCCTCTTCAATATCCATTAATTGGAACGGTTTACATCTATCTTATCTGTGTCTCCTCATTCGCTCGATATTGAATGTAGCATTATCACCGAGTTTTATTTCGAACGCTCATCCAACAGGTATCCTGAGTGAACGTATTGATGAACACTTTCACGATCGGCTCGATAGAGAATGTGGGAGGTTTGTAAAGACTGAGTAGTTTTCTTAGGAGATGGTGGAAAAGTACTCTAGACGACCTTTTCGACTCTACTGAAAAGGGCTTTCTGGAGTACAAGGAGTCCAGTCCCCCCTTTCCTCGCTAGGGCGTTGCCGGGGTAGGGTGAAGACAGACGTGAGGCTTAAGTGCATCTCGGATTCGCTCCTACACCAACTGAAGGTGTCTCCCCGTCCACGTGCAACTTACCCGAACTCAAGGCCGTATATTTGGTGTTTTCTTGTAGGTTCATCTTGCTCCATATTGTTTGGTAGGGTCGACTATGTAAAAGATAGCGAGTGACAATAAAGTCATGATTTGTAAAAGTAGCAATGAATAGTAGATAAACTGAGTATCAGCTTGCTGTTAAAAGAGTATTTAAGTATTTAATCTGTAAAAATGTACTAGCCAGGTGGCCAATAGTAATAAAAATAGTAGTTAGGAGTAGTCAAATAGCTTTCAAGTGATTAGGCCGCAAAAAAGCGTTAGTCGAATTGTATTAGCCAGATGTAATTATGTCGCATCAAAGTATTGGAACTTCGGGCATTTAGTGCCAGCCGGAGACAATCAAACAATATTTAATTGGTCAGATTGGAAGCTATTAACCCGTTCTTCGCCCCGTCCACCGCATACGGTGGACGTTTTCTTCCTCCATTTAAATACGATTTAACAATTATTTATTTTCTATTTAATGGAATTAGTACATGCAAATATAAAATAAACAGAATATATGTTTATATAATACATGACATATAAAGACATAAAATTAAAATAACTAAAATATACATATACTATACATAAAATTATGCTTAAAGTAAAATATAACTTTATATTATGTTATCACCTATTCATTAAAATAATTCAAACACATATGAGGTGATGTTAGACAATTAGGACAAAATCTTGCGACTCTCATTTTCTTGTTTAGTCAGTCAAACAGTCTCCCAAAAGCGAATCCAGCGTCTCACTATTACGTATTTCTACGATTTACAAATGTTAACTTTATGAACGTCTTTCTATACTGTCTTCCGGATGTCAACTGTCTAAATATCTTTCAAGATCGACCGCGAAACTTGCATTCCTACCTTGTCTGTTCGCACTTGTTTATCGTCACTTTTTTTTGTTAATTTGACTAATGGCAGAGTCAAGCTTATCGATCTAAAATAAAACAACATCTGAGAAAAGATGCGCAATATGTCATCCATGTTTATCGCGTGCATTATAATATTGCACCGCGATTCCTTCTGTTTACGTACCTACTATCGAATTTGGACCCCGTGAGAAACAACACCGATTCATGCTGGGCGACGA
Source organism: Stenopsyche tienmushanensis (assembly GCA_008973525.1). Lineage (NCBI taxonomy): Eukaryota > Metazoa > Arthropoda > Insecta > Trichoptera > Stenopsychidae > Stenopsyche > Stenopsyche tienmushanensis. Next base: position 248,540 of record WACJ01000360.1, read on the forward strand.
ATGTATTAATAATATTTAGTTTAGAAGAAAAAAATGTGATTTATTAGTATTTTGACGAAAAAATTACACAAATAGCTATTTTTTATAGTACACACAATTTTTTCAAAACTTTTGAATTTGAAATCGTACTACACATCCCAGCGAATCTTATACTGTTGAATTATTAATTTATTTCTTTCTGTATCACAAATTCCGCATGTTTGATCTAAAAATAAACAGGAATTAAAAGCTGCTGGAATTTTGAGGATTACGGTTAGTTATTGAATAGGTACATTTACCATTCATTTTTTGGTTATTTATAACAAGAACAGGAACAACTACGGCGATGGCTACGGCACACGAACAAAGCAGTTTTAACCGTCCGAAAATGTTGATACTTATGAATAAATAAATATTATTTTGTTAGTAAAATGCATGTTTGTTAATATTTTGAAATTTGTTTTAATTGAATTATTTTTTACTTTAAGGGTATTTATGGCACAAATATTCAAAATGTAGATTCAAAAGTTCTGTGTGATGATCCTATTGTTGACACAATGTTTACATCAAGAAATGAGAAATATTTGTACGCATTCAAAGGTATATTATATTTCTAAAAAAATATATATTCAAAAATATCGCCATTATTAATTAATTAAAATAAATAATAACAAAATCATTACTTCTATGCTGATTAATGAATTCATTTTTAAGGTAAATATTTTTGGAAGATTACAAAAAAAAATAAAAAAATCCTTCCCAGTTATCCAAAGCTGATATCTGAAAGATGGGAAGGAATTGATGAACCCATCAACGCAGGATTCCAATTGGAAAATGGTTGGACATATATATTTAAAAATGACAAATATTGGAAATATTTGGGAAGAGCATTAAGTAGTGATTGTCCTTAAAGTGTGCAAACAGGTAAATGTAAATTTATTCAATTTTTTTAATCTTATGTTACTATTGTATCAGATACAGTGTGCAACATAATTAATACCAATATTCATTATCATTGTAATTTAGCTACACGCAGTGCACTACAGGATTAAAACATCTATTCAAGGAAAATGATCACATCTATATTATCTACGTCAAATATTAACTTTTTCATGCGTTCGATATTGACGATAGCATTTATAAACGCTCACACATCAGACCATTTAGGTGAAGGCATCAAAGGGCCTTTTTGAAGTTTTCTCGATAGATAATTCGAGTGGATATAAATATTAGACAGCTTGGAACGCTATTAAAATCTTCATCAAAATGAAAATTTGCTAAAATATATTGCTACAATCACTCAATGCGAATATTTAGGATTTTTTTTTATTCACACTGTTTTTTATGAATTTTGAGTAGGCTTTGTCTACATCAAATAAACTTGTCTGAAGAGGGTTAAATTACACTCCAGTTTTCTGCATTTTATATAATATTTTGTGTTGCCATAATTCGGAGTCGCTTTCTTAGTTATTTCCTACTTTCATTAAGGTTTTAGCATCTGTTATTCTTGCAATGAGTCCTGTCTAATTCGTTTTTAAGTATTGGACCTGATTAAAAACTATCATAAAAACGTTCTACGATCGTGGCTTTTTTGATGGTGGTGAGTATACTGGTTTAAAAAAAACTAATAAAATATTTTGAATTTTTCAAAAGTTTACAGTTTGATTAAACACCATGTTTTTATCAAAATGTCTTCAATTTATGTACGCTTTAGAGTAAAAATGTAATAAGGCGTTAAGTATATTTTAAATAAAAACGTCTTGATATACAAGACGAAAAATATTTGTAATGTTTTTGTCATCAGCTCTCATTTTGACGTTTGTTTCAGCTTTTACTAATGGACCTCCTAGTGTAACTGCTGCATTTATTTTTGACAGAAAAATATATTTGGTATATTCTACAACTATCTATATATATGGAAGGAATTCAAGAGCACGCGATTCTTTTACATACGAATCTCAGATGCCAATCGAAAACTCTGATCCACCCGTTTTTTTAAAAATTAGGCAACTAACGGTAAAACATTTTTTTATAACAATGAAGTTTATACGATTTTAGAAATCTGCTTTTAAACATTTTCATTAAAAATTCAGCCTGCCCATATGAAAATATCCGGCCCAAAATGTTTTATTTTATTAAGAATTTTAAATAATTGGCAAATGTTATTAGTAGTACGGTAGAATTTGGCTTTGTAGACTAAGATGTTTCATAATCAAATTATACTAATAGTGTGAAATAAGATGGCTTAGTCTTACAAACAATTTCATGATTTGTTTATTTCTTCAGAACTAGAGCAAAGAATTGTGAATTAAAATATGAACAATAATTAAACGACTATTTCTTCTTAGTTGACATGTTTTTAAATCAAAATGAACAATAATATTTTTTATAACAAGAAAAGGGACTATTATTTTAAATATGTCACATCGTTTATAAGAAACCTCAATTTATTTTCCCTATCATTTCAAAATAGGCAGTTAACTCTTTTGCCAATCTTACAAAAAAGAGAAGAAAAATTGTCCGTGTAGATGAAAATAATGTATAATTTTTAAGAAATGTGAGACTATAATAAGTGGCTAAATTAATTTGTAAGATTTGATGATTTTCAGATTTTTTTAAAGATCTATCGTTAATAAACCTACCATTTCTTTTCATTATGAACGATGCCCTATCTTGTATCCAGTTGAAACTGATATATTTACAATAAATTTTAATATTAATTAATCACTTTATAGAAAAAAATAATAACAGACATTTGCCCAGAAATGTTTAAAAAAATTTGGAATAATGCACAAGCATATTTGAGATTCTTTTGCCAAACATTTTTATTCAAGAAAAATACAAAGAGCAAAATTAGATCACGTATATTAGTGAAATGAATCTCTTTTGAATATCATTTTCATAATTAATGTGATCATCATCGATTTTTCCGGCCAATTTTACCAATCACTCTGCAATAAACGACTAGGTGACTTCATTCCACGCTTTGTCTATGATTTTGATAGCTTTCATAATATTGAATTATTTCCACCAAATCCGCATGTCTTATATTGATTTTCTGGCAATTTATACATAAATCCAAGGGTCTCTAGTTCTGCAGTGGACTACATGTGGTTTTATTATGATTATGTACAAATATAAAATTTTGAAAAAGTTATTTATATCATTTTGCAGACTATGTATAGTTTTATTGTGATTATGATTATATCGATACATATATACATAAAACTTTAAATCGTAATTTTGTTTATTTTTACAGAAAACTCACGACAATCATATTGGATTTGCTAAACTAAAAAAGGAACTGTATGGATGTTATTAAATACAAGCTATATATATTTCTTTAACTTTTACAAATTTTAAATGCCAAGGATCGAGATTGCTTTCGGACTGAGACTATGCTTTCAAAGAGGGGGGGAAAAAATCGATTCATAATGTCGTTCATATATCATGCTTATGTTAAGAATGATGTATAAAAATGTGATTAAAACATATCTCATTTTAATTTTGATTATTTTATATTGAACCTATTTTTTAATTTAACTATGGATTTTTATTCCTATAATTACTCTGATATGGACCAGCGAAGCGTAAGTAATAAATAACATTGTCTTGAGAGTTGCAGCATATTTCAAAGATTCTGGATCACTGGATTCACAACAATTTAGTATTAAAATCTAACGCTTATTTATAGTCGAGTTTCTTTTTATGCAGTAAATAATGTTCTATGAAAAACTTTATCTTTGGCCAATTTTATGATCTTTTGGAAGAGATTTAAAAACTCTGTATTTCAAAAGGTCAAACGATTGAACAATTAGATAGCCGACAATATACTATAGATTAAAAATAGAACAATTTAAACCAAGATCTTCAGGAAAGAAATAAATACTTAGCTGAAATGATTAGCTCTATGAAAGTATTCGAACAGTTCAATAGTTATTGTGTCTTACATTGAATGACATGTGGCTGTAAAATTAATAATAAAAAACTTACATATACTAATCACTTTTTAATATTAAAAAATGTTTATATGGAATGAAACGAAAAATGGGGGGTTTATGAATAAAAAAATAGTATTTTGTTATGCAGGGCATTTATTAAGTATATTAGACATATTATTTGATTTGTAAATTTTTATAATCATGTTATATATGATATTTTTTGAAGCAATCTTCAGAATGAAGTGCTCGTTTCCTTTCGTATGTATCACAAAAATATAGAGTTCGCTTTCATCCTTTTTCAGTTTCACTGTCTGAACAATACAGTTTCTATAATTCCTTCCTGAACTACTATAAATAAAATGAGGACTTCCGTCGTCGTCGTCGTCGTCCTAATTTAGACTTCGTAAAATCGCAAAAGTTACTAATAAGTTTCATCAACAATAGTCAGCGAAATTTTTTATGATTTATTGACTTTCTATTTTCTTTGATTTCATATTTTTTGTATTACAATCGATGTTTCAAAACCTCAAAAAATAACTTCTTACACCACTTCAGTCTTTCGCACGAAACAATATAATGTTGCATATTAATCTGCTGTGTCCACCCCGTCCATATTTTTATTGTAATTTAAAATGACTACTGGCTTGTCTGTTCAGCTGCTTCCTTAACCATTGACTTTATTTAAAAATAAATAAATATTGATTTGACACTTTCATAAATTTAAAGAATACAACTGTATTTCAAACTATATTAAAATTATATCTTCTCAAGTATTATTTTTTTTATCCTTATCAATACATTTGAGAGATATTGAGTAGTAGTTATCTGTTTCCTTTCATATGGACGTTGCAGAGTTCATAAAATTGTATAAATATAACAATTTCCTGAATGAGGATAAGACTTTGTATAAAATTATTTTAATTAAAATGTGATTGTGCATATTTTTTGAGTGAAATTAATACTATTCGGATGTGGATCGAGGTGATTTGATTTGTACATTATTTTGCTTTTATTAGTTTACAAAATAATGCGTACATATTTTTATGTACACCTCTTTTGCGTTTTGGGGTACATTCCAAATATTGCTGTACAAAAAAAAACAACCATAAAAGAGAAGATCTTCCTATAAAAATGGTATGTAGGTTCTATTGGTTGAAATCAGTTAAAAATATAAAATTCCTAAGTTCAAATAAATCTATGACAACAAGATAGAGCAACAGAAAGCGTCTTATGGTGTGGAGGACCTTTGAAAAAACACTTTATTGCCGATGCTGCTGTGAGGTCTGTCCCGGGTTTCCCCGGACTAGCCACACAGTAAGCATCGTCCACAGATCTTTTAACACCTCGAGGAACGCTACGCACATAGCGTCCAAGTGCCCACCCCTTTTGCTCCGCGACTTTCAAAAGAAGCAAGGTTCCTGCAGGAAGACCGGTTTCAGACTACATGCACCCGAAGGTGCGTTGGAGGACGAAGAACAAAGGTTATTATATATAAAGTATCTATTTAGTGGGGGCTGCAGCAAATGACGGACTGCAGGGGCTATTCCTTCCACATGGTACTTGTATCGGTTCGGTCATTTGTACTTGGACAGTACCTAGCCACGGAGACGAGTGAAGAGCAAAGCCAAAAAATCAATCTTTTTATCTAATAGTAAAACGTGCTAAGAATATTTTCGTAATGTTTCAAGTTAAACGGATTAAAATTCTAGGAGAGAGAGCCTTTGGAAACTCCGTTTATTAGGCTTGACCAGCTGGAAGCGTCGTGATTGAATCGCTTTTTTTTTCTCAAAATTCTATTTTTAAAGTCGGTGGCCACGATTCCTCAAAAATGAATAAACCAATCTTATTGAAATATATCATACCTTTTCTGGATAGAATCGACTAGTGATTGAGTGAAGGATTTTTATTTTCTTTAATCACAACTTATTTTATAAGGCATGGTATAGATTTTATCAAAAATTTTACTTTTTTCATACGACTGGGTCAAAAATTAAAATTTCCTTTTTAATCCCTTAATCTTTAGTTCAATTGCGAGCTCTCACCTACTACCAGAAAATATTTGATTTATCCTGTCCACCGCGATGAAACTTTTTTTAGGAGTCTCCGAGAACCAAGTCTCCACGCCTGAGTTTTTAAAAAAATCATATGAAATTATTATGAAATATACGATTCGATGGAGATCGTAGAAAGCCCCGGGGATGCATTTTTCCCCAAAATTTTTACAACGCCTCGCGATCGGACGCCATGCCCGAAAATATCCACAGAATATCGTCTGCGTTCATGAATGGATTTCCGCATGGACACCCCAAAGTTGTTGAAAGCCCAAACCTAACCAACGACGCCCTAAATCGTCCGTGTCCTGTAAGAAACTGAAATGCCCAGTGATCTGGGACGACCCGGCGACATCTCAGGCTGTGACTAACCGAGAGGAAGAAAGTGAGAGGTGGCGGTTGATGACCAACGAAGATCACCTCTCTTGTCATCTAAGTAAAACCGCTTTCTTGACGCGACAACGGAAATCGCCGAGCGCGTCTGAGGCATCCACCTCTATCTGGATTTCTCTGAATCTTTGGGACGAGAGAAAATATAAGAAGTCTCCTGTCCAACAAAAAGAACGAAATTCAGGGAGCTTACGTGATTTAATGCTCAGCCTGCATCATATCGTACATTGAACAAACCAATAGATGTATTACCCACGAGGTAACAGTGCATCAGAAGGCAGTCTTGCAATTGGATTACAAATCCACAGAACTTTAAAATGTTATGATGAACGATCATCATATCAATTTTGATGGTACAAAAACAAAACAAAAAACAAAGCAATCGTCTAAAATTTCGGCATCATAATTGCGAGAGAAGCGATGGAAATCGAAAAACGAAGAAACTTCGCATTAAACAGAAGAGACGACGGCACTAGCATACCCAGAACTTGACTACCAATTTTATCGAAAATTTAGCCACCAATAACCAAACAAAAAAAACTGAAAGTGCACACAATCTACCACGAAGCGATGCAATGCACATTGGCAGCAGTGGACGGAGGATGCTCACGAGGAGTATCATCAAGGCACCAGCAGTTATTCCGCGTCCATGGGTCCGACAAGAGACTCGAAATATCGGAATGATACATATTTGAAATCTTAATGTACCCCTCAAATAATTACTAAGCACGATAGTATACCCGTTTTTCAGTGTATTTAAAAATATATAAAATCATTCCAATAAACTGAATTAAAATTTATACACTTTATATCTTTAAGTGTGGCATTGCAACGTATACCAGGTATTCACTAGTGTATTATAAAAATATACAAAATACATCTTGTAAATTTTTTGGGAGTGCAAAAGCATTTCCTTTGCCTCGATATGAATTCGATTCATAATAATATGAGTCTGGGATTTAACGTTTGTTTTAACAAGACGTGCTTTCAACTTTTTAATTTATGAGCCTTTTGCATTAGCCTATTTGTTAACCCCTCGCAATAACTGCACCTCGCCGAACTTATTGAATAAACCTCCCAATGAAATCACTGGATATATTTGCTCGATGGAAGGCCAGAATCAACAGTTGGAATGCTGTATTCCCGAAGGCAAGATGCGTACCATTTTACATGCTTGCATTCTTCAATTTTTAATTTTTATTTCATACGTGCAAACAAATCCTTGGAAAACAGCCAAAGCAGCGGTAAATCTTTTGTTTGGAAAATTTAGCGTATATTCCTTATTTCTCAATGTCTTTCTTTTGTTGCTATATAATAATTTATTTAAAAATGCATATCTATATATCTAGTATTAAAGTTAAAGAAAATAATGTTAAATGTTTTTATTTATAAAATTATACGTTACGATGAATTTCTACTTTCGACATTAAAAAACACGAAGATTTGCAATAAAAGTTAGACTTCTATACAACGTTTCCGAGACGTTTGTTTGTTTAAACGATGTGATAATGATAAATAATAAAAATCTCAAAGCTTGATCTAATACATTTTTTTTATTAAATATTGTGTTTCAGCTCTATTTGGAAAAATATGGCTATATTGATGAAAATTCTTTCGATATTCCGTGTGCCATTGATGATGTTATATTACAAGAGGGTTTAAAGAAGTTTCAAGAATTCATACAAATCAACGTAACTGGTAAGCATGAGTCTCTTAAATAGTTTGATTATATGTAATTCATAAAAGTGTTTCTTTATTGCTGATGCATGACAGTTTAGACCTGCAATCGATATAATACCATATAAACAATGTGATTTTGAATTTTCGACAAATAGTGTCCATTTTTATCATGCAGGTTTGAAATTATTTTTACTTTAATTCTTTGTGATTTTAATTTTTTTTTAAATTTATACTTAAATACGAAAGATTTAACTTTCAAAACTAAAAATATAAGCCATCTTATCAATTTTACAATGATTATTTTATGTAAAAAAATGTTTACATGATTATTCTATACTTTTTTCTCATGACCCAACCCAGCCTCCCTGACTTCATAGCTTATCCTTCCCTGTAACTAATTAAGCGAATTGGATGATTTTACTAACGAGACTAGCATTCATATCATATATAAAAATTATAATGTTTATAGGTACATTGGATGACGAAACTTTGAATTTGATGGGAGATTATCGCTGTGGAAATAAAGACATCAATACCAAAAAATATGAAGACTATGATGGTAATTATAATCTGATGGAAAGAGGTATTTTATAGAACCTTTACGATTGACGCGAATCATGTTTATGCGCGGATTAACTGAGATTGGACCCATGAGTCCGACAGGAGACTCGAAATATCGGAAATTTTAATTTTACATTAAATTCATAAGATCTTGAACATTAAATTCATAAGTACATTTCTTAGCCTATTATTGGTCAAAATAGATCTCATTATAATGTTTTCTGTAAATAATTTTTACTTAAATGCAATGCTGGACTCTACGTTACAAAGTTTTACAAAGCCACTATACCAACACTTGATCATGGTCATTGGTCTTGCCCTCCCCCCCGCCTCTTAGTCAGTGTGTAAAAAATGACGGTATAAAAAGGATAAAATGTTTTTCGTTTTAAGACAATGTTGTTTGGGATGGTGAAAAAATAAATTACAACATATTGGAGTACCCGCTTTATTTGGCTCCCAAAATTGTTGACAGGGAAGTTGAAAAAGCATTTCGTATTTGGAGTAGACATTTAAACATTATTTTTGAAAAGAATAATAATCCTGATATTCAAATAAGGTAACTATATTTCTAAAAAAAACATTAAAGCAAAACTTAACACATAATTAAAATGTGTTTTAAAAAATTGCAGTTTTGTTCCCCAGTTAAAGAAGGAATATGGCACGTTTAACGAAAAAGATTCAATTACTGGGATCTCCAGTTATCCAGTGAGTAGTAGATCTATTTTATTTAAGCTCTCGTGTTAATTTCTGCTAGTGATTATTTCTTTTTAAATATTTTTATTTGACAATTTTTTAAAGTATACATCATTTCTAATAATTTATATTTCAGGGTATTTTGGGTGATATATATTTGAAGTACGATGAATATTGGAGTGCTGACATGAATATAGGTATAAATCTACAACAAGTTCTAGTCCATCAAATTGGACACATATTAGGATTGGATCATAGAAACGACTCAGAATCTATAATGTATCCGATAGTAAAACCGTACGAAGAGAATATTACTATCAATACTCAAGATGTAAAAGATGCACAGGTAAAATTTATTTTAAAAAATAGGCGTATTATATCGAAACATTGTCTCTAGCCAAGCTCAGTCAGACAAAGTGTTAACAAGAAAGTGAACTAGCAAAAAAAAACAACTTCATAATAACATTTGTAACATGTTTATTTTTATTTAATTGATGATTATTACATTGTTTACAAGTCGATCCTTCTAATTTCATTGATCAAGCTTAATTACTTTATACGTTCATCCCATGCTAAGAGTGCAAACTTAAAAATAAAAATAGATATTACAAGCTGGGAACATTTGAACTGGACATTCGACTACTAGAATTCTATTTTTTTTCCTATTAAAAATCAATGTAATTTTGTGTTATGGCTACTTATAACAATGAATTAAATATTTTGTTAGTACAATGCCTGTTTCTTATTACATAATTTGATACTTGTTTTAATTAGTTTTTTTTTACTTAAAGGCTATTTACGGCACACATAGTCAAATTGTAAATTTTAATATTCTGTGTGAAGATCCTTCTGTTGACGCAATGTTTACAACTAGAGAAGAAAAATATTTGTACGCATTTAAAGGTATATTATATTTCTAAAAAAATAGATATTCGAAAATATCGACATTATTAATTAATTAAAATGAATAATATTTTTTTTTACTTCTATGCTAATTAATGGATTAATTTTTAAGGTAAATATTTTTGGAAGATCACAAATAAAAAAATCCTTTCTGGTTATCCAAAACTGATTTCTGAAAGATGGAAAGGAATTGATGGACATATCAGCGCAGGATTCCAATTGGATAACGGTTGGACATATATATTTCAAAATAACAAATATTGGAAATATCTGGGAAGAGCATTAAGTAGAGATAGCCCTCAGAGTGTGCAAGCAGGTAAATATTAATTTATTTTATTTTATCTTATATTAATATTGTATCAGATACAGTGTGCAACATAATTTATACCAATCATCAGACCACTTAGGCGAAGGCGTCAAAGGGCCTTTCTGAAGTTTTCTCGATAGACAATTCGAGCGGATGTAAATATTAGATAGTTTGGAACGCTATTAAAATCTCCATCAAAATGAAAATTTGCTAAAATACATTGCTTCAATAACTCAATACGAATTTTTTTTACTCACACTGTTTTTTATGAATTTTGAGTAGGCTTTGTCTTAATTATATAAACTTGTCTGAAAAAGGTTAAATTACACTCCAGTTTTCTGCATTTTGTTTAATATTTTGTGTTGCCATAATTCGGAGTCGCTTTCTTAGTTATTTCCTACTTTCATTAAGGTTTTAGCATCTGTTATTCTTGCAATGAGTTCTGTCAATTTTAACGTTCACTATTGTATTTTTAGAAGTTTTTGTCGTCTAATTCAATATTTATACTTCTTATGGGATTTCTCTTCGCAAGAAGACAAAAACATATTTTGTTAAATATTTTATGTATCAGACATAAAGGCAATCAGGAGATATCTTGGTGCTTTATTTGCCATGACTTGTTCATCATTTGAGTTGGTCATATATTCACATTGTCTAAGGTACTATCTATGCAAATTGGTATAAGTTGCCATTCTGAAATTTATCGTTTTCATAGGATGCGTCCAGCGGTTTCAATTAAGTAGTTATATGTATATATATGTGATTGTTGCTGTTATTATTCCCTTAGTAAGTTTTAATGTATTCTGGTTAATTGGCAATATTTATGTATAAATTATACAACATACAGGGAACCAGTATATTAGTACAATAACACCCTCCATGAATCGAAATTTTATGTAATTCTTTGTGTTAGTTTGTATAATTCTTGGGAAACACAAATACAATACAGTTTTTTGATGAAATTTTAAGTACTATTTCAGTATTAATTTTTAAGTATTGGACCTGATTTAAAACTATTATAAAAACTTTCTATGATCGTGGCTTTTTTGATGGTGGTGAGTGGTTTAAAAACATCTTGAATTTTTCAAAAGTTTACAGTTTAATTAAACAGCATATTTTTACCTGAATGTCTTCGATTTATGTACGCTGTAGAGTAAAAATGTAATGTGGTACTACACTTTATTATTTACACGATTTATGTACATTTTAAATTTTAAACAAGCCTTGATATATTGTACAAGGCGAAAAATATTTGCAATGTTTTTCATTTCAGTTCTTATTTTGACGTTTGTTTCAGCATTTACTAGCGGACCTTCTCAAGTGACTACCGCTTTTATTTTTAACAAAAAAATATATTTAGTATATTCTACAACTATCTACGTATATAGAAAGAATCCAAACGCACGCGATTCTTTTACATATGAATCTCAGATGTCAATTCAAAATTCAGTTAATGCAGCCATTTATTTAAAAAACATATCAACCAGTCTGATTTTTACTCAAAAGGCTTCATATGGATTGATTCCACTCGACCAAATAACGGTAAAACTTTTTTGTACAACAATGAAGATTATATGATTTTAGAAATCCATGTTTGTCACATTTTCATTAAAAATTCATCTTGCCCATATGAAAATATTCTGCACAAAATGTTTTATGTTATTATGTGCTTAAATATCACATTTTTTATGAGAAACCTCAAAATATTTTCCCAACCGTTTCACAATAGGGAGTTGACTCTCTTGAATGTATCAATTTTAAGAAATGTGAGACTATACTAAGTGACTTAATTAATTTATAAGATTTGATGATTTTAAGATTTTTTTTAAAGATCTATCGTTAATAAATCTATAATTTATTATGATTATAGCGATATACATAAATATAAAACTATAAATAATAATTTTGTATATTTTTGCAGCAGCCATACTATTACAACAGAAAAGTTGAATTTAATAAATCAAATAAGGATCTCTTTGGATGTTAGTAAAAAGAAATGATAACATTTCCTTATTTCTCATTAATACTTACAAATTTCAAATGTCAAGGATTGAGACTATGCTTTCAAAGAGGGGGAAAAAAATGATTCTTATTTACGTTCATATATCATGCTTATTTTAATAATGATGTATAAAAGTGTGATTAAAAACATATCCTATTTTAATTTTGATTATTTTATATTGAACCTTTGTTTTAAACTAACTATGGACTTTTATTTCTATAATTACTCTAATATAGAACAGCAAAGTAAATAATAAATAACATTGTCTTGAGAGTTTCCTCATATTTTAGTGATTCTGGATCACTGGATTCACAACAATTTAGTATTAAAATCTAACGCTTATTTACAGAGCCGTAACTAGGGTATGATGCGCCCGTGGCAAGAATATAAATTGCCCCCTCGTCTCTCTTTAGACGTAATGTGTCAATTTTAACTGCGCGTATCTTCTGTGGCACTGCGAGCATATTGCGTCTGTAAAAACGACAGGATCGCTTCTTGTGCGTACACCGTTACCGGTTGGGTTGTAACCCATAGGAAGCGGGAGTTGGGTGGCGTCGTCGGATAGCCTTGACTGCGGGAGGACATCCTTCCCGCAGCCAGATCTCTCTCTCGTATATATTAGAGGTTATCAAAGCAGTATTTTTGTTCGACGTCCGTCCACCTCATCCCATCCACCCGGTTAGATAACGATCAGAGAGAATGATCCCGCGCGCTAGAGCAGCTTAATTGACAAGCGAATGGGAGCGGGGGGTCATCCGGGGATGCCACCGGGGAGAAGTAAGGCGCTGCAGAGAAGGAAATTCAAATTGCTTTTAGAAGATGTAATCAAATATTACGAAGACTTGCTGATGTATAATGAAATTGGATGGCTGAGTAAAGGACTTGTTCTTTTTCGACTTTGGGTAGTTATTACCCGAAATAAGAACATTTTTAATTGAGAGAAATGATGAAAGGTAAAATTATCTTCAAAATAAGAAATGGCTATTAAAACTATTGGCAGATGTAACTTAAGTTAACTTTTGATAGATTTAATTTTATTAAATGAAATTAATGTAGAATTATAAGAAAATTCAAAACCATTATTGATATGGTTTCATCAGTAAAATTTTTCAAGATGAAATTAAAACTATGGATGTCGAAATTGCAAAAAACAGGATTTCACCCATTTTATATTTATAATAGCACATATTTATCTAATAATATTTCGCGAGGAAAAAAAACAACACCTTAAATTATTAAAATTTTCTATAAGAATCACATTAGAAGTCGATCTCGAAACAATTTTAAATTTAAAAGTAGCCCCCAGGCAAAAAAAAAGTTGGGCACCTCTGCTGTAGACTAAAAATAGAACAATTTAAACCAAGATCTTGAGGGAAAAAATAAAAATTTAGCTGAAATGATTAGCTATATGAAACCATTCAACAGTTGTCAGTTATCTTACATTGAATGATATGTGGCTGTAAAATTAATAATGATAAAAACTGACATACTAATCACTTTTCAATGTTATGTATATCAGCAGTGCATCCCACTTCTGACAACAAAATTTATATTGTTATGGATCGTCCTCTTCATCAGTTGGTCGTCAAATGAAAGCGTATTTATCGTTTCGATGTATCTTTATTTTCTTCTTTAGTTTTACAATAAATACACAATTACGATAGTGACCCGAAGTCTAAGTGCTGTCGCAAATGCGGATAGGGGTTGTAAGAAATGGTGTTAACTTGGCGAGTGGATGGAGAATAATGTCTTAAATGCTAATGATACTGCATCGTCGAGGCAACGATTATATATTTTAAGGGTTAAGGGCTTACTGGTGGGGAACCAGCCAATCAATGATCGGTGACTTGGCGATGCTTGCGAGTTTGTTATGGAAAGATGAGGGATGAAGTTTTCTTATTCGAAGAGCACCATGATTGTGAAAGAACAATAATCAGATATTTTAAGGCATATGAGAAAGGGTGCAATTGACATAAGACAGACGCTCTAAAATAAGTAAGGGAGCGTTTGGACCGGGTGCAAGATGGATATAAGACATATGCTTTAAAATAAACGTTACACAGAAACATGGTCTCAATAATGTACATTTCAATTTAAGATAGATTCATGTCATTATGTTGGCAATCCAGAATGGCGAGTACATAACATCAATATTAAAACAATCAGAATGATAAACAGTTAAATTATCAAATTAAGACATTAATAAATATTTGAAACTAAGTTTGTGATTGTAATTATATGAGATGTTCAAATATGATGTTCCAAAATACTTCAGGTTATGTCTATTTAAATTTAACGATTTTTCCCATATGGATATATTTCAAGTGTACAAATGTTGTGTATAATTTGTAAGTGTATGCACAATTCGATTTCGGTAATTTACTGTAAAGTCACATAGGTATGTAAAAACAAGAAAAGTAGTCATAAGGATTGATATCTTTGCTTGTATATATTTATTTTACAAAATATTCAATAAGATAATTGTCAAATAGTTAGATAGTTGAAGCGACTGGTTTTTTCATAGTAATATTTTTAGGGGTCCGGAATGAATTAATCGCATTTCTATTTATTCTTATGGGAAATCTCGTTTCGGATTACTAGTTTTTCGGCTTACGAGCTACCTTTCGGAAAGAATTAAACTCGTATTCCGAGGTTCCACTACATACATGTATAAAATATATTTATGTATAATATTAAAATTGTTTTTAAAACTTTTACACACTTTTTTTTATAAATATAAGTAATATCTGTTCAGCTGCTTCCTTGATCATTGACTTTATTTAAAAAAAATATATTTATATGAAACTTCCATAAATTTAAAGGATTCAACTATATTTCATCTGTATTAAAATTCCTCATATTTTATCAAATATTAGTATAACGGTTTATATTTAGTCTGGATTTTTTTATCCTTATCAATACATTTGGGAGTATTATGGGAGTTTATCTGTTTCCTTTCGTAGAATTTGCAGAGCTCATTAAATTGTAAAAATATAACAATTTCCTGTATAAGATAAAACTTTTGATAAAAGTATTTTAATTAAAATGTGATAATGCATATTTTTTGAGTGGAAATAACATAATTCGGATGTGGATCGAGATGATTTTGATTTTACATTTTTACCGAATCAAAACTTGTAACAATATAAAAATGGATTTTTTTGTTGTTGTTGCTTTTATTGATTTACAAAATAATATGACAAAGGTTATTATACGTTCAAAGGATCTATTTAGCGGGGGCTGCAGCAGATGAAGGACTGCAGGGGTTACTTCTCCATTGTACTCGCAGTAGTCGTCATTAGAACAGCCTAGGTCCTAGGCTGTTGAGAATAGTGGTATCGCCTTTTGCTCAGATTCTATCTACTTCTGTAATCAGCAGTTTCACATTCCATTTTATGTTAGCTGAGTTATCCCAGCAGCGTTTGATGAGCAAACCGACGAGACTATTTTCGCACACCTCTTCTTCAGACTGTTACCCTAGGGGTTCGACCGTTGCCCACGGGCGTAGGGTTGCCCCCCCCTGGGGTTTTATAGGTGATGATTTTGGAGTCTACCCCACCAGTAACAGCCACCCGGCATCTATGACAACAGTGCAAAATGTTTGAATCCATAAATAATATAATATACATAAAAAATTAATTATTTGTATTTTTAAACTAAGTTAAAGAGAAAAATATCTGTACATTTTTTTGGTCGTGTTATTACAAAACCAATTGAATCAGCAGATTATACTGTTAAGTACGGCGAGTTGGACAGGACGAATCCTACCGGCTGCGCCAATTGTGTTTTATGTGTTGGCAGTTTGATTCCTTGTCTTCTTGTAAGTTTAGGTGATTAAGGGGGTGTTTCAATGTCGTCACATCTGTAAAGATATAATCTATGAAAAAATGTTTTTTTTTTTTCGATAGTTTTTACCCTTTGAATTGATATCATAAAGTAGGTTTGAGTGTTTCCTACCTTGTTGACTAATTATAACGCTTCAACGGAGAGCATCTAACTGCGCGCGCTCGGGTTTCGAAAATAAAATACTTGTTGCATGTAAATTAAAATATGTATAGGAGAGCCAAAGAAGCTAAAAAACAGCTCTTGCAACTCAAAAAAGCGCGTAAATGGTAAATTTTCTGTAACTTTTAAAATAACTTTAACGCGTTTTTCTCAAAACGACATTTTTGCACCTGCCGCAGGTGATTTTTATCGACTTCAAATTTGTAATACTATATTCGGCATTATCATGGCTATCGTCGGAGTCTCCAAGTTGTTGATATTTTGATCTTAACTTATAGTTTTACCTCATTTATGGTGCAAAAAATGTGTGTTTTTCTCTCTCTTTTACAAAAAACGCCGCCATTTTGTTGCTATAGTTTCAGAGATTTTTTTTTATTGAAAATATGCTTTCTTTTAGACGTTCACATTGAAATATCCTCTTAAATGATGCCTTCGTGTATACGTAAAATATTGTTTAAAGAATATCTTCTCTTAAGGGGGGAAACCAGTTTAGGAGGCAGATTTTTTAGGGATTTTCGTGATTTTTTTTAACATGGAAGGAATAATTAGAATTTATTTAAATTTTGAGAATATCTTATTAATACTTTTATTTACATCTGAAATTTTTTTAAATTCATTTCCGCCGGAAATATCTGAGTTATAAGCTTCTGTAAATGGAAGGTCGCCATCAGAGTTTGCTATTGGCGGGAATTGTAAAAGTCACAATTTTTATTAAAAATCAATATAATATTTTGATTTTATTAATAATATATTTTTTTAAGAATATATTGTACTCAGTTTTGATTAAAAAAAATTAAAAATTACGTGTTTTAGGAGTGTCTTAACAAAATGTTACGATTTTTACCATTCTTTTGCACCTTCTTTGCAATAAAAATCACATTTTAAACAATATTATTTTCCCAGAATTAGCTATATGTTCATTAGAATTAAGTATAAAATCTTTATACAAATTTTTAAAATAATTGGTTAAGAACTTTTTGATTTAGAGTTCCCGCCAGTTGAAAAAAAGTTGTTTCGAGAAAAACGCGTTTGAAAGTACTCCGTACTAATTGTCGCGTGTCCCAGCATCGATTTGCGTTCACTATAGTGCTCATAACATCGGAAAAAATCGGAATTTTGTTGTGAAACTTTGAAAACATATTCTTGAATAGTTTTACTAATAATTTATAAAATAAAAAAAAACGATTTTTCAAACCGTCTAAACTGGTTTCCCCCCTTAAGTGTTTAGTTTGTTTAAAGGATATCTTCTCGTAGGTGTTTAGTTGATTAAAAGATGTCTTCTTGTAAATTAAAGATTATATTCAGAAGATAATTTATTATTGATTTCACAATACAACAATACATAAATACATGACCCCGAATAGCGGGGCTAATAAACAGCTTGGGTCAGTGGAGGGTCCCATGTCGTTGCTGTTGTAATACATAAATACAACAACGACCAGAAGTATTAGAGCTGTCGTCATCATCATCATAGTGCAGCCACTAACAGTCCACTACGGAACTATGGGCCTCTTCAATATCCATTCACAGGAAGGGGTTACATCCATCTCGTCTATAAAGTACATTCACCTCCTCATTCGCTCGATATTGAAGGTAGCATTACCATCAAGTTTTGTTTCGAACGTTCACCCAACGGGTATCCTGAGTGAACGTATTGATGAACACTTTCACGATCGGCTCGATAGGGAATGTGGGAGGTTTGTAAATACTGAGTAGTTTTCTTAGGAGATGGTGGAAAAGTACTCTAGACGACCTTTTCGACTCTACTGAAAAGAGCTTTCTGGAGTACAAGGAGTCCAGTCCCCCCTTTCCTCACTAGGGCGTTGCCGGGGTAGGGTGAAGACAGACGTGACGCTTAAGTGCATCTCGGATTCTCTCCTACACCAACTGAGGGTGTATCCCCGTCACCGTACAACTTACCCGAGCGAATTCGAGACTGAGTGGTTTCGCCATCATTTCAGGTTGCCCCTCTCAGTTCGGCGATTACAAAACGATAAAGAAGTCAACGGAAGACAATTTTGTTTACGTTGCAAAGTGAAGTTCCTCATATGCGTCCCTTTGAGGCCGACTCTTTGATGTTCTTCTTGTCCTTGTTATGTTCCTGAAAAATCTTGGTTCCGAACCGATAAGGTTCATCATGCTCCATATTGTTGGGTAACTCATAAAGTCAGAACTGTAATAAAAACATCCAATTACGATATAATTACATCCATTCCAGACTTCAATATAGATATGCATAGCAGCTGAAAATTATTGTAAAAAAAAAAAATTGATGTAATGCAGGGATGGCCCCCCGGGTCACTAGACTTCCAGGCCTCATGCGTACATTGGACATTGTCACCCTGATTCTTTCGTTATCGGATCGTAAAAGGTTCGAGAAAAAGGATAATTGTTTGATTGTTCTTGGTGAAGATCAAAGTTATTGATCATCTTCCTGTGCATTCGCATTTGACTTCGCACATACGCAGGAGGGTGTAACGGGAATAGCTTTTCAAAATTAGAAACTAGTAACGTCCATCATTAGAATTGCCATTTAACTCGAACTAACGAAGTTATTATACTGTAAAATATACTTTTCGGTGTCTTACTTTGTATTTTTTTGATCTTCTGACAAAAAAATTGTCATAGCTAAAGACATAGGTTTTTTAAAGAGGTTACATGGATTATAAAATTTCAAAATTTTTTTTTTTTATTAAATAATAAAACATGCCAAGAATATTTTCTTAATGTTTCAAGTTAAACGGATTAAAAGTCTAGGAGAGAGAGCCTTTGGATACTCGGTTCATTAGGCATGACCAGCTGGAAGCGTCGTAATTAGGGGTCCTAATCGAATATATTTGCCCTTTTTTTAATATTCGTATATTCGAGTATTTATAAAATTAATTGGATATTATTCGTTAAGTAATTTAGAAAGTTAAAATGAGATGGAACTCAGTAAGCATGGTGGCAAAAAAAATCTTTTACTCTCTGAATCAGTTAACAAATCATTAAAGGATTTAAAAACGGAAATTATTACTGATGAAGAAATATATTTTTTAAGAAAATTGCTTGATGTTCTGCTGCCATTCGAAATAACAACAAAGCTTAAGCTAAGCTTATTGAATTTGTATAAAGCTTATCACAATTTATTTTACAAGGCATGGTAGATTTTACCGAAAATTGTACTTTTTTTCATACGACTGTATAAAAAATTCAATTTGCTTTTAATCATTCGTTCAATTACGAGCTGTCCTCACTTATAACCATAAAATAGTTAGATTTTTGATTTCATATAAAGCGATGATGAGTTATCTTGTCTACCGCGATGATACTGTTGTTCTTTTATATGCTCTAAAGTTTGAATAAAAAAACCTTTTTTACTAAAATACGTCGTCTAAGGCTCTCCGATGTACCACCTGACTGAAAAATTTGTGACTTTTATAAATAGAAAAGGTTCCTTATAAGCATTTCATGAACTTCACAGTAATAACAAAACGGTATGTATTTTTTAAACAAAAAATGTACAAAATATATCCTGTAATTTTTTTAAGAGTGCAAAAGCATTTCCTTCGCCTCGATATGAACTCGAATCATAATAATATGAGTCTGGGATTTATCGCTTGTTTTTGCAAGACGTGTTTTCAATTTTTTAAGTCATAATGCTTATGCATTATGCATTAGCCTATTTGTTAACCCCTCGCAATAACTCTGTACTTCGCCGAACTTATTGAATAAACCTCACAATGAAATCACTGGATACACTTGCTCGATGGAAGGCTAGAATCAACAGTTGGAATGCTGTATTCCGGAAGGCAAGATGCGTTTCATTTTACATGCTTGCATTTTTCAATTTTTATTTTTTATTTCATACGTGCAAACGAATCCTTGGAAAACAGCCAGAGCAACGGTAAATCAATTGTTTCTCAATTTTAGCATATATTACTTATTTTCAATGTTGGATTTCTATAGCATGTTTCCGAGACGTTTGTTTGTTTAAAAGATGTGGTAATTAGATAAATAAATAAAATTTCAAAGCTTGAACAAATACATCTTTTATTAAATATTGTGCTTCAGCTCTATTTGGAAAAATATGGCTATATTGACGCAAATTCTTTCGATATTCCGTGTGCCATCGATGATGCTATATTACAAGAGGGATTAAAGAAATTCCAAGAATTCGTACAAATCAACGTAACTGGTAAGCATGAGTCTCTTAAACAGTTTGATTAAACGTAATTCATAAAAGTGTTTCTTTATTGCTGTTGTATGACAGTTTAGATCTGTAATCGATCTAATAAAATATAAACAACGTGATTTTGAATTTTCGACAAATGGTGTTCATTTTTATTACGCACTTTTGAAACTATTTTTAAAAATTGCTACTTAAATACGATCGATTTAACTTTCAAAACTAAAAATATAAGCCATCTTATCAATTTTACAATGATTATTTTATGTAAAAAAATGTTTACATGATTATTCTATACTTTTTTCTCATGACCCAATCCAGCCTCCCTGACTTCATAGCTTATCCTTCCTTGTAACTAATTAAGCGAATTAGACATTTCTACTACCGAGACTAGCATTTATATATAAAAATGATAACGTTTATAGGTACATTGGATGACAAAACTTTGGGTTTGATGGGAGATTATCGCTGTGGAAATAAAGACATCATTACCAAAAAATATGAAGACGATGATGGTAAATATAATCTAATGGAAAGAGGTATCTTAATAGAACTTTTAAGATTGACGCGAGCCATGTTAATACGCGGATTAACTGTGACTGGACCCATGAGTTCGACAGGAGATTCGAAATATCAGAAATTTAAATTTTACCTCTCAAACAATTACTAAGCGCAAACGATGCCAACTAAATCTAGCCTAACAATTTGTTTAACATATCTATTGAAAGACCCTGTACATTAAACTCATATGAACATTTCGTGGCCAAATATTGGTCAAAATAGATCTAATTTTAACGTTTTTTGAAAATATATTACTTACTTAATGGGATGGGTGCAGTTGCTTGAAATCAGAACCGCAATGCTGGACTCTACGTTACAAAGTTTTACAAAGCCACTATACCAAAACTTGGTCATGGTCATTGGTCTTGCCCCCCCCTTAGTTAGTATGTAAAAAATGACGGTATAAAAAAGTTAAAATGTTTTTCGTTTTAAGACGATGTTGTATGGGATGGAGAACAAATAAATTACAACGTATTGGAGTACCCGCTTTATTTGGCTCCCAAAATTGTTGACAGGGAAGTTGAAAAAGCATTTCATATTTGGAGTAGACATTTAAACATTATTTTTGAAAAGAATAATAATCCTGATATTCAAATAAGGTAACTATATTTCTAAAAAAAACATTAAAGCAAAACTTAACACATAATTAAAATGTGTTTTAAAAATTTGCAGTTTTGTTCCCCAGTTAAAGAAGGAATATGGCACCTTTAACGGAAAAGATATAATTACTGGGATCTCCAGTTATCCTGTGAGTAGTAGATCGATTTTATTTAAGTTCATGTGTTCATTACTGCTAGTGTATATTTTTTTGGAATTTTGAAAAAAAATACATTTGATGAATTTTTAAAGTATACATAATTTCTAATAATTTATGTTTTAGGGTATTTTAGGTGATATATATTTGAAGTACGATGAATATTGGAGTGCTGATATGAATATAGGTATAAATCTACAACAAGTTCTAGTCCATCAAATTGGACACATATTAGGATTGGATCATAGAAACGACTCAGAATCTATAATGTATCCGTTAATAAAACCGTACGAAGAGAATTTTACTATCAATACTCAAGATGTAAAAGATGCACAGGTAAAATTTATTTTATAAAATAGGCGTAATATATCAAAACAATGTCTCAAGCCACGGCCAGTCAGTCAAAATGTTAACAAGTAAGTAAACTAGTGTTGCGTTTTGGCCTCTCACCGTCTCCAGGGACCCGCAATCTTCTTCGCTTCTGCCTCACGCAGTCCACCACGAGAGGCGTTTCGAGTCGCGGGGTGCTACGGGGGCCAGACGCGCTTGTGCACCACTTATCTTAGCCTGAAGGGCCTCGACGAAAAGCGACGGGCCTCCACCCTTCAGAATCGATGGGACTCGGCAGCCCCGAGACGAACTCGCAGTAAATGCGACAGAAATTCGCATTTAACCTCCGCAGAAGGGGCGATTCTTTATCTCCGACCGCTCATTCGATGACACCGAAAACGATGAATCCTCAAAAAGAGAGGAAAAAAATTAAAACATTGTTAACTTTTAATATTCAAATTTATTTACCATTTTGTGATACAGCGACGATCACGAAGCAGAGCTTTCGAGATGTTGAGAATGCAACGCGAAATTAACACACGGTGGCAAATGAGGTTTGCACGCCAACAATTAACACGACCAGTCCGCAAGGCTCCTCAGAAAAGAATAGACAGTCTGTTCATCCTACAACTCTTCCACCCGGAATTGGTGCTAAGTCCGAACAGCTTAAAATACGGCCCGCTTTAATGAGAAAACACCGATAATCAACGGCAAAAATTATGATTATAATTTATTTATTTACATTTAAATTATTGAAATATAATTGCGAACTATTCCCACGTTACTCCAGCAAAAAAATTACTTCATAGAAACATTTGTTACATGATCATTTTTAATTGAGTGAGGATTATTACATTATTTACAAGTCGATTCTTCTAATTTCATTGATCACGCTTAATTAGTTTACACGTTCACCCCATGCTAGGAGTGCAAACTTAAAAACAAAAATAGATATTCACAATGGAATTAAAATTAATATATTATATTGTTTACAAGCTGGGAACATTGTGGTAATTTTGTGCTATGGCTACTTATAACAAAGAAGTAAATATTTTGTTGGCACAATGCTTGTTTGTTAATACATAATTTAAAATTTGTTTTAATTATATATATATTTATTTTAAGGCTATTTACGGCACACATATTCAAACTGTAAATTCTAATAATCTGTGTAATGATCCCTCTGTTGACGCAATGTTTACAACTAGAAAGGAAAAATATTTGTACGCATTCAAAGGTATATTATATTTATAAAAAAATAGATATTCCAAAATATCGACATTATTAAATAATTAAACTGAATGATAACAAAATTTTTACTTCTATGCTGATCAATGGATTCATTTTTAAGGTAAATATTTTTGGAAAATCACAAATAATAAAATCCTTCCCGGTTATCCAAAACTGATATCTGAAAGATGGAAAGAAATTGATGGACATATCAGCGGAGGATTCCAATTGGAAAATGGTTGGACATATATATTTAAAAATGACATATATTGGAAATATCTGGGAAGAACATTAAGTAGTGATAGTCCTCAAAGTGTGCAAACAGGTAAATATTAATTTATTTTATTTTATCTTATGTTACTATTATATCAGATACAGTGTGCATCATAATTTATATCAATATTCATTACCATTGTAATTTAGCTACACACAGTGCTCTACACGATTAGAAAATGTATTCAAGGAAAAGGAATACATCCATATTATCTACGTCAAATATTAACCTCTTCATACGTTCGATATTGACGATAGCATTTATAAATGCTCACTCATTAGACCACTTAGGTCGGGGGGCCCCAGCCCCGTGCCCGCGGAGCCGTTTTTGTGCGCGAGTAAAACATTTTAAAGGGTCAAACATTTGAACAATTAGATAACCATAATTGGATTCACCAAAATTCAAAGCAGTTACAACACAGTTTTTGGGTGAACTTTGAATTACTATTACGGTATTAAATTTAAGCATTGGACCTGATTAAAAACTGTTATAAAAACTTTCTATGATTGTGGCTTTTTTATGGTGGTGAGTAACGAGGTTTAAAAAACTATTAAAATATCTTCAGAATTTTAAAAGTTTACAGTTTGATTAAACAACATGTTTTTTACCAGAATATCTTCGATTTATGTTCACTGTAGAGTAAAAATAAAATGAGGCATTAGGTACACAAAAAAACGTCTTGATATACAAGGCGAAAAATATTTGAAATATTTTTGTCATTAGCTCTCATTTTGACGTTTGTTTCAGCTTTTACTAGCGGACCTTCTCAAGTGACTACTACATTTATTTTTAACAAAAAAATATATTTGGTATATTCTACAACTATCTACGTTTATGAAAAGAATCCAAACGGACGCCATTCTTTTACATATCAATCTCAGATGCCAATTCAAAATACAGTTAATGCCGCCATTTATTTAAAAAATATATCAACCAGTATGATTTTTACTCAAAATGGTTTATATGGATTGATGGAACCCATCCTAATAACGGTAATTTTTTTTGTATAACAATGAAGTTAATACTATTTTAGAAATCTATTTTTGTCACATTTTCATTAAAAATTCATCCTGCCCATATGAAAATATTTTGCAAAAAATGTTTTATGTTATTAAGAATTCTAAATAATTGATGGATGATGAGTTCACTTAACACATCGGCGCAGTAGGTAGAAGTCATATAGTCATTTTGTAAACAATAGTGCAAATGTCATTAGCAGTAATGTAGAATTCGGCTTTGTCGACTGAGACGCTTAATAATCAAATTATACTAATAGTGTGGCTTAGTCTTACAAACGATTTCATGATTTGTAAGCTTCATTAAAGCTAGAGCAAGCTGAAAGAATGTTGTGAATTAAAACATGAACAATAACTGAACGACGCTTTCTTCTTCGTTGATATGTTTTTTAAATAAAAATGAACAATAATATTTTATAACAAGAAAAAGGGCTATTTATTATTAATATATGCGTGTTTATGAAAAACCTCAAGTTATTTTTTCAATCATTTCACAATAGGCAGTTAGCTCTTTTGCCAATCTTACAAAAAAGAGAAGAAAAATTGTTCGTGCAGATGAAAACATATACACATCTTAAGAAATGTGAGACTATACTAAGTGACTTAATTAGTTTATAAGTTTTGATGATTTTCAGAGTATTTTTTAAAAGATCTATCATTTATTGTGATTATGATTATAGCTATACACATAAATATAAAACTATAAATAATAATTTTGTATATTTTTGCAGAATCATCCATATTACAACAGACATGTTGACTTTGTTAAATCAAATAAGGATCTGTTTGGATGTTATTAAATACAAATGATATATATTTCCTTATTTTTTATTATTAATTACAAATTTCAAATCCGAGATTGCTCTCGGATTGAAACTATGCTTTCAAGGGAGGAAAAATTTTGATTCATATTTACGTTCATATATCATGCTTACTTTAACAATGATGTATAAAAATGTGATTAAAAACATATCCCATTTTAATTTTTATTATTTTTTATTGAACCTATGTTTTAAATTAACTATAGACATTTATTTTTATAATTACTCTAATATAGAACAGCAAAGTAAATAATAAATAACATTGTCTTGAGAGTTTCATCATATTTCAGAGATTCTGGATCACTAGATTCACAACAATTTAGTATTAAAATCTTACGCTTATTTACAGAGCCGTAACTGGGATATGATGCGCCCGTGGCAAGAATCTAAATTAATAAATCATAATTTATTCATAATATATTGAGAGCTAAAAAATAAGGTACAAATAACTCTTTTCTTGTTTAAACATTGAGGATATCATTGAAGGAGAATATGCTTAATACAATACATCTTTGTGTTAGAAGCGATATTTTGATTAGATGCATTAATTACAAAGAGAGAATGAAATTAAAAAAAAAACATAAAACTATGAAAAGTACACTAATGCATTAGAACGTATTTTTTTGCTGGAGTGTACAAAACAAATATGTTTAACACAGTCGGAATATTATGTTGTTGAAATATAATAGATTATGAAATGGAACTTTTTATAAATACTTAGAATAGTAGATAAAATATACTGCATTTCGTCAATAAGTAATGTCTATACAGCTGCTTAACCATGAACTTAAATATGTACAAACGGTAAAAAATAACGGTAAGAATTTAATCTGGATTTTTTTTCCTTTTCAATAAGTTTAGAAGATATTGAGTATTAGTATTTCGAGAACGTCCATTCTATTTTGTAATCAAAAGATAATTGCAGAAAGCAACAAAATAGGGATTGTTTATATTTCATTTTATGAAAGTTGCAGAGCTCATTAAATTGTATAAATATAACAATTTCTTGAATAAGGCTAAGACTTTTGATAGAAGAATAATATATATTAAAATGTGATTTTGTATATTTTTTGGGTGAAATTAACAATATTCGAATGTAGATCGAAATGATTTTGATTTGCACATTATTTTTAAGTATACCATTTCCTCTGTTGCGCGGGAGGTACATTCCAAATATGCAATACTGTGCCAAAACAAAAACCATGCATAAAAGAGAAGATCTTCCAATAAAAATGGTATATAGGTTCTATCAATCAATTGAAAATATGAAATTCTTGGTTCAAATAAATCTACGACAAAAAGACAGAGCGACAGACAGCTTCTTATGGTGTGGAGGATCTTTGAAAACAGACCTTATTGCCGGCGCTGCTGTGAGGTCTGTTCCGGGTTTCCCCGGACTAGCCACACAGAAGGCATCGTCCATCGATCTTTTAACACCACGAGGAACGCTACGCACATACTCTCCAAGTGCTCACCCCTTTTGAAACAAGGTTCCCGCAGGAAGAACGGCTTCAGACCACGTGCACCCGAAGGTGCGTTGGAGGACGAAGAACAAATGTTATTATATACAAAGGATCTATTTAGCGGGGGCTGCAGCAGACGACGGACTGCAGGGGCTATTCCTTTCCCATGGTACTTGTATCGGTTTGGTCATTTGTATAATAGTACCTAGCCAAGGAGACTAGTCGCCGTTCGAGCAGCCTAAAGCCGTTCTCCCTTGTGTGCACTAGGCTGTAAAGGAGCTGGATAATTGCCATAGCTAAATACATATATTTTTTAAGAGGTTACATGGATTACGAAATTTCAAAAAATTCAATGTTTTTATCTAATTGTTACGTATGTTATGGATCTTCTTCGTCGTCTGTTGGTCTTCAATGAAAGCGTAATTGTCGTTTTTGATGTATATTTATTCTTCTTTAGTTTTACAACAAATTCACAGTAGCGACAGTGACCCGAAATCTATGTGTTCTCGCAAAGGTGAATAGAGGTTGTAAGAAATGACGTTGACTTGGCGAGGGAGTGGAGTAATAATGATTAATTTAATGTATGAACGATGGAGGAATAATATAGTATCTGTCTACGCAAAGAATAAATAGTATAGTCCAGCAGTTCTTAAACAGGGGTCCACGAAGATATAAAAAAAACATTTATCTGGAGTTGAACAAGATATTTTCGTGAAATTATTTACAAAAAACATTATAAGAAGATCTATTTTGACCAGGAAATGTTTGTTTGTTTGAAAAATTAAGTCACAAGGGTTGGGATGAGGTTGACCAAAAAACAATTGTTCAAAAGGGGGTCCGCGAAGGAAATTTTGCTCCAAGAGGGGGTCTGCGGACTATATAAGTTTAAGAAGCGCTGGTATAGTCCAACGGAAAAGAACCAGAACGTGATATAAAAATTGACTTGATAAATTTAGTTCGAAGTTTAAAGTATTGTTGATTGTTTGATTTGATAATTAAGAAATATTTGACTATTGGCTGCAATAGCAAGATTGTCGCAAAAACTATTTATTCTATGGTATTTAGATACGATAATAATTATTGTAAGAATAAACAAGGAATGTACCAGGAGAGGTCGGTACATAACATAATAGTAAAACATGCCAAAAATGTTTTCTTAATGTTTCAAGTGAATAAACCAATCTCATCCAAAAATTTTATACTTCTTCTGGATAGAATTAACTAATGATTGAGCGAAGGTTTTTTATTTTCTTTGATCACAACTTATTCTACAAGACATGGTTTAGATTTTATAGAAAATTGTACTTTTTTCATACGTTCATAGTGTCAAAAAATTAAATTTAGAAATTAAATTTTTAAAAACCAGAAAATATTTAGATTTTTGATTTCATATAAAGCCATCATGAGTTATCCTGTCCACCGCGATGATACTTTATTTAGGAGTCTCCGAAAACCTAGTCTCCACGTATGTATGAAATTTTTATGAGAGAAAACTAGCTGAAAAACTCGTGACCTTTATAAATATTAGGGTGACCCATAAGTAATCAATTATTTCGAATTCAAACGAAAAAAAAGTTATAATTTTATTTTAATTGTTCAATAAATTTTATAATTTCCATTATTATGCCATCTTTTAGGCAAAGTTTCAATCTCTCTTTTATAAAAAGATGCTGACTTTAAGCTGACGCTGGTGGTCATAAATTAGGCTAATATTGCCACTAGATCATCGAAATCATCGTTGACACTTGTTAACTAAGAATTTTGCTGTAAACACCACAAATTTTCTTAGATGTCTGTGTTGCGTTACAATCCATTTTAAAGTAATAATATGAGTTCGGGATTTATCGCTTGTTTTTACAAGACGCGCTTTCAACTTTTTAATTTATGAGCCTTTTGCATTAGCATATTTGTTAACCACTCTCCGAACTGCACCTCGCCGAACTTATTGAATAACCCTCACAATGAAATCACTGGATATATTTGATCGATGGAAGGCTGGAATCAACAGTTGGAACGGTCTATTCTCGAAGGCAAGATGCATTACATTTTACTTGCTTGCTTTCTTCACTTTTTATTTTTAATTTCATACGTGCAAACAAATCCTTGGAAAACAGCCAAAGCAGCGGTAAATCTATTGTTTGGCAATTTTAGCATATATTCCTTATTCTTCAATGTCTTTCTTTTGTTGTTATACAATATTTTATTTGAAAATGTATTTCTATATATCTAGTATTAAATCTAGGGGAAAATAATGTTAAATGTTTTTATTTATAAAATCATACGTTACGATGAATTTCTACTTTCGACATTAAAAAACACGAAGATTTGCAATAAAAGTTAGACTTCTATACAATGTTTCCGAGACGTCTGTTTGTTTAAACGATGCGGTAATGATAAATAATAAAAATCTCAAAGCTTGATCTAATACATTTTTTATTAAATATTGTGTTACAGCTCTATTTGGAAAAATATGGCTATATTGACGCAAATTCTTTCGATATTCCGTGTGCCATCGATGATGTTATATTGCAAGAGGGCTTAAAGAGGTTCCAAGAATTCATACAAATCAACGTAACTGGTAAGAATGATTCTCGTGAATAGTTTGATTAAATATAATTCATAAAAATGTGATTTTGAATTTTCTACAAATAGTGTCAATTTTTATCATGCAGGTTTGAAATTATTTTAATTTTAATCCTTTGTGATTTTTTTTAAATGTATACTTAAATACGAATGATATAACTTACAAAACTAAAAATATAAGTCGACGAATCAGATTTAAAATGATTATTTAATGTAAAAAAAAATGTACATGCTTGTTCTGTATTTTTTTCTTATGACCCAATCCAGCCTATCTGACGTCATATTTCATTGTTCCCTGTAACTAATTAATCGAATTGGATGATTTTACTGCCGAGACTAGCATTCATATCATATGTAAAAATGATAATGTTTATAGGTACATTGGATGACGAAACATTGAGTTTGATGGGAGATTATCGCTGTGGAAATAAAGACATCATTACCAAAAAATATGACGACGATTATGGTAAATATAATCTGATGGAAAGAGATATTTTATAGATCTTTAAGATTGGCGCGAATCATGTTTATGCGCGGATTAACTGAGACTGGACAGGAGATTCGAAATATCGTAAATTTTAATTTTACTTATCAAACAATTGCTAAACGCGATCGATGCCAACCAAACCTAGATGAACAATGTTTTAACATTTATATTGAATTACTTGGTATATTCAATTCATAAGTACATTTCTTGGCCAATTATTGGTCAAAATAAATTTCATTATAATGTTTTCTGTAAATGTTTTTTACTTAATGGGATAGGTGCAGTTTTTGTTGGACTTTACGTTACAAAGTTTTATTCTGAGGTCCGCTTCTACTAGGTATTCTGTTCTCGATGATTTTCATTTTTCGATAAATGAGAATTCTCGTTTCTCGAAAATTCGTTTCTCAAATTTCTCGAGAATTCTCAAGAAATTTTGATGAACAAAAAAATGTATGTAAAAAGGTAAAATATCGTATATAAATATTATTATTTTAGTATGTAATTGAAATAAAACAGCTAGAAATATGGATAAAGTTTCGGGTTCAAATTCAAGTCGTGGAGAAAAAAGTTTCACTGTACTAAAAAAATCATAAAAAATCTAAAAACAACCTATTCAACATTGTATTCTTAATAATCTCTTAACCGTCATAAAATTAATCATTTTTTGTCATATCTAGAGCCCCAATAAAACTTTTCAAACAGAATGGATTTTGGCAGAAACGCACTCACATAACGATGCAGCATTTTAACCTTTTAAATGCCAACGACTCACCGTCGAGTCGCATTTATATGCAATCATTACGCTCTGGTAATTAAAAGGTTAAAAAGACATGCGGTTGTATTTGCATCAAAAATATTCATACAAATTTTATTTTATTCAATAAAAATTTATTTCTGAAATTTCTCGAGAAATGTGATTCCTCGATTTTGCATATTTTTCAAGAAATTTTCGAGAAATATGTCTCGAAAAGAAACACTAGTTTCTACAATGAGTTTTTTTCTATATTTTTATTTCATATATAACAGTACTGGAAAATCCTATTTAGTACTGTACTGAAATGTTGGAGTGCTTTATTTGCAAGTGCAGCATAATCAGATCTGAAAAATAATGAAAAGTTTTGGATTTCAATTTCGTTGAATTGCAATTTCAAAGAAGTGTCGCATGGAAAATTCCACGAAAATATCTTGTTCAAATTTTCCCAGTTTAAGAACCGCTCTTTTAGTTGATTTATGATCTTACACTGTCTCTCGAAGATTTTCGTATATAAAATTATATAACATCGCACAACAAACCAACAATTTAAAAAAAATATATATTAGGGGTACCGGAAACTAATCCATTTTTTTGCATGCCTTATTTGTGATCAGTCTGTCTCTGGACACCGTGAAGAGAACATCGTCGTATGTTTTTTGTTTTATAGTACTGTTTCTCGGGTTTATTTTTTTGTCCCATAAATATTTTTTATTGATAGAAGTAAAATGAGCAAGCCCGAAGCAACAGAGCAACATATACGGCACTACATGCTCCTATTTTCGATGAAGGCTGGAATGCGACGAAGACGACCAAAAATCTCAAAAAGCTTTATGGAGCGAAAGTAACAGCTAACAGATGTCAGTTTTGGTTCCGGCGATTTAAATCGGGCAATAGAAGCTTGAAAGATGAACCAAGATCAGGAAAACCGTGGAAATTCGTAGACGATATGCTGAAAGCCATGGTGGAATCCGATACTCATTTAAGTATCCAGGAATTATCAAAAAAACTCGATGTTCCATGGTCCACAGTTCAAGAGTACATGAAAAAAATCGGCAAAGTTCACAGAATGGGAGTTTGGATTCCACATGCGCTGTCCGAAGACAACAAAAATGCACGCATAGATGCGTGCAATTCGTTTTTAATTAGACATAATACTGATCCATTTTTGAGTCGAATTGTAACTAGTGACGATAAATGGATCGTCTACGACAATGTGAAATAAAAAAACAATGGCTTTCGAAGAACGCAGTACCTGTTCCGACCCCTAAGCCGGGTCTCACCCTCCGCAAGGTTCTATTGTGTGTATAGTGGGATAGTCGTGGAATTATCCATTATGAACTTTTAAAACCGGGCAAAACGGTAACTGCTGCAATTTATTGTGAACATCTTGAAAGAATGAATGAAAAATTAAAAGTGAAACGTCCTTCTTTGGTCAATCAAAAAGGGGCGATTCTTCTTCACGACAACGCGCGCCCATACAAGACAGCGGTGACCCCCGAAAAAAAATCTGAGCTTAATTTCGAAGTTTTAAATCATCCTCCATACTCACCAGATCTCGCACTATCTGACTTTTATTTGTTTCGCTCGTTGGAGCATTCTTTAAACGAAAAAAAAAATAGTATTCTAAATAACGTTGAAAACTTTTTAAATTCGTATTTTTCCTCAAAGACATCCAACTTCTACAAAAAGGGGATTGAAAAGCTGCCAGAAAGATAGCAAACAGTCCTTAATAATAATGGAAATTATATTTTATAATGATATGTAAATATATTTCAATAAGTTTTTGTTATGTTTAAAAAATGGATTATTTTCCGGTACCCCTAATATGTACGAAATTAACGTCTCATTTAAAATATCACAACAAAAAAGATTATTTTTTTGACCAATGTATTTTATTCATTAATCATTGACTGACATTTACGGGATAAAATTGCGATTACTTTAAGACATATGATCATGTTTGTGAAAAAAAATGTGTTTTAACGATTACGCTGCGAAACGCCCCTCCCCCATTAGTCAGTGTGTAAAAAAATACAGTATAAAAAATATAAAATATTTTTCGTTTTAAGACAATGCTGTTTGGGATGGAGAACAAATAAATTACAACATATTGGAGTATCCGCTTTATTTGGCTCCCAAAATTGTTGACAGGGAAGTTGAAAGAGCATTTCATATTTGGAGTAGACATTTAAACATTATTTTTGAAAAGACTAGTAGTCCTGATATTAAAATAAGGTAATTATATTTCTAAAAAATGATTAAAGCAAAACTTAATGCATAATTAAAATGTGTTATAAAAAATTGCAGTTTTGTTCCCCAGTTAAAGAAGGAATATGGCACCTTTAACGGAAAAGATTCAATTATCGGGATCTCCAGTTATCCTGTGAGTAGTAGATCGATTTTATTTAAGCTCATGTGTTCATTACTGCTAGTGTATATTTTTTTGGAATTTTGAAAAAAAATACATTTGATGAATTTTTAAAGTATACATAATTTCTAATAATTTATGTTTTAGGGTATTTTAGGTGATATTTATTTGAAGTACGATGAATATTGGAGTGCTGACATGAATATAGGTCTAAATCTACAACAAGTTCTAGTCCATCAAATTGGACACATATTAGGATTGGATCATAGAAACGACTCAGAATCTATAATGTATCCGTTAATAAAACCGTACGAAGAGAATTTTACTATCAATACTCAAGATGTAAAAGATGCACAGGTAAAATTTATTTTATAAAATAGGCGTATTATATCAAAACATTGTCTCAAGCCACGGCCAGTCAGTCAAAATGTTAACAAGTAAGTGAACTAGCAAAAAAATTACTTCATAATAACATTTGTAACATGTTCATTTTTATTCGAGTGATGATTATTACTTTGTTTACGAGTTGATCTTTCTAATTTCATTGATCACGCTTAATTAGATTTTACTTATTAGATTAGATTTAAAAGATATTCACATTCAGATTAGATATTCACAATGGAATTCAAATTAATATATTATATTGTATACAAGCTGGAAATATTTGAACTGGTCATTCGATCACTAGAAATCTATTTTTTTTTTTCATTCAAAATCAATGTAATTTTGTGTCATGGCTATAACAATGAAGTAAATATTTTGTTAGTGCAATGCTTGGTTGTTGATACATAATTTGAAATTTGTTTTGATTATATATTTTTTTACTTTAAGGCTATTTACGGCACAAATAGTCAAACTGTAAATTCTAATATTTTGTGTGATGATCCTTCTGTTGACGCAATGTTTACAACTAGAAATGGAAAATATTTGTACGCATTCAAAGGTATATTATATTTCTAAAAAGATAGATATTTGAAAATATCGACATTATTAACTAATTAAAATTAATGATAACAAAATCTTTACTTCTATGCTAATTAATTGATTCAATTTTAAGGTAAATATTTTTGGAAAATTGCAAATAAAAAAATCCTTCCCGGTTATCCAAATCTGATATCTGAAAGATGGGAAGGAATTGATGAACATATCAGCGCAGGATTCCAATTGGAAAATGGTTGGACATATATATTTAAAAATGACACATATTGGAAATATCTGGGAAGAGCATTAAGTAGTGATAGTCCTCAGAGTGTGCAAACAGGTAAATATTAATTTATTTTATTTTATCTTATGTTACTATTGTATCAGATACAGTGTGCATCATAATTTATATCAATATTTTACCAGTGTTCACCAAAATTCGAAGTAGTTCGAAAAATTCGAAGAGCCTTCAAAGCTAAAATACAGTTTTGTATAAATCATTTTTCGAAAAAAATCCTTGCACATTTTTCAAGGATGGAAAAGTAATTGGTGAAAATATTTTTGATGTAACATTATTTATAACTCCTCTGAAAACACTTTTAGAGCAATTTGACAATTTGAACAGATTTCAGCAATTTTCCAAAACCGATTTTTTTTTTTAAAACCCTTTCATATTATTAAAATTGTTAATTCCAAAGCAGAAGATCTTCAAATTCTTCAAGAAAAGACACCAAAAATTAAAGAAGAAATTTTAGATTTTCAAAATGACATAAATATTGGACAATATTACTAAAATACATTGCTACACAATCACTTAATGTGAATATTTAAGAAAAAATTTTGCTCTCACTATTTTTTATGAAATTTGAGTAGGTTTTATCTAAACTAAATAAACTTGTCTGTAGAGGGTAGAATTACACTCCAGTTTTCTGCATTTTGCATAATGTTAACTGTTCCCATTGTTCGGAGTCTTCTCCTTAGCTATCTCCTACTTTCAAAAACGCTTGCTTGCAATGAGTCCTGTCAATTTTAGCTCGTTTTAAATCTAAGTCTGATAATATTGAAAGTCAAGCACTGAGTATATATATATAATTTGTACAACATACGGGGAACCAGTATATTACTTCAATAACACCCTCCATTCATTGAAATTTGTAAGTATTGGGCATAATTAAAAATTATTATAAGCATTTTTTATGATTGTGGCTTTTTTGATGGTGGTGAGTAAAGTTGTTAAAAAAACTAATAATATATCTTGAATTTTTCAAAAGTTTACAGTTTAATTAAACAGCATGTTTTTACCAGAATGCCTCCGATTTATGTTCGATGTAGAGTAAAAATATGAGGCGTTAAGTACATTTAAAAAAAACGTCTTGGTACACAAGGCGAAAAATATTTGGAATGTTTTTGTCATCAGCTCTCATTTTGACGTTTGTTTCAGCTTTTAGTAACGGACCTTCTCAAGTGACTACTGCATTTATTTTTAACAAAGAAATATATTTGGTATATTCTAAAACTTTCTATGTTTATGAAAGGAATCCAAACGCACGCCATTCTTTTACATATGAATCTAAGATGTCAATTCAAAATTCAGGTTATGCAGCCATTTATTTAAAAAACATATCAACCACTACGATTTTTACTCAAAATGATTTACATGGAGTGATGCAAGCTATCCAAATAACGGTAAACTTTTTTTTTATAACAATGAAGTTTATACAATTTTAGAAATCTACTTTTGTCACTTTTCATTAAAAATTCATCCTACCCATATGAAAATATTCTGCACAAAATGTTTTTTGATATTAAGAATTCTAAATAATTGATTGATGTAGAGTTCATTTAACACATTGACGCTGTAGATAGAACTCATATAGTGTGACATAAGATGGCTTAGTCTTAGAAACGATTTCACGATTTGTTAACTTCTTCAAAGCTAGAGCAAGTTGAAAGAATGTTGTGAATTATAATATCAACAATAATTGAACGACTCTTTCTTCTTCATTGACGTTTTTAAATTAAAATGATTTTTATAACAAGAAAAAGGGCTATTTATTTTTAAATGTGCATAAATGTCACACCGTTTATGAGAAACCTCAAAATATTTTTCCAACCATTTCACAATAGGCAGTTGACACTTTTGCCATTACTAAAAAGAGAAGAAAAATTGTCCATGCAGATGAAAAAAAATGTACAAATTTTAAGAAATGTGAGACTATACTAAGTGACTTAATTAATTTATAAGATTTGATGATTTTCAATTTTTTACCTATCGTTAATAAATCTATCACTTATTGTGATTATGATTATAGCAATAAATATGAATATAAATAATAATTTTGTATATGTTTGCAGCAATCATACTACAGTAGAGAAATTGAATTTAAGAACTCAAATGAGGGCGATGAAGAATTAGAGTATAATGATGGTTACTGATTAACACTTACAAATTTCAAATGTCAAGGATCGAGATTGCTTTCGGACTGAGACTTTCAAAGAGGGAGGAAAAATTTTGATTCATAATGACGTTCATATATCATTAAAAATATATCTCATTTTATATTGAACCTATTTTTTTAATTTAACTATGGACTTTTATTTCTATAATTACTCTAATATGGACTAGCATAGTAAGTAATGAATAACATTGTTTTGAGAGTTTCCTTATATTTCAGAGATTCTGGATCACTGGATTCAAAACAATTTAGTATTAAAATCGATCGCTTATTTACAGTCGAGTTTCTTTTTATGCAGTAAATAATGATCTATGGAAAACCTGATCCTTGGCCAATTTTGTGTTTTTTTGGTAGAGATTTAAAAATTCTGTATTTCAAAAGGTCAAACGTTTGAACAATTAGACAACCTACAATATGCTATAGACTAAAAATATAACAATTTAAACCAAGATCTTCAGGAAAGAAATTAGCATTTAGCTGAAATGATTAGCTCTATGAGAGCATTCACACAGTTCAACAGTTATTGGGTCTTACATTGAATGACGTTCTTTCTTTTTTATTATGTATTTTATGTTTAAATTTATTTCATGTAATTTGGCGAAAGCTGTTTTTAAACTTCAATAAATAAATAAAATTATTTATATTATTGACGTGTCATTTAATGGAAGAAATTTTACTGTAAACATTTCATGGATCTGGCTTTGATTTTCCAATGACAAATAGTGGCAGTCTGTCTGCCTGCTGCATTTGCAAACACCATTATAGTGCCAGTAGTTTTGTACCCAGGTGAAGTATTTTTACGTTTTGATGCTAAATTTATTTATTTAGATATTTATAAACAGCTTACGCCATATTACATGAAAAACAAATTTAAAAAAATTAAATGAAATACAATGTAAAATAAAAAAAGATTAAAATGAAATAAAATACATATAAATATAATAATAACAATAAAAATTAAATATATATAAATAAAATAATAAAATTAATCATAAAAAAAATAATGACGATAAATAAAAGAATAATCAAATTTTTAGAAAAAAATATGCATATATATATATATATGTATATATTGAGTTTTTTATATATATATATATATATAATAATAAAAAATAAAATATTAG
Organism: Stenopsyche tienmushanensis; assembly: GCA_008973525.1. Classification (NCBI taxonomy): domain Eukaryota; kingdom Metazoa; phylum Arthropoda; class Insecta; order Trichoptera; family Stenopsychidae; genus Stenopsyche; species Stenopsyche tienmushanensis. The sequence goes on from WACJ01000360.1 coordinate 286,362, forward strand.
CAATTAAAATTTAAAAAATAATAATAATAATTTAAAATATGACAATAGAATTATAAAGATACTTAAGGGGGCCTAAATATGAGTCCTATCCACCTCTTAAATAAGATAGAGGCGAGGTCGATCGAAGTTGCTCTAACTAATGCGTTTCATAGCAGCTGTAGCTCTATGAAGAAGCACCTCGAGTTGGGGAATGCGCCTGTAAAGGAACATTCTCGATGCACTACAACTCCCGGGCAGCCCGAATAGTGCTCTATAACAATTGTTATATTGCACCCGGAGCTGTTGCATGCTGCTCTGCCGGAAATGTTTCCAAAGTTCCCCTGTGTACATGGACATGCAATACGTTAGGAAAAGCTGACGCTTGACGGCATCGCTAAAGAATTGTTGGGTGGTTTTTTCCCATCAAGCCGGTCTGATCAGCATTTTATATAAACTCTTCTTCGTATCCTTCCTTCTCCACAAATAGCTTCAATGTGTCAATTAATGTTTTTTTTTTATTATTCACACCTAGGTTGATACCAGTATGTGGTCAACCTGTAGTGACATGTTATGGTAGAGGACGGATATTAAAAATATTATCCGTCAAATGCACATTTGGCTTCGAAACTATGGCAGGCCTTGATCACCGAAAAGGCGCCAGGGCTGGCCACCATGTCCCTGTGGCCAAGAGGTCCAGAAAAAGAACCTCTGATACGGTACCGGAGCGTCTCTCTCCGCCGACATGCCTAAACATGACCACAGAATGTGATCCGCGTCCATGAAAGGATCCCCGCACATACAGTCCGAACTATCTTTTAGTTTCATTTTTGCCAGGCAAAACGGCCGTGCCCCGTCAGGAATTGGGAAGTCCAATGATCAGGATCAACCCATTTAAGCTTGAGGCGAGATGAGACTGAGCCAAAGAAATTCCGCATGTAGCCACCATCAGGCGACTCAGACCAACTGCGTTCCCAATCGGCAATTTTTACGTTTCTAGCCCTCCTTTTGGTGGCAATAGGATCTGTAAGAATTCCATCTGCTCCCTCAGCTGATAGAGTGGAGTTACCAACTTTAATTGTTCTATGTGCTTTTTTAAGGTGCCTCATTGTCTTTATTTGCACTTTTAGGTCTAGTGGCATGGTCCCTGCAAGGACAGGGAGGCTGTCTGTAGCAGTTGTTCTGTACGCTCCAGTGATTCTTAGTAGTGGCTGCCGTTGTGCTTGTGCAATGTTTAGGCTTCATCTCGCCGTCTTGTCTCGTCCATGGTGTCCAAGCCTGTCCACCCATGCTCCTGCTCCGCGTGTGGCAATACTCTTGTAGATGGCTTCATAGGCAATCTTGAGGTGTCTGCCCCCAAGACCCCAATCAGCGCCCGCCAGTCTAAACATTTTGCCAAAATCCTTGGCTGCTGAATGTGTTTGCCGAAGGTATGTCAACAGAAAGCTTTTCCCCATAAATTTGAAGTTCCCCGATATTATGTTATCCTTTGAATTTTTCAAGCTAGCCTGAACATGCTTTAAAGGTAGAATCTCCATTTAACTTTTTATTAAAAAATATTATTTTTTCACACAGTAATGGGGACCAGATATTGACTGTCCAGTTGATCGTCTTTGTATGAACCAAATAAAAATACACTCTTCAACTTCTGAATTTCCTGATATTTTCATAACTTTTCGCTCTGGTCTTCTATGTTCATATTTTAACAATTAGTAAACTTCGTAATATGCAATCCATCACATATGTGAGCAAAAATGTTCACAATTCTCCACAGGCAAATCAGCAAATTATATATTTTTTAATTTGAACAATCTGGATAATCAAAAAAGCGGATATTCAACATTCTACTGTAGTTAGATTTTTAGCATTCATCAGATTTTAGTTTCCCTCCACGTAAATTAATGTAATAATACGGAGGAGGCAAGAGGGGCTGCTGCGATATTAGAGGCCTCGACTTGGTAAATTTGCTTATGTTTATAAGTTCGTTGCCCAGTGGTTTCTTGCGGGACACAAATCCGATAGTTAGGGTGTAAAAGCGTAGAATGCAGTTAGCTAGAAGATGCAATTTACTGGAATAATAACTCATGGTACAATTTTCAATAAACGTAACAATAGAGCAAAAAATAATAAACAATTTAGTAAGTATGCAGCAACTGGTAAATATTTATGTCTCTTAGGAATCAAAATCTTTGTTTTGAACTTTTTTGGTTAAAAGAAAACATATTGGAAAGAAATACATGACAATTTCCTAGGATAAAAATAATATTACAAAATATTTTTGTAGGGCATGTATGACACATAATATGTAAAATGCAAATTTTGTCCAGAGACATATAGATTAAAAAAGTGCAATTTTTGTTTGATATTTTAATGTTAAAATCATATATTTATACACACATTATATTTAAAATTAAATCACAGCCAATAATTACTTTTATTTGCTATAATTTCACTATATTAAAGAAATATTTATGTTGAGAGATATTACATAAAATACTTCTTAATTTAAAGTTATGTAATAAAATTGGCCAGTATTGAAATATTCATCAACATGATTTCTTCAGGGTAAAAATATCTAAAAAAAAAAAAAAGAAAAGATTATATTTTTAACACATTTCAGATTTGTAACATATATGGAGTCCCATATAACACAAGGGAAACATTTTTGCGCGCGTCATAGTGGAAAGCATTATACGGGAGTTCACCGTAAATAGTTAATTTTACACAAAATGAAGCAAGTTTATGAATATAAAATTGCAGAGAATGCAATAAGTCTGTAAATGTATTATATATATATATATATAATGTCTTAAGAAACAAAGATGCATTTTTGGCAATATTTAAAAAAAATATCAATTTAGATATAGTTAAAAGTTTAGCAAGAAATGATGTAAGAACAATACCTGAAATCACAACATTTTTCAATCTTGTGCCATACATTTCGGTAAGTGGATCTATTCAAGTTGAGCTTTGCCTATAGTTTTTTATGTCCAGCAACTTTTTACCACACATTGCGCATATACCTTTTTTGTAAGCGCAAGCTTGGCAATAATGAGAACCTACTTGATGAACTTTTGTTCTACATATTCTGAAAAATAATGATTAAATATTACCATTAAAGAATAATAATATATATAAAACTATCTATGTAACTATCGACATAATTTCAAAGAGTGCATTGGAAATATAGGGGATGCTTTTGAGAAGGTTAAAGGGGGGGTTAATCATTAATCACTCGGTTCTGCATTGCACTCCAATTCCTGCAGTTCTTTGTTGGTTAAGGATTCACAGTGTAATCAACTACTTGAACACCTTTAATTGCAACCGGAAACGGCGAAAAGACTGATCTCTTAGATGGTATTTAGATTATCATTTTTATAATTGATGGGATCTTCAAAAAATTTTCTGAACTGACTACTTTTTCCAAACATCCTTCGTGCGTGACTGGGTAACTTTATTCTGTGCTTCTTCAATGTTTCTGATAGCTCTCATAATATTAGATTGTCTCGTTAGGAATGTCATTTAATAAATGAAAGGGTTAAATTCAAACAAAAACATTTTCTTATTAATTTCATTAGATACAATGTACGTATGTACCTTCAGTAGATACAACCTTTTTCCATTTTTTTTTATTCCGGAAGAATAAAATTTTCGTTTCATTTCCTCTCTTCTATATTTATGATTTTTTCCCCCCAATAAATGATGCTGCATCGATGTAAATAAATGATCGGAAATAGCAAGAGTTCCATTAATTTGCTTCGTTCATCTTTGATTTATTATCATGCTGCTTGTAACTTGCTATTAATCGTCGCAGACACATTTTGCAAGATTAACTCTTTGCGGATGTATTAAATTTAGACATGGGTGTCATACTGGTTGGAATTAATTTCCATTGAAAGAGCAGTGATAAATAACATGCAAGATTATGAAGGATAAAAAAGATATATCAATTCTTTATCGAACACTAGATGTATATTTAGAAAATAATGTGTTTTAATAACATGTTTTTATGTAAACATATTTTATATTTATCTATTATGTGGTATCTTTAAAAGCGGTCTCCAATATGCAGTTCTGGTTTTCGACTACGTATCGCAAAATAATTAGTTTGGCGTCTTCCGCCCTTTCTGTTTGAATATACAGAGCAATCTTTACTTTTCCCATATTCACAGTGCCGCAATGTATGTAGTTTTCGATTAAGCTTTTCATCTTTATCTGAGGCCGATGGTCTTCATTGTTTTGAAGACACTCCTTCACCAAAATCACCTGCAAGTTGTTCAACCAATTTTCGAACATAGAAATGGATTAGTTAATGTTGACAGTGCCACCTTGTTTCACCTTTCTTCTATAGTTGTCATGCTCGAGGTATCGTTACTGGTTAGTATGGTGACCATTCTCTTGTCTTTCCACGCTAATAATAAAATATCACCTGAACAATAGGCAGCAATAGTATCACTTTTTGTTACATTTGGTATATATTTTCCGTTTGTACTATGTGTACCAGTTAAATAGCAGCTTAGTTTAACAAGCTTCTGCGCTAATGGTGCCATTCAAGGTGCCAAAATAGAACTCTTCATCGTTACTTTCTGAAGTCTTAATCTTTTTATTTGAAATTGTCAATTTCTTCACTTTCAAAAGGCAACTGTTTGGCAAAAATGGCAAATTTTTAGGAACAATATATGCTTAATGTAAAGATTTTTTTTAATGCATGAAACAAAAAAGGCTCTAACAGTCATATAAATTAGTAAAGTTTAGTCAGTAAAGATTAAGTAATATGTTTATCTATGATAAATGATCAATATGCAGTTCAACAAACTGGGAATTACATAGTGTGAATGTATAAGGAATACATATGATAGGGAAATAAGTAAAGGTTATATTGAGCAGATGATGTAAGGCCAAGTTTAAGACTACTACATTGGGATATTATTAAAGCACGGAAGAGAATAGAAACTTGAATAAAGTAAGCGATTGTTGAGCAACCTGCAAGTTTGGAAACTTTGAGTGTAAGGACTAAAACGAGCATGAGCCTGTGTGGTAGCTTTATTTTCAGCTACTCTTCGTCCTCCAGATTCTACGGTATTCCTGGCACCTGTATTCCAGGGATCTGGCGTAATTACGCGCCCTAACTTCTTTTCGCATTTTTCACACACCATCACCGAAACTGTCACTGAACGACGCTCAGAAGTACCAACTAAAACTGGCGCGCATAAAATATGTACATCTCCATAAGGGGTAGCTTTGCAACAACGTTTTTAAACTGGTATTAAAGATATACAGTTTATTAAAAAAGCAATCAAAATATAGAATTTGAATGATGTTAATTATTTTGCTAAAAATTTTTAGCATTGTTTCATTTAAACATTCACGAGAAAAATTAATTACAAAAACAAATTAATTTTATTAAAGAATATAAACTAATAGATTGAAAATAAATTTGTATGTATTTAATGGGTTGTTTAATGTATATCATTATTTTATTTTCACAAAGTATATGTGCATGAGCGAAGTTTTTCTTTTGATGTATAAATAGTATAATGTGGTGATGAGCCGTACTTCGAAACGTGATCAAATCTTGAGATCGTTGTGCAGTTAGAACTCTGGTGAGTGCTATAAATACAACAATATTTTTGACCGATTTTAAATATAAACAACCCACCCGATCAGTCTTCTTCGGATAACTTCGTTTTGTAATGAGAGTTTGTAATCGTTCTGTAGACATATTCGGGTATGACGTTCGATCGCGAGGCCCCTTATTCGTTATCTCAGCGATGAAAAGCGGACAGTGGACCCACAGACCTTGTGGCCTCCAGCTCCTCTTTTAGGGCTTTTTGCGGCATTTTCGGGAATAAATGCGTATCCGGGGCCTTCTATGATCTGTTAGCTCGCGTACTTACAGTCGACGGTCACCATTTCTGGGGCGGTTACCTCATTTGCTCGACCACTGTGCTGTTCCTCTTGGCAGCTCGTACGGCCTCGTCTAACCTTTACTTTTCCATGATGTATTTACTAAAACTCTAATAATAGGAATTCGATATGAAATATAATAGATACGGGGCAAAGAATTTCATATGGTGTAACAAATACATATCATGGTATTAGAGGGGAATGCTGACGAGAAGATTGTGCTTGCTGCACGATAACGCTCGTTCTCACACAGTCTCAGTCAGCAAGGTGTTATTGGATTCATTTGGTTGGCATGTTTTGAACCACTTTCCCGTATTCCCCAGACTTCGCGTCTTCAGATGATAATTTTTTCACCTCTCTGAAGTCACACATGGATGGAATTAGTTTTTCAATCGACGAGCAGGCGCGAAAAGAGGGGGAAAGATTGGGAAACACTGAACTAGTGGACGTTCTATTCCACAAAGAAAGAAAAATTGGAAAAACCAGGCCGTTTTCTGCCCCGAGGCCGCGTAATGGTGAAATCGGAATAAGGAAAGCCGCATATCGAGGGCCGAATGTCAGAATTTGTCTCAAGCTGAAAAATCAAAGTGTTCGGGAGGCCTCAAACTTAAATTGCGCCAAGGGTCTCTCAAGTGCTAAATTTTCCACTGAATTAAACAGAATGGCTCTGAAACAGAGTAACAGAATCGATATGATACAAATAAAATCAATTATACCGATTGCACTATCTCAATTTAACTGCATAGGCAATGGAAAACTTCCACATTAAAAAATATTTTTCTTAGAAAATTCTAATATGGATATTACAACTGATAATGAACTTAGGCCCTTAAGTAGAATATTTAGAAAGCCTTAATAAAGAGCATACCAATTAATCATGAAACTGTTTGGATTCGTTTTCTTTTCGTCGTTTTTCTGCCAATTTGATGGAGATTTTCATAGCGTTTGATGAATGTCTATTCAATTTATAATCAGATTCATGTAATGAGCATTGAGGGGAGTGCATGTGTTTGAATTGATTTATAACGATTACCATGCGAATGCTCGCCTATAACATGTCTTTTGTCGTTTGTTCCTTTACATGATAAATTATAATGAAATTGTCGTGCGTTTTCCTCGCTATTACTCAGCATTAAATTCTTAGTAGTCTTTGGTTCGTCGTTAACTGTCGACCTTCTTTGGCGACGTTAGTGTTAAAGTAATTGCTTGAATCGGTATTATGCATGTTCAAAATGACAACATAGCTCGGCAGAAGTGATCTTTGTTATTGAGTGCTTTGAAAAAGGATGTTCTCGAATGAAATTATAATTATTTAAGATAACCAAGCAAATAAAATGGCGTTAATACTGAGAAAATTGTGGGACGGTTATGATACCATCTTCTTTAAATGGAGTGGTAAGTATTATTTATTGGCAGACTTTAATTATTTTAGAATTAAAACATGGATCGATTTATACAATGCTGAATATTCATCTGTGAGCAAATTTAATGCGAAATTGAGTTGGTTGAGAACAATTTTATCATTTCATATTGTTGATAATTTCATCTTTGAAATTAAGTCAAATAATGTTTTTATAGCGTAACAATTGAAAAAAACTGGTTTTAGCTCATTTTATAATACAAAGATTACAATTTAAACGCTTGCAAATTATATTTACATATTTCATTGTAATAACGAACTTGTTATATGGTTGAGCAAATTTTTATTCTGCATTCAATATCGGGATCAACTTCTAAAATTTGATCAGAGTGATCTTCGAAGTTTTTCGTATTGCTTTTGTATATATATTTTATAGGTTTTAATTCTGATTTTTCTTCATAAACTCGTAATGAAGAAGAGCATGATTAACATATTATTCTAATGAAATGCACCTTTGCATCAATAAGAGTTTACCAATTTCTTATGCCTTTTGCCATAGTGAAATATGCTTCAAAATAAATATAATCGTTTGAGCATTACAATATATATTATATGTTTCCATGCTGCCTCATATTACTTGATTTAACTTCATGTCATCCTACGTCATGATCATCAGCAAGAATTTTTTAAAATTAATACATGCCCGAGCAGTTTGTTATATCATTTGAGAGTAATGCATTTAGAATGATAAAGGGCAGATCTTGTGATACGGGGAATGGATGAATTATGGATGTAAGGCATTATTTAATAGTGCACAAAAACGACCTACAGTGAGATGAGTAGTTGAAATTATAAAAATATTTTAGACACAACAGATAAGATTAGGTTTAAACAAGCATCGGTATAGTAGTGTAGTTCCTTGATTCTCATTATAAGGTT
>WACJ01000361.1:0-292413 GCA_008973525.1 Stenopsyche tienmushanensis
AAAACTCGTATAGGGACGCCCATGAGTGAGTGATTGAATTTGCAACAATAATTAAATTATCATTTCTATATAATGATAATTTCGCTACTCACTCATAGATTTTCTCCTTGCCTACCTTTCCAAATAATCCTATCCTTACTTTACCACGTGTGGAAGGCAACGGGAAACCACCACATTAAATCCTTTCCCTACTAAAATCTCCTATGGAGATCGCCTACGTCCGATGGTTCGGATATGGCACATTAAGAAGAAGACGCTATATATAATTATTTTAGTATTTTATAGATGAGATTTGTAATCTGGTTCTAAAGAAGACTAATCCTAGTCCAAACTGATTTTGTAGAGATACGATATGTTGAAATCTGTCGAGGTGATGACTATTACGGTGTATATTAGTAACACTTGTCTTGGTGAATTTTCTTGATATAAATGTCAAGATACATATGATTATTGCGATGAGTGTTCACAATCAGACAATTGACAAGCGCTCACTATCGGTTTTGCTGAAATTGATCAAAATGTTACTTTCTCAACGGTTTTACACGATTTGTAATAATAAGATAACCTTTCATTTCCTAATCGTTGGTGCCGTCAGGATTTTTTGGGTGTGTTGTTTGTATTTTGCACTGATAATAGCTGCTTTATCGATATCAAAAGTAAAATCGGCTTAGTAAGTGATATCGCTCACAGACTTCATGACGTGCATTTCAATTGTTGGCTCACGAATTCAACATATTATTTTTATCAAAATATGGATGAAAATGTTGCAAGATCAAGGTTTCTACAGGCATATGAGAGTGTCAAAAGGCAACTAGCTGAACATGGTGAGTAAACCGCGCTCAATGCCTATTTTTGTTGTTGTTTATATACAAATTAAGATACGCGTTGATATAGAATGGTGAAATATATTATTTTATAACAATAATGTATATTTATATCGGTATCTAACTGTATTTTATTTGTTATCATTGGTGAATTATCAGATTGTTGCCATTTTTCTGATGAGTTTATTATGAAAATTTTATTTGACTTATTACAAAACTATCCGAATGGTGGTAAAAGCGATTTTTAATTTGGACATGATCATTCATACTTGATGATTCACAAAAAAAAATTAAAATCAATACTTTTTTACTTGAAAAATATACCTTTGTATTTTGTTTTTGTCATTTTGAATTTTTCGATGATTATGACTTTGGTAATAAGAAGAGTTGCTAATGAGTCTAAAATGTAACCAACTATTCCAATGCTAAAATGGTATGCATATTCTTATAGATGCATAGCGTGATCGTATTTTGATAGCAACTTTTTTTAAACGAGGTCCATATAAAATGCTCTCTTTAAACACGTACCTTATGCTTGGTTCGACAATATCTTGCCATTGCCAACCCGCATTTTCATTTACGAGAATCCCACATATATTTATATGTCAAAAAATTAAACGCTCGAGTGTTAAAGCCTTAAATACGTAAGACACAGTGTTGTGTCCGAATTCCAGTAATTCAGAAAAAGTATTCTTACAGGTTGAGTTTGGAGAGAAACAAAGACGGATAGATTATCGTGCAAGTTAAGTCTTAGGAAAATTTATTGACTAATAATGATATATGAATGATATAATGAATCGATTCCAAGTGTATTGTTTATGTTTACTTGAAGAAATGCCCGAGTATTGTGTGTGACAGTTTTTATTTATTATGTACAAGCTTCATACACGCTGCGACGGTCCTGACTTATAAATGGATTTATACGGATGATAAGTGGCGGACATACAAATATGGCATCTAAGTTTGAGATGATTTTAAATTTGCTCACTATTCAAAGGGTTGAATTCCATTCGGTCGCATACTCATGTGCCACTTTCGTGGTGTTCATGTAATGATTTTTATCATTCCACCGCTCTTTCTAGATGGGGGCGTGGAAATTTACGAGGGCGATTTTGGCGTTGGCAAAAAATCAGGATACATAGACCTGGCCGTTATTGGTTGGACAGGAACATTTAAAAGTGAAATTCCTGTCCGGAGCGCGGAGGAATCAGCGACGTTAAACCTTTTGCTCACGTACCTCAGCGCCACCATATCTCACGTGCGGCACGTAAAAGCTTCTCAAGAAGGAACATTTATTTTTTAAGCATAGTCGCAGGAGAATTTTATTTCCATCAAATATGAACCGGTGTTGGCCTTTGAACTGCGTGCTTTGAATTCAATTTGAAGACAAAATGTAAATAATCTTACGCTTTCTGGATATCTCCGGCGACGTTGGCTTTTATCGACCTTTGTAATTTCTTACATCGTATTTTATTCATATTTTACAAGGCTTCGGACTAAGTAATTGTGTTTTCAAACATCTTGTTTAAATACGGGGCTACTCATGAATAATATATGAAGATGAATTAAGAGCACGGGAAAAATGTTTTGTTATTTTCAGGCTGGATCAATATCAACAGTCCGATGCGAATTTGAGATACACGCTTATATTTATTTCTTATTCCGGTGATTCTCAACGGTTACGTAGAGAGCTTTTTGGTTGGAATTTGCACAAATATACAACAGGAATCATAGACCATTTTCATTTCGAAATAGTGTAATAGGAAACCGCGTTCATTGAGGACCGAATGTAAGAATTTGTCCTAAGCTGAAAAACAAAACTCAAGCTTAAATTACGCCCAGAACCTCTGTGTGACGTGATAAATCCGCTACCGCAGCCATCTATTAGTTAGGATGTAAATTTCTAAATTTTTTTTTTTTTTTCAATACATACCCTTATTTTGTATAATCAACATTAGTGTTGGTTTTGGAGGTCTTCAACAAAGTGATTGTGGTGTGTGCTCAATATTTGTTTGTACTTCTGGCTATAGTTTTCAATCTCCTGCTGGTATGTTTAGTTCTGTGTATCATGTCGTTTGTAACGTATAGGGGTCCCAAATATTCGTAAAATCGATGATTCGAATATCGAATATGAAATTGGTAAAAGATTCTAATATTCGAGTATTCGAATATTTTATGTATGTATACGAGGGTGATTCAAATATAACTCGGATTTTTTCTGCACAAATTTATTAGTGTCATCTTATTAGCATCTTATTTTTCTACAAAGTTCCCTTCATTAGAAATACATTTATTCAATCGGATAGGAAAGTTCTTGACCCCATCACACAAAGATGGCGAGAAGTATCATCCTCTGTTGCGCAACACGTTTTCACGTAGACAATGGCGTGAAATTCTGAAGTTTTTGGTTTCAGCGAAATCAAAAGGATCTTAATTTTATTTACATTTCAAAAATACACATTTTAAAAATAAAAGTGCATTGAACGTTTCTACTTTTAAACTTGACCGTGTGAAAAATATGATGAATAATATCATCGAAGATACAGTATGAAATGGAAAGAAGATGTTGTGTCCCAATGAATCCGATTGATGTACCTTTAGAATTGAAACGTGTGCAGTTTCCGATGCGAGCATCAACAAAGCACAGGGACACACAGGGTATGCGTGCATGCTTCTCACGTGGACAGCTGTATATGGGCAACTCGCGCCTTTCTTATTTACTACTCGACGTTACGTTAACCACAGAAAAATATTTTGTATCCAAAAGCACTTTATTAGCATGGTATAAGCATAATCTTTAGGACAAACAAACACTTTATTTCTTTAAGTGTGGTATGCAACGCATGTCGGGTATTTACTAGTTAACAATAATTATAAATGTATGCTGTATATTTTTCATATCGTTTCTTATATTTTGTTCATTAATGATAGAACGTTGATAATTATTATCTATTTCTCAGAAAAGAAAAGCCAGATGTCGTATCGGGATTCGTGGTCAGAAGACAAGAAAATATAGATGACATAAATCGGACTATTTTTTGTGAAAGGAAATTTCGTGTATTTTTTTCGTGGACCGAAAATGGATCATATTTATCACTCATTGTATTTGAGATTATAAAAGATATTTGTCTTTTATTGCTTTCTCTGTAAGTCGAACATCGAATAAGGTTCATAATATTGTTAAAAGATATCAGATAAATTCTTTCTATCGCAATAATCTATTATTTAAATTTAAAATTGTCGGAAAAAACATAATGAACAATCGATTTTGTGATGTTAAAGCGTACCGTTTACTTAAATAAAATACCTTTCATTACATTTGTAGACTTTTGAAGTGTAACTTTATAACAAAGAAAAATTTTAAATAAGCAAAAATTCTAATTTAATAATAAGATATTTGGATGATGCTTTGATTGATTTAAAAGTCTTGCTATTTTCTTAAGTAGTAAAAACTTAAGAGATTGAAAACGCCTCATTTATTCCTGAAAATTTTTCACGACAGAATTGTAGAAAGGTTAATTGTGAATTTATCAATATCATCATAAAAATATATATACATTTTTCGAAGTGAAACTATGAAAGCGTGGTGGGGCAAATCGGTGTAAAGTTGTGGCGGGGGCGCTCATGGCGGTAGAGTTCCCGGGTGGCTCCCCGCCCCCACGTACTCGTCGAGATGAATGGATGTGGACGGGCGTCAAACGAAAATAATCTCTTCTCTAGGTATTTTTTTATTCAGCACGAGAGAGAGAGAGAGAGATCTGGCTGCAGGAGGGACGACCTCCCGCAGCCAAGGCTAACCGACGACTCTTCCCGACTCCCGTCGTCTACGCGTCACATCTCAACCGGCAACGGTACACGCGCAAGAAGCGATCGGTCGGTATGCAGGTGCAATATCTCCGCAGGGCCACAAGAGATGGCGCTGTTAAAATAACACATTGCAATTAAATTTGCTTAGACCAACAGCGCTATTGCGAATTGCGAATATCACGAAATTGAAACTCTACCCGGCAGTTGGTCGGAAAGAGAGGGATTATCGTTTGAAGCCTCTTCGTGTCCGTCGCATATATCAAAAACACGCTACGCGCATGCGCTGCACTGACTAATGTGTGTTTTTCTATACCTAGCATAAAGCATATTGAAGAATATTTTATTATATTAGATAAACTCAGTAATAATGTCGCATTTTATTATTATTTTATCAATGAAATTTAATTTTTAAAAAAATAGTTATACAAAGTAATTTTCACTATTATCCACAATATATTATAAAAGTGATTTTTAATCGAAAGATTCTGAAAACGACGACTGCGTTGACCGGACGATATTCTATTGATCGGAATAGATAGTTATCCAAAAGTGTCAGATCTGGTAAATATGAAGGATGTAATAAAGTGTCCCAAGCCAGTTCCTTATTTTTTTTGCGGCAAATCAGCCACATAAGGTCGAATGTTGTCATATTTTAGGATTATGTTATGGTTTTTAACCAAATCTGGCTATTTGACATAATGATACATTCAAAACATTATGTTCTTTGCAATACAACTGTGCCGTGCCGTTCAAAATAAATTATTGTTTTTGCATCCCACCATACATAAAACATTTTTTTATGTAGTCCGGCTCTCAGGATTGGAACTGATTTTTTCCAGGGGTTATTCATTGGGTTTCCTTTTTAATATTTAAGTAGAGAACCTATTTTTCCGACACCTTGCCTGTGGACATTACCTATTTTTTTCAGTCATCGTTGAGTGCTGAACCAGGATACATTTGATAATTAATCGATATTCATTGTTGGATTTCTTCAATTCGAGTTTTTAGAACCACTTCATCCACTTGCTTACACAGTCTTATTTCAGGTTCGTCTTTCAAGCCGATGTTTCCAGATTTAATTGTTTTCCACCAATGTTGACATTTCTTGATATCTAATATGTCACCATAAATAGCAAAAATAGTTTTCTTGGCTTTGCTGACGTTTTTTTTTCATATGGAACTGCATCAGCATACAATTCCGCAAATGTTGTCTCGACGAATACACCTCTCCTATTATCCCTAGACCTGTGACAATAAATATTTTTTAACTCAAAACAATCTTTGAATAATATATTGTTTATAAAAATGTCAACATACGTCTTTCTTGAACAGGCTGAAGATGACTGTTAAAAATTGCACTAATACTGAGTTCATCTAATATATTTCATAAACACCTTAGTACCAAACTTCGAAACTGTTCTAATTTTTTTTTTAAATTTCTTGCTAATGTATTTTTAATTTCTAAAATCAGTCCTTTGGGACTAAATTCGCAATTTGTATGTAACAATATACGCAATAACAAACATACTGAAATTCTTGGAAAATTATTCTGCGTATATTCAAATTCATATTTAGATTTAGATTTGTCACTGAATGTGAATAAAGAACATCAGCTCATAAATTGATTAACTAAATTCATTTTTTTTAATTATTATAACAATAAATACATTATATTGAAGCATGGTTTACAGTGATCATAAGATTAATATGAAACTTTGCTTATGAGCTTTATGACATACTCAAAATTTCGTATTAAATATGTTCGCATATTTTTAATATTGACATAATAAAATATATATTTTTAGTCCACGATGTGGTTAATTTTATGCTCATCTTCACGATCTTACTTTGTTATTGGAGTTCTTAAATAAATTTCTCACACATCGATCAGATTTATTTTTTAACTATATTGTTTCGCTCATTTTAAAGAACAGCAGACGATAAGCAGTAAGTGTGAATTATATTGTAGTTTAACGATTATAAATGGCTCAATTATAAAAAAGGTAGAGGTAAATGATCTACTTTCTTATCTTCTATTTGCTTGATTCACTGCTTGTTCTGAGATTAAAGTCTCAGACGAAAATAGGTATATTTTCTGATCAAACACTCCATAATAATATTTATTTATGTTTGTATTGTATGGGGGGTGTAACATGTTTAGGTGTAAAAAAATAAAGTATTATTTCATCAGCTCCAAGGTCAAATCGACAGTCAACTGAGTGGACAGCAACTGGTGAAAGCCACCAAAAGCAACAAAAAACGCAAATATCTTGAGAAAGGAAGAACCATCAATAGCGAATATTATATGGCTTTTGTCGGAAGAAATTGCTAAAAAACCACCCCAAATAAAAAAAAAAGAAGACAATGCACCGCGCTGCAAGTCGATTGCAACTTAGGCGAAATTGTACGAATTGTACTTTAAATTGCTTCTCCGACCAATGTATTTTCCGGATCTGGCTACCAGGAATTACTAACTGTTTGTAGACCTAAAAATAATGCTCCAAGGAAGAGATTTGGTTCCAATGAAGAAGTGATTGCCGAAAATGTTGAGAAGCGTTGAAATTCTCAAAGAAGACTATGTTGACATATGGTTAAACAAATATTTGTTTATATGCTTTTTAATAATTTCATTTTCGATCAAATTGAATGAAATCGTTCTTAATTATGCATGTTTTCTTTTTCAAAAAATAATATTTCTTTCGAAATAATATTGCATTTACACTATTTGTAAATAATACAATAGATAACAATCTCCCCTCCCGTAACTTTCATCTCGTGTAAATAAATGATTAGATTCGAGTAGTATTAGGCATATGTTTATAAATAAATACTGCCATATGTAAAAATAAGATTATAGAAAGGGACAGAATTTTATAAAAAAATCCTATTTCAAAATATATACATATTACCTTTGGTGCCTTTTTAACTAACACAGGCAATATTTGTAGTTGTTATTTTAACCCGTAACACAAATGGACGATATGTTTTAGTGGATTGCTTATTTTCCATCGTATGTATTTCTTGACTACGAAAAATGTTCATGTTTATCCTATTTCACTTCAAATACGAGACAAATATCTATTTCTAAATAGAATCGTTATTTTCTACCTTTTTCTAAAACCTTTTTTTTTTTTTTTTTTTTAATTTATTTTTGTTGGAGGTTGTGACCTTAGGGCCAATGCCTCCCTGATTGTACATGGTTGGTCATTAATGACCACAATTGTTATTATTTACATTATTTTGAAAAAGCTATATAATACAGCGTCTTAGAGATACAATAGAAAATATATACAAAAAAAGATTATACAAATAAAATATAAAAATGAAATATTAAAAGAATAAAACATGCATGTAAAGAATATATAAAAATAAAATAAAGTAATAAAAATAAAAACATATGTAAAGATAATAATAAAAGATTTAAAGATAACATTATTTTGGAATTTTGATACGTAGTTTAGACTAACCGATACCCTTTTTTGGGTATCGGAATCTGCGTATGTTCCTTGTGACCTTAACACCAAGTATCGCCTTCGGGCGGCGATTCAAGCTGCTCGAGTAGGAAGATAGGGAATTTATGATGGGATTTGGTACCTTTTTTAGGGAATCAAAGAAATTGGTAGAAAGGTACTCAATGTGATCTTTGATGGGAGGGATGTTTGCTTCGTATTGAAGTTGGGAGTTCCGGAGATACCAGGGAGCTCCAAACGCTCGTCTTATAGTAAAAACTCTAAAACCTAAAAATTCTAAAACCTCTTTTCGTATAAAGAAATATTATGCTTATTTTTTCCTCTCGTTTTTATATTTCAAGGCGATTTTCAATCATATTTCAACCACATATTTTGGTTTGTTACATATTATATTTGCAACCAACTATTTATGTATTTTTATAGGCCAAAGAGTCTTTTAGATGGTTATTTAAAGATAACCTCTCTTTATTGAGAGAAGGTTTGATTTGAATTGATTTGAATTTGTTACATTAAATAATAGTATAATATTGGAGTAATGAGATAATTTCTGAATACTCAAATTTAGATTCAGACCACTCATTTCATCGAGAAATAATAATTTAAACTCGCGATAAATTCAAACAGATCTAATCCTAAACTCAAAGAAAGCGATGAATGCTTATCTTAATTTCAATTTCAATGACTTTTCTACTTTATAGAATTTTTTGAACATTAATTAATCACAACCAATTGAAGCGTATAGTTTTATTTTTAACAAATGGTATTATTTATTCATCTTTTCACACATTTATTATACGCCAAGTATTAAACGTTCACTCTATATTCTTTATTCTGTTTTGACTCTATGAAAGACGGTTAATTTGGCGATCCCGAAACCGAATTTTTCATTTTGTCATGTGGTTGTAATTTTTTTGGCGACCTTTCAAAGGCACAAACAGATGGAAGTCGCGAGGGGTGATAAATCAAAGTTTGGCGAAGAATGGGGAAGATGGACCCACCCCGATTCATTCAGTTCACAGTCGAATTGTTCAGTTATCTGCAAAAAGAAGACGAGAAAAAAACAAAATTCTACTCTAGGAAAATGGCGATCTCAAAACGATTTATATACATCGCGAACTTATTATTCTCGTATACAAGAGATGTTCAATCACTGCCAGGACGTTTGATTTTCTTTGTATGGCTACAACATTATACAGAAAAATATAATATGTACACATTACAGTATCACAATTATTTGAATAGAGATCTTATTATAAATCAGTTTTAAAGAGTTTGGTGCATGATTAAATAAAGTCTTAGTTCTTACTCAGTAATTTTCTAGGATTATAATTACCTTTTTATTGTGTCATATCTCAATAGTGCATATTTAGTTATAAATCATTTGTTGATAGTAGTTTTTTGTCTATCTAAGTATTTATTTAGTCGAGGTAAACTTATTTTTAAACTGTATTTTTTAAAATTTCATCCATCTTAATTTTAACACAAACATTTGCAATAAGAGTTCTAAATCATGGAATGCATGAAATTTTATTTAATTTGCGGATTATCCAATTGATCAAATTTATAATCGTTTTATTATATTTTAAATGAATAAGTCTATTAGAAGATGTTAAGTTTTTGCTATTTTGATGGCGTTGCTTATTTTTGACTGTCAGGTCCAATCTTAAGATGACGTCTTTAGTAATTGCTTTATATATGTACTATTTTCTCTTGAATAGCAATTAAGTTTGAGAAACACGCTTATTACATTCGATGTAATATATTACAACATTAAACAGCACACGTTATTGTTGTGTTTTAAACATAGCCAAGGCATTATTGTGATGAAGCACTCAAAGAAGGAAACAATGTAGAACAAATTTTAAATAAGAATGCTGGTTTAACCCTTGTGTCAATGAAATGTTTAATGTCTTCCTGTCATGAAACAGGTAAAAAATTATCATACGAAATATACTAAGCTTGTTTTTACAGACATATGGTTCGAAAACATTTTCTGCAAAACAGCAAAAAATACTATAAATCTGGCCATCAAATCACGCCCTCATATTTGAAAAAATTTTGGTTCCTATAAATGCAACACGAACTTTTAGGAATTATAGCAACAGTGGTGAATTAAAATTTCGATAAAACTCGAAATTTCGATTTCGACATGTCCAATAGTAATCCACTATATCAGCGCTTCTTAAACTTATGTAGTCCGCGAACCCCCTCTTGGAGCAAATTTTTTCTCGCGGACCCCCTCTTGAACAATTTTTTTTCGGGGAACCTCATCCCAACCCTGTGACTTAATTTTTCAAACAAACAAACATTTCTTTGCCAAAATAGATCTTCTTATAATGTTTTCTGTAAATAATTTCACGAAAATATCTTGTTCAACTACAGATAAATGTTTTTTTTATATCTTCGCGGACCCCTGTTTAAGAACCGCTGCACTATATGAAATGTTATCAATAATTATTATAGCCCAAATACAAGCTGTCCTCAACTTACGACCAAGATACGTTCCTGGACTTTGGTCGTAAGTAGGGGTCCCAATCGAATATTTGAATATTCGATATTCGAATATATTTGGCCCTTTCCCCCCCACTATTCGTATATTCGAATATTTATAAAAGTAATCTAATATTATTAGCTATTTTTTGTTAAGTAATTTAGAAAATTCATTCGTAATAAATCCAAGTAAATATAACTTATTTGAAATCTTAGTTTAATTTTTACTTTCAAACTAGTTGGGTACGAGCCACGCAATAGGTCACGTCTCTAGAGAAATAAATCTAGTGGTGTCAAGACCGGAGACGTGCGAGCCACGGAACAGGGCACGTCTCCGAACAAAGAAATCCAGTGGTGTCAGATCTAGAGACAGTGCCAGCCACAGAATAGGGCACGTCCCCAGTCAAAGAAATCCAGTAGCGTCAGGTCTGGAGGCCATATGAGCAACGGAATAGCGCATGTCTCTAGACAGAGAAATCCAGTGGTGTCAGAAGACCGTGTGAGCTACGGAATAAGACCGTCAAAATATTTAATTTATACGACAGAGGTGCATATAATAAAAAAGTATTTTCTTAGCTCTGACCCTGGCAAGCTTAACTACTCATTGAATGATTTGTATCGTTGGAAAGGGTATAAACTAAAAAATATTTTTAATCTAAACTAAGTTCAAAATAGTTTAAAATTATGAAAATAGCATTTCTCATTCGTTTGCACATTTTATGTGACTTTTGAATTATTTTTTTAAATAATAATTGCATAAAATAATGATTCATTTAGATTAAAAATACATTTCAAAATACAAAAAATAGTTATTTCGTGCTATTTTGACTACAGATTACAAAGTTATGGCATTTTAAATATGAAATTTTAGGTTTTTTTTTATTTTGAAAAAAAAATAATTTGACAACCCTGACTCTAAGTACATAGGGCCTATGTATTAAACCTAGAAAAAGACCCTCTAGCCCCTTAAAAAATTGTGTCGGTCCATATGGCAAACACCCATTATATAGAAAATATTTGAATACTCGAATATTTGACCAATTTCTTATTCATTATTCGAATAATTGATTTTGCGAATATTTGGGACCCCTAGTCATAAGGATTTAAAAAAAAAAGTAACTTAAATTGTGTTAAAATAAAACGTGTATTTATTTATATTTTTTTTTATTGTTAAATTTGTGTTTATTTATTGATATAAAATATTTACTTAATATTAAAAATCTTTCGTCATCTGTACTTATATAAGTACAATCCATTGGTTCATCATCAGTAGTGAAAGAAGAAGCAGTAGTAGCCTTTTTAAAAACATATCCAACTTTAGTCGAGTTGTTTGTGGTTTTTTTTCCCTGTACATTTCTTTGTAGCAAGCAAGATCTTCTTGAATACGGCGGTTTATAGTCAAAAATCTTTCATTATCCGAATCCATTTTTGCATTCCTTGGTCAATTTGAAGGAACGCTACATCCATTTCTTTCAATAATTCCAATACCATTTATTTGATATTATTCGATGCATAAATTTTTTGCATTTGTCAGATCTTTCAAATAATTTTCTATAAGATGGTTTATGCCTTCATGATCAATATTAATATCAAGTTTCTGGCAAAGTTCTACAGTGAGATTTGTAGTGAGTTAAATTGAGAATGAGCTATATTTTCAAAATGTTTAGTTAACTTTCCCATATTCCATATATGCACGATGATGTGATCTTTTTCCATCCCTTTCCTATATTTTAAGTCGCATGGTGAATATTAAAATTCTTTAAACGATTTTCCATCGTCTAGCGCTAGTATTGCTTGAGCAAATGTAGTTTTTAAATAATAGGCTTTAAATGTGGCAAAAGCTCCCTGGTCCATGGGTTGCAAAATGCTGGTGGTATTAGGGGGTAAATACACGATTTTAACGTTAGGATGTAAATTTCTGATGTGTGGTGGATTCCTGGTGCATTGTTTAGTATCAAAATTATATTGAGTCGAATTACTTTCTGTTTACAATATTAGCGACCAGGTGGATCATTTTTTTAAATATCGCAAAGGGTTAACATTATTTGAGTATTTTATGAGAAGTGTTTTCATCGAATTTATAAAGCTATTTATCAATGAACCCACGGAGCGCTCATCTGACCCGGCCCGAAAATAATAGTCTAGGTCAATTGGTCTACCGTTTTGCAGACGAACAACAACGAATCTGTGCGTAAATTCTAGTTCGAGTAAACAGACCGTTTTATTTTTATTCCAGAAGATGGTGCGAAGATGAAAAATGCGGTACTAGAGAGTAATAAGAGATAAAAAAGGTAGATAAAGAAAGAGATTGCGTAAACGAGTGAGAACATCTTACCCTACTCTTTAATACGGGCGCGCGTTTGGTTGCGGTATAAAAATATCCATGCATCACCACATAGGCCCATAGATGCAGGCGTGCTCAACACTTAGCTTCCGAATACATTTATATGACATCATTGGAATTAATTAATAAATACGCTACTTTTAATAGATACCCGAAATATGATGAAGCGTATTTAAAAAAAAATGAAGATTTTAACCTTTCCTTTACTGTGGTGTATTTACTACACTGAACCGAGTTGTAGTAAAGTTGAAATAATTGGAATTTTTACAACATTACTACATTGAATCTCGATATACTATCTATATCAATATATTATATATACTATCTATATTGATATACATATATTATAGAATATCGATATATAATTAATACGGGGTGTTAGAATGTCATATGATGTACTAAATACGTAGCATCGCAAGGGAAAGGTTAAATGAATGTAATATATGTCATTCTAATAAATGGAAGTTCAACCGCTTATTATTATTTTTTTGGCCTAAGTGCTCCATCTCTTCACCAATCTGCATATAATTTCATACACTTTATAATATTGTAATGTAGGGCGGGCTTTTGGGGCAGTCCCCGGATCGTTTCCCCATGTTTTCTGTAAGACACAAATGCCTTTTCTTCAAACGGACCGCGGTAAAACCGAGCAGTAGGATGGATGTGCGGGAAGATGTCCTTCCCGAAGTTAACGCCTCAACGCATAACTACCGACGTCGTTATTCTAGACGTAATGTATACGCAGAAAGAAGAATATTTCGCTGTTAATCTGGCGAATTGCATCAGCTACGCCACAACTACATTTTAACTTCAGTTTTTATCCGAAATTAAGGCCAAATATATTTGGCTCACTTGACATATATAGTGTAAATCTGCAACAAGCTTTTGGAGGAATGAATTGTTCATCAATTGAAATATTTTCGGATGGTACGCTTGGCTATTTTCTGTAAATTTCCATATTTAAAATTTCAGGGCGAACTTTTTTCTATGTAAGCGTTTAGTTTATTATTATTTTCTTGCAAACTTATGAATCTATAAATAATACATATAAAAAAATCCGAAACATACTTTTCGTAAATATTTCTTTTCGCTTTACAAAGATTCCGCAACCCCTCGCTTTCAGACTCGGGAATCTCAATTTCATCTTCGCTTTAATACAGATGAATTTCGTTCTCTTCGGAACCCGTAGCAGAACGGTTTCGAGGCGGCATATTGATATTTCATGTTCAACCCGCTGGAAAAAAGATCTCCATGTAAAAATATTTTTCATTACTGGCGAATACCCGGCATGCGTTGCAATGCCGTAAGCGCTTAATAATTATTTGAAAAGAACGCAGTACGTGTTTTATTGCTTCATGTCGCGTGTAGATCGTTGCACACTCGCTCTCGAAGACCGATTTAACCACCGTATTGCGCGCGCATCCTTTCTCTCCCCGTCCCCGCAGTCCAAATTTCATTTCACCAGACCAATATGCGCCAACATGGTGCATATATACAATATTTTTACTATGCTTATATTATTCCCGCAAGTGTAAACAGTAAATTGATTAAGTTTTATCGCAATCGGATGAACGGTATGGAAGCACATTAAATACGGACAAACAGACATTGATTTTTATATATTAGATTTTAATTAGTTTTACGATTAGTCAATTGACTGGAATTGGGAGAGATCTTTAAAAAACACATCTTTAAAACACATCTTTAAAAAATAAATTGTACCGAGATTTTTACAGAGAAAGGATTTTTTATATGGTGGTTATCAATTTGGCTTCCACAGTGAATTGGATTATTTGATTAGGAATTGAAGGTAGGATAGCCTTTATGAATGAGTTGCGAATTGATATTTATTTTTAAATTATTGTTGTAAATTCAGGTGAATTCATGGAAAACATTTACGTTCACGGTTCATTTTTCATCTGAAAATTCCAAAAATGTACCATTTTCGTGAAAGGTAAGGTAACATATTTTAACTAATTATAATTTGATTTGATTTGATTTTTTTAAAAAAACGATTAAATTTATCAATATCATGAAAACTATCATAAAACGTACAGTTAATTTGACGATCTTGGATTATCATAATTTAAATTGGGTATCGTCTGAAGGAGAGGTTTAAGTATCTCCGGAGGAAAGTTGTGCTATCCAGATTTGGCATCAGTCAGTATAACGCTAGACAGTCCCACAGTCCTCCTCCAGACTGTCACTAGTTTACACATGTTCGTAGCGATGATGCTTAATTTGTGCCACTAATTCTTATCAGTGTGTGATTTTTCGAATAACAAATGTGACGTGCCAATAATTGATGTTTAGTGACTATTCGAACTCAATTCATAGCATCTGAATGGCCAATTTTCAGAATCAGTTGTGCTGAATAAATCAGAACCAAGGTCACTTATAATATATTTTTATTTTTGTTAACATCAATTCCTATAATTCAATACGAGTGATTTTGTTTGAAATGAAAATGGATACAAATATCGAATGTGCACATGATCTAAAACTAGGACACCTCATAGATTTTTTGGCATGCTTGATCTATATATAAGACATTCTGAGTAAATAATTTAATGATGCCAAATCAGCTGCGTGGAAATGGCTTTGAATACATCTTAAATTTTGACCATTGAGGTGGTCCTGTATTAATTTTAATTCATTTGTAATGACATTTTTCATAATATCTTTCATCGTTATTTTGTATCATTCCTCGGTCACTCACATCTTTCATCCATGCTACGTGTTCTACCCACTGACATTTCCTACACTTTACTCTTGCTACAATGACATAAACTTTTGTATTTAACATCTCTTTAATTCTAATTTTAAGCCACTAATGTATTTTGCTTGTATAGTGGTCGTTAAAAATAAACATCGCCTTATAGTACGAGAAGCAGCGATATTATAATTTTTACAAAGCTGATTTTTTCTCATTTTGCTGTTTTGATATTGTAAGTAAACAAAACGGCATTCTACCATTTTTTGAGACGCTACATCTTTAACCACGTATACTAAAGCCCTAACAACCGAACGTAGACGACTAAATTTTACAATAATTAACATAAACTACTTGTAGACAAAAAAGCAGCTTTGTAGATTTTAATTTAATGCGGCTATGTTGGTTGATTGTGAATTATTCAGGTTTCGAAAATTATCATTAATGTCTGCAACATTGAAAGGTTTTTAGTTCGGTTATATTTTATCTTAAATTATATATCAAGCTAATCAATAGCAAAATGTGAGGAGGAAATTTAATCATTTGCACTCCGAACCATCCTAGGCATTTCTATGGAAGCTAAGTACGAGTGTTTGCTTTTTTACACTAAAGTCAGGTGGTTATCTGGCGGTAAAGTTTTATGTCGTTTCATAGAACTTAAGAATTAATTGTTAATTTTTTTTTGAAATGAGGGTATGGATGATTTTGCAAAACGTCTTCAGAATAATAATTTATGTGCTAAAGTGACATATTTAACAGATATTTTTAATTATTTAAATAAAGTTACGCAAACATTCAAGGAAAAAAGATTTTCTTTTTGACATCCATTAACAAAATGACAGGATTTCGGAAAAAATAACTCTTTGGAAAAATCGAATAATATAAAAAAAAGTACATATGATTCCGTCACTTAACGAAAACATTCCCGAGGGAATTATTTCCGTAATAGAACATTTAATTTCATTGGAAGAAAATATTAAACATTATTTTCCTTCCTTAAATATAGAAAATTATGACTGAATACGAAATGTATCATTGATACATCGTACGTACCCCCTCTATATTTGTTACACAAAGAGAGCTTTTAAATATGAATACATATATTTTTAATAAAACGCGTATTTTCAATGTTAAACATTAATTATTTAAACGTAATTCTGATGCACCGTCACTTTTTCCTATGATCAAAAGTAGATCAAAAGGGTACAACGGAGTGCAACGGGTTAATAGCCTGTTGATTGAATTAGCATGTTTTCATTATAGTTTTTAAATTCCCTAAATTATTTTTTAAATTTCGGTTGAATTGCCTACAGACGAAGAACATTCAAATGATAATAGAATCAATTATCCGGGATATTATATAACGTTAGGCTTGTTTTTTTGCATGTATTTTTAAAAGTCAGAATGCAACTTACTTATTAGATATTTCTTGTGCGACAAAAACTTGCATTATTGCAACTTGCAAAATTATCAGTGAATCGAAATTGTATATATATGGAATATTTACATTTTTCACATAAAAATAAACGAATAGGATATTTGAAACTATGGAAAATAGAGTAAACACATACATTCGTAATGTATTGAGATTTTTTGGTTGGGATAAAACTGGATGAAAATATCTATCTAAAGCTTACCGTTTTGTATTATTTTTAGCTTTACGTCCTAAAGCTGTTTATAAAAATATGCAAACGAAACTTTTGTATTGATTCTCGTAAAATTCTTTTTTTATCGTCTACGTCGCATAAGGATAGATGTTTATGCAAACATTTCTACAATATGTCGAAATCGAGGATAGAATAATTGGATAGAATTGATGATTATCTCCCCTAGGTGATTCTTGATATATTTTTCATATATGGTGACTCTAATCCAACGCAATGATAGATGATAGAATTCTGCAAGAATGTGCTCAACTTGATTTAATTATTTGAGAATTTCTCTTTATTCTTATCTCGGAGTTTATATTAGAATTTTATTATAGCTGGAAAATTTCTCGCAGTCGAATTGTTTGTCCAAGATTGTCTCTGTAAAGGATACTGTCTGTACTGTTTTTAATTATATTATGTTTGATATTTGTTCCTGTAAGTTTATATTTCTAGGAAATGCCATATCGTTCATATCTTTATCTCTGTTTGTCTAAAACGGGCGCACATTATGGAGCACCGATATATAATCGCTTCGTCAAGAAAATATGTCACCGTTAAAT
Organism: Stenopsyche tienmushanensis; assembly: GCA_008973525.1. Classification (NCBI taxonomy): domain Eukaryota; kingdom Metazoa; phylum Arthropoda; class Insecta; order Trichoptera; family Stenopsychidae; genus Stenopsyche; species Stenopsyche tienmushanensis. The sequence goes on from WACJ01000361.1 coordinate 17,858, forward strand.
AAATAAGTACATTTATTTTTCCAATGCACTGCCGCAACTCTCTAAACAACTGTTGATAATCTTGTGTGTATCCAATCATCCGGATTCGGATCGTTTATTTGTTCAGTGCTGAATTAAGTCTTCCCTAGCTTCGTTATGGGATTTCGTCTCTGAACAGTAAATATTACGACCATAAAACTATATATTTAACCACGGTCAGTATGCAGGCTTTCTTTCAGAATGCTTATGTTTACATTCATAAGACATAGCTTCCACCATGAATTGGCATGAGTGTTATTTTCGACTCGGCTAATGGTGAAGCCATAAGACCATTGAAAGACGAATGCTTTGAAGTGGAAATTCTCTTTTACCATTCATCTGAAACTGTTTGTAGAGTCGATGTACCGTTTGTTACAAAACCTAGTATTTGATGTTAACTTACCCCAAGTATTCGCTAGAAAATATTTTCATATTTCATTGAACGTAAGTTATTCATATTAGCTTCCTCACACATTTATTTCGCGCTTTTATGCAGTACTATTGCCCTATCATATTTATGACAATTTAAAGCTCAACACGCTATACGTTATACTATTCTGAGAGTCTTTGAAACTTTGCAAAACTGCTGATAATTTTAGTGTTGTCATATACACCCATCCCTCGCTTAACACGGAAGATAGGTTCTGCCAGATCGCCGTGCTAAGCGAAATCGTATTAAGCGAGACTAAATGTCTGTAATGTACTGTCTATATATTCTAGGTACTATTTGTTGTTTGAAATGCGCAGTTCTATTCCTGGTATACCCTTACCGTTATTCTTAGATTTTCGCACAGCTGTGTGCACATCTACGAAACGTCAAAATATATATTTTTTTACCAAAACTGAAACTGTGTTAAACCGAAACCGTGTTAAACGAGTATCGTCTTAAGCGAGGAATGGGTGTATTTTGTTCTTTAAATAGCACAGGTAATTGAACGAAAAACGAATGACCCCCCCCCCACTGTCCAGATGCTCTCTTTATTAAATTTTAATATAAATTCGAGAAGAACCATAACATCCTTTCAAACAAGCATCTTTTTTTTAACAATTTTTTTTTGGAATTTAAATGTTTCCCAGTGTGGAAGACTATCAAGGGATCATCATTATTTGTAACATCGCCCCATAGTGGACTATTTGGCAATTAGAGAAGATTTATCTGGTTTATCATTGCTGCTGTAAGCCCTGAAGGTTCATTTTGTTGCATTAACAGCAACCCAAATTTATTTATCAGAATCAGAGCATAATTGAGGGTGAAATTTGATGTTCTAGAAATACAGTTATAGTGTTTTTTGGTGTTATTATTGATTGTGAGTACTGCACTACTTACTTCTATCAACTAGCGATAATCAATCCAATTCAACGTCTAATGTCTCACTTTCAAATTCATTTAAATCAATGTTTTTTTTATATTTTTTAGCATTTTTTATTAGCCTTTACTTTCGCACAAAAATATTGCGAAAAAAAAAATGATAAAAATATCAAAAATGAAATGAAGCTGTTCTCAAATGTGCCCCAAAATCCAAAATCTGTCAAGTTCCAATCTGGTCAAAAACTTATCTCCCTTCTTATTTCTAGAAAACTCTAGGCTGAATATTGTGAAGGATCGCATAAACATTCTTATCTAAACACGCAGGAGGTGAGAGTCAATAAGAATCGTCGTTTGGCCTTGGCTGCGGGAGGTTGTCCTTCTCGCAGCCAGATCTCTCTCTCTCTCTCTCGTGCTGAATAAAAAGTTACAAAGAGAAAAGAGTATTTTAGTTCGACGCCCGTCCACACCCATCCATCCGTCCGGCTGTACATGATCCGATAGAAGAACGGACGGGCGTTAGCGCAGCCATCCCGACGAGCGAGTGAGAGCGGGGAGCCGCCCGGGGACTCTGCCCCCCGAGAGCGCCTCCACTCCAATGTAACAACTATATCAACAAAATAATTTCCATCCATTTTCTATTACCTGTTGCTAGTGCAAAGGTAATTTTGTAATTCCCCTTTCGAAAAAGTCCTTTAATTTTTCGCTGAAAAAGTGTGTTTTTACTTTTCATTGCAAATTTTTTTTTCGTCTTAAGTAATACTTTAACGATCTGAAAAGGTAATGATCTAATGGCGCAAAATCTGTTGAATAGGCTGGATGAAGTAGAATTTACAATCCTAGCTTCCTTATTTTTTCCTGTGCCATTTCTGCAGCATCGCACTACCGCAAAGAAGAATCCTTTTTTAGCTATTGACCAAAACAGATACTTTTTATACGATTTATTTCATTCATTTGAGTTGTTCACAATAAGCGATAACTGTCTAGTGTCAATGCGGGTTTGATCAATTCATAATAAATAAATCCAGTAAAATATCAACGCACACAAAGAAGGAACTTTTTTATTGTTTGTGTTGATCGAGGGGTCTGAACAAGTACTTATTACATGATTGTTGTAGTACCCACTTTACGTCTCCGGTTACAATTCGCCACCAAAACGAATCTTCTTTATACCGAGATAAAAGAGATGCACAGATTTTACGCCGTCTAAGGCAATTCATGGGGTACCCAAATTCCTTGTTCGTGCAACTTTCTTCAATAATCTTCAACGATAATTTACCGATTGTTTGACGAGGATCTGATTCCACCATCGACTTCAAGATATCATCATTTAATTTTTTGAGTTGTTCTTTTCGAGTGATATTCTTTGAGTTCCCTATTTCCATTTTTATCTAACTGTTTAACACTAAACCTACCGATACTTACTGAATACCTATTCCTACCACAGCGGGTCAAGTGACCCGTCTTTAAAATGGAATATATATTACTACGCATAGCGAAAAATATATCATTTAGCAGAAATTGTTAAATAAATAAAACTTTATTTTTCATATCATCATCATCATAGTGCAGCCACTAACAGTCCACTGCAGAACTATGGGCCTCTTCAATATCCATTCACAGGAAGGGGTTACATCCATTTCGTCTGTATCATACATTCACCTCCTCGTTCGCTCGATATTGAAGGAAGCATTACCACCGAGTTTATTTTTCATATAACGATTCAAAATTCTTTATTTATTAAATTTACAAGAGTATTAATACAAAATTCCGGAGAAAAATTAAATATTTTTTAATTCAAGCCTAAATTTGGAAAACCGTAAAAATTTGGAAACTGTGAAAATTTAGGAAATAAAAAAATAATGTGCTAACTTTATTCATGTTCACCGCAAATTTTGCAAATTATTGGGTCCTTTAAGGCACATTTCCAAACCACATGATATCACACCAATCTTTGCCTGGGTCAAATGACCCGTTGCGATAATTAGGCAGATTACATATATTTCTCGGTAAAAAATAAGTACTATCTTGTTAACGAGGGACAAGCATATTAGGGAATTGAAAACGCGTTCATTAAATCGACACAATTAAAACAAAAAACCTAACTTAACCTAATCTAACCAGAATTTAGAATTTAAATTTTTTATAATAAAAAAACAATTATTAGTATTTTTCAATTCACCAAAATATTTGCCCCCCGTTAACAGGATTTTTCGATGTTAAAATTTAGGTATTTAGGGAATAGGGATAAACGCGGATCGGTGCGCCCGCGGCGCTTTCGATGACCGCGCACTTATGCGCGCACGGCAACCAACAGGTTAAATAACCTAATTGTGTATACTATAATATAGAATTATTCAAGCATACACGTAGTATCTATCACAAATTATGCGTAAATGTAACAGTAGAATATCTAAACAAATATCGAAAGCCTTTAATGTCTATGATTAATTACAAAAGCATTTTCAATTAACTTGGAACATCGCTTCTGTTCGAAACAATAAAGACATTTTCCTTATAAATTCACAAGTGTTTAATTGTTGACGTAATATGATTTCAGCGAATCTTCTAATTAATCTAAAGCCTAATTTAATGTTAAGCTATGCTATGAGAGTGGGATCGATGTCTAATTATGGGTGAGAAATATAAAATCTTCCTAAAAGGGACATCGATAATGATAAAATGTAGGGAAATTAAAATTATGTATATTTTTTTATACTGATAATTTTTAAGAAATTTACATTCTTAATAAAGGTTTTTTTTATCACAACTCTTTTACAGAGTTCGGCAGGAAAATTTCTCTTTATTAAACAAATACTTCATCATTTTGTTAGTAAATTTTAAAAGGATTCCTTCGAGGATGACCTTCTTCAGCATTTGAACGAAAGGTTATCTTTTGTTGAAAAGTAATACATGTATCGCTTACAAAGAGTTTCCGTTTGAGCAAGTTGTGCCTGCTTTAAAACACATTCTTATCTGCGATGACGTCGCTCGGTTGGAGCATCACCAATACACTTGGGCATCGTATAACACAGTTTTATACAAAACGTTTGTATAAATTGTGACCTGTTTTTTACAACGCGCTTTTTGTAACACGGTTTAAGGGCAAACAATATACATAATTTTACAGTATTATTGAAATTGGACAATACACCAGAACTTCTGCTGCAAACACTACATCTATAGTCCAATTCTTAAACAACCAGGGTATAATTTCAATATTTAAAGCTTATTATATTTGTCGAACATTAGAAAAAAACTAGGATACATCGATCAAGATGAAAATTAAACACTTCAAAATTTCAAACGTTTATATGCCTAAGAATTTCGTTCATAATTTTGGGGAAGAAATTTGCATTGTTTCAATGCTTTACCGCCAATTTGAGTAGTGCGCTCGAAGCAATTGCTCCGTCCAGATTGCGTGCCAACTAGGGAATTCAATCCCGAGCCAAAATTTCGATCCCGGGATCCCGAGTTCGGGATTTTCAATAATTAAAGAAATTAAATTGATAAATTTGATCAAAAATTACTAATAAGTCCATCTGTTTAATATAAAAATAATTTGAAGGCGAAAGAATTTTATTTATTTATGAAAGGATAAAAATACAATTAAAAAATAGATAAATAAAACACCAAAAAATTCAAATATTATTATATGTTTAAATGCCCGAAGTAACATTAAACATCGAGTGTTTCATCATTTAGTCTGGATCTGATTTTGGTAGCCAGGCAACCTGCTGTTGAAAATGCACGATCAGCCTTCGCACTCGTTGGAGGTATCGTTATCAGATATTTAAATGCTAGTTCGAGTTGATAATCGCGTGAGCCCCCCTTTTTCTATAACACCATCAATGTGACTAATAAAATTCCTATCTGCTGAGACCCGGACTAAAACTCAAAAAAATCCCGATTTACCGACAAATTATTTATTTCCGTTGCTGTAGATGAATATTTATATACTATAATCCTTTTATGTAATTCGTAATTATGTTACGGAGGAATACAAAAATTCTGAACCCCGTATCTATTATATTTCATATCGATATTCCCATTATTAGAGTCGAGGTGTAGTAAATACATCACCGGTAGGGAAAGGTTACTATAACAATTTGAAAAAAATATATATGTACTCTATGTATACATAACATCCATGCGTCATGATTTTTGCGAGAATGTCTCAATTTAGTAGCCTTCAACATGCTGGTGAGGTTTACCATTTCTTTTAGATAAAAATTTCAATCCTGAATTTTTCGGGACTACGTTTACTAATCCCGGGATCTGAGATCTCGAGATCCCTAGAGCCAACGGCTCTTTAACCGCGTACAGTGATAATTTTATTGTAAAAGAAATATAATTGATTTTACTTGTAAATAAACGTGTGTTTCTAAGAGCAAATGAAGGTAAAACAAAGTTAAGACAGATGAAAAAGGCGAGAAAGCAATCATTGGAGAGTAAGGGCACAAAAAGAAAGAGTTCTGTACAAAGCGCTTTGAAAACCGTACATCTAATCAATAAATTTATGATAGATTTATCCACTTATTATCTATACGTCGACATCCTGTCTTAACTCTTTCAGACCTGAATTATTTTTTTCATCCGATGGATTTTGTAAATTCCATGTGCCTCAAGTATAATAAGGAGACTATAAAAAATTATATCTTATGTCTACAATTGTGCACAAGCCTTTCAGACCTGAATTATTTTTTTCATCCGATGGATTTTGTAAACTCCATGTGTCTAAAGTATAATAAGGAGAATATAAAAAAAAAAATGTCTACAATTGTGCACGCCAGGTCTGAAAGGGTTAATTGAAAAATGAGAAATGCTGTTGGAAGATGCAGATTTTTGATGCGAATGTCATAGACATGCAACTTCAGGATTTTATGAATTCATCGAGGATTTTAACCTGTTGAGGAGCGAGCAAATTTAAAATCGATGAAGTCGTTGATGTCATAATCGCTTTACGCCGATTACTTACTGTCAGCTCCTAATCAGCGTAAGACAATCTTCAATTGTAAATGAACACTTGATAGTGAATACAAGACCACGTCATTTCTTTACATAAACAATGCACAAAAATCGATTAATTTGCTCCTCCTTTAGAAGGAAATGATAATTGAACAAAGACTCATTGAACACGCAGAGAAGAACGGCAAGCAGTTAAATAAACAAACACTCTCGATAACACTCAATATTCGGTCGTTTCCTTGCGTAAACAAATAACACACTTGAAATCGAAATCATTATAAGTCGATAAATTTGGGCTTAACGATCTATACAATCATGCGATGCATGTGAGGAAGCTATCCGTCTCAGTCTCCCGAACTGCGCTAAGTTCTCTCTTTCTCTGTCTGTCTCCGAGCTTCAATGTGCAAGAGTGCTCTTTTTGGGACATGAGAATTCGGACATACATGTATGTCGATGCTCCCTGACAGCTTAATACCCTTTGGTAATGAAATATATATTTTGTAGCAAAAAATACTGGAAAATTAGAACCTATTTTAGAAATAATGGAAATTATGAGGTCAAAATGGGTTTAGAGGCCTTGCGATTCCCGAAGACGTGCAACGGCAACCGAGCCAGCTGTGAAACTTCTACAGAAGATAGAGTAGCTCGCAGAGACGCCATATCAGCCGAAAAGACAAGTTTCAAATAGCTGAAGGATTGCTGTGTGGATCTGGAATTGTTGATTGTATGTTTATTTTTAATAAATTTTCGAATATTTTACCAATTTCATATTCGTTATTCGAATAAATGATTTTAAGAATATTTGAGACCCCTTATTCCGGTGTAAATGTTTATTTTATCTTGCTTTTTACATTAAAAAAATACCCCAGAAAAGGTGTTCTATTTCAAACTTTTTTTTAACCACACTTCTTTTGAACAATAGTTATTAATTATAGTTCGGGAAATAACGACCCTCAAATAGATTAAGAATCGTTTTGACTTTTTGCTTCAGGTAAGCTTGAATGAAAAACTGATCAATGCAGCGGACTTGCATCTTTTTTGACACACCATTTTGACGTTGTAAAAACGTTGTTGGCGTTGTTGTTTTTGGTGTTATTTAAGGGGGCCCTAATAAATCCACAAAATATTCATTTCATTATATGGTGTATTTACTGTGATAAAAAAGAATTGAAAATTGCTTGGTTTTTGGTCCGTTAAAGCGGGATGACGATGAAAGGTTTAAAATCAGGTTTTGTGAACGTATCATTTATGGTTTTCTTTGTTTGTGGATATTTTGGGATCGAGCCGCAGTGTATATTATGTCATCGCCATCTTGCTTCTTTCATGCTGCATTGTGTATGTTTTCATTTCTAGGTCAACGGACGCTCACCCAACATATTTAGAATGATCTGACAGATGCTATCAGTTATTTTCGTGTCTTGCGTCTTTACCAGCATCAACGTGCAGTGTTAAATGTTAAGAAATACTGGCAATCCAGTAATAACCCTTCGACATTTGCGATTACTTTTAACTCGCTCGTAGTAGATTACGCACGCAAAGCATAGTTATCCGTAGGTGCTTCGATTTTATTATCATGAAGAGTGAAAAGTATTCAGATTATTTTTGGATTAATGTGACTCAATGCCAATGCTACTCAAAACTGCTTTCCGCTATCTATCAGACTCTATCATGTAAATTTCGCCGTGAGCAAATATAATACATTGATCATGTGATGTGATCGAAACGATATATCTTCAGGTATAAATTACAATTTAAAATTATCTAATTTTTCAATACAGAATCCAATCCCGAGCCAAAATTTCGATCCCGGGATTTCATTAGACAATCTCGGGACCAGTCCCGGGATCCCGGGATTGGGATTTTCAATATCTTAAGAAATTACATTGATATATTTGATCAAAAATTACTAATAAGTCCATTTGTTCAATATAAAAAATCACTTGAAGGCCAAAGAATTTTATTTATTTAAGAAAAGATAAAAATAAAATTTAAAAAAAAGTGTTTCGTCATTTAGTCTGGATCTGATTTTGGTAGTCAGGCAACTTGCTGCTGAAAATGCACGCTCAGCTTCCACACTCGTTGGAGGTATCGTCAGCTGATATTTATATGCTAGTTCGTGTTGATGTCCGCGAAAGCCCTCATTTCCGTATAACAACATCAATGTGACTGAAAAAATTCCTTTCTGCTGAGACACGGACTAAAAATCGCAAAATTCCCGATTTCCCGACAAATTATTTATTTCCGTCGCTGCAGATGATTACTCATATACTATAATACTTTGATGTGATTTGTAATTATATTACGGAGGAATACAAAAATTCTGAACCCCGTATCTATTATATTTCATATCGATATTCCCATTATTCGTCGAAGTGTAGTAAATACATCACCGGTGGGGAAGGTAAATATAACAATTTGAAAAACATACATGTACGCTATATATGTATACATACATAGATTAGACAGTCACTGCCTCTAGGCGTCGCCTAAGTTCGCCAATTAGTAATTACGCCACTGTTTCCAAGCGTCCAGATTTCGTCGGGAATGTCTCGATTTAGTAGCCTTCATCGTGTTGGTGAGGTGTACGATTTATGTTAGATAAAAATTTCAATCCCGAAATTTTCGGGATTACGTTTTCTAGTTCCGGGATTCTTAAGTACCTAAAACTGTCCGGGATCCCGGGATTGGATTCCCTAGTCCGGGTGTTATGCGAATAATTTTTTTAATTACTTAAAGCGAATAATATCAGATTAATTTTATAAATATTCGAATTTACGAATATAAGATTCGTCCTGTTATTTAACATAGCGGTTCTTAAACTGGGATATTCGGACTTCTAGGGGTCGACGGAGGCGTTACCGTGGGTCCGAAAAAATATAAAAAACATTAATTTATATTTGAACAAGATATTTTCGTGGAATTATTTACAGAAAATATTATAAGAAGTTCTATTTTGACCAATATTTGACCAAAAAACGATTGTTTGTTTGAAAAATTAAGTCTCAAGAACGACGTAGAATGTTGAGATGGAGTAAAGGGTTAGGATGGGGTGCGCCGAAAAAAATGTTGAAGAGGGGATCCGCGGACTACGTACATTTAAGAACCGGTGATTTAACACATTCATTACTCCTCTCCAGTAAACGACGGCACTCGCAGCGCGCTGTTCTTTACCCTGCAGCAGTTCTTCAACACAAAAGAAAGGGCTTAAAAGAGAGGGATATAATTGAAGAATTGTATTCTTTAATAATATAATTTGTTTGTAATTCAGAAATGGCGAACCGGAACAGATTAAACTCGCTCAACAGCAGCATAACCATTCCTAAAAACACTCAGACACGATTCAAACCTCTCGGATCTACTTCCACGCTTACCCTCAACTTCTGGCAAGCGCAAAGCTCAAACAACTTTTGAAGTGACCCGTTTTAATATTTAACGCTGAGAAATTACTTGATTAATTAAATTTGTACCGCGAATATTGCATTAATAACTTCTGATGATGCAACATTATATTTTGCTCGCTCCAATCAACTCATGTTTGATAGAGCATTGGTTTCAACAAAAAAAGTATCTTATGTGATGATGCTCCGTCCCTATATGATGTTGATATATTTAAATGCTTATTTGATCCCAGAACTCTCTAAAAAAAAATATCCAATATCGTTTTAAAATTTAACTAAAGCCAAATTGATAAACATCTATTTTGCTTTGCTTAAAAAATATATCATTATCCACAATCTACCATGTGCCTGCAAAAATGGACGTTGGTTTCTCAAAAACGCAGAAGCTCGAGACTATGAATTCTGAATGGCTTAAATATCGCCCCTTTTATCCTGGGAGATATTAGGAATCCGATTTAGAATGTACGCTGAAATCGCGTCGAAATTAATCAGGGAACGAATTGAAAGGATTTAATTTGAGTGAATTATTCCGTCGTTTTCTTTCAGCGTTCGACTTAATGGCTTAATATAAATCGAATTTAAGATGAAACGGCGACCCTTCGCAAATGCGACTACTTATTATTATTTAATTAAGCAAGATTGAAAAATAATCGCTCAGTGACGAAACAATCCCTATTCACTATATCATATGAACGGCTCAGAGATTGCATGTTAAATCTAGTCCAGATTGATTCAGTATGATAATTATGCGCCTGTTTATATAATAAAAAAATCATCGTATTAAGCCTTTAAGTATTGAGCTAATTTAAATTCTTCATTATCTTAGATGCTATATTTGCTTGTCCGCCACTTATCCATTATTAGTCGATAAATTTGGGCTAACAATCTATACAATCGACTTTCCGTCTCTGTCTCCAAGCTTAACGTGTAAGAATGCTCTTTATGAGTCATTGGAATTTGGACACAACATTGTGTGTTACCTCTTTGAGGGGTTAAATCTAATCGACCGCAATCTGCTTTCGGGTGTTCCGCTAAAACCACTGATTGCCGACAAATATTATATTCACGCAAATCTTAACATTTTTAATTTCATTTCTCAATCATTTCTGCCAAAGCAACCCCGTATACAAAGTGTTAAGATATGTTGTATGCATACTACAGTTGTATATCCAAGAAAATTGTAAGAACAGTATTTTATAAATGACAGAAAATTATATAAGCTATTAGATTTAGGTTTTCCATATAAAAAGTACAATATAATTAATTTTGGTATGTGCTTATGACTGAAAAGTGCCTTTAGCTTTTTAAAGCGAATCTGTATCGGATGTAGGCAAACTCTCATAGGAGAGCTTATCTAGGGAAAGGATTTTCCATGTGGTGGTTTCCAATTTGCATACGTGGTAAGTTAGGACAAAACTTTTCGGATAGGAATTATAATTCACGTAGAAGAGGAGAGAGAATATATGAGCATATAGCGAAATTATCACTACATTTAAATGATAATTTAATTATTGTTACATGTTCAATCACTCAGGTCATCCCTGCATGACTTGCATTAATCGCTTCAGTATTTACTTTTTCAAATCAAGGAAATTATAGTAAATTTGGATCGAATTGATCGATTGGAGATATTTTCCGATCTCCCAAATTTGTTGCAACTGTGAAATCTTTTTCCAAAATCTAGATTTGAACCCGAACTTTTATAGTAAGAATTCAGGATTTAAACTACTCTATCAACACTTGATCAGTGCTTATAATAGTCGGCAAAAATTGGTTTTCGCTTTGTGTACAATTTCGCTTTCTTCAATTGGTATAGATATAAGATTTCAATGGGTTTGGTGGAGTTAATCACTGCATCTTAAATTCTTGGAATTGTTAATAATTGTATTTGTATGATTTTGAAGGGTTGATTACAGTGAAACAATTAAAGTTAGCTGGAGAAGCTAGATATCCTATCAGATTCAAAGCCGAGTTTGACACTTTATTGTCGAGTTTATAAAAGAAATTGAAACGGTTCAGCTGGAGAGCAGGTGCTTGGACATATTATCTTAAAGTGGATAATAACTATAGAAAATCCGCTTGCGAGTCCATTTAATTATTATCTTTTTATTGTGGATAAAAAATGAGTTTCATGTTCATGCAAATATATAGCTTACTTTCTGCACTAAGTAAAATATTTGAAAAACATATTCTAAATAGACTAGATAAACTCAGTATAAATATCATTAATGATGAGTAATTCGGTTTTCGCAGGAACCACTCTACGGTCCTACAGATTGACCGAATATGTTTCTAGAAACTTTGATATGAATAGAAGTACCGCTATAGTACTACTCGACATCGAAAAGGCGTTCGATACTGTCTGGCATCGCGGTTTGATTCATAAAATGATCAAATCCTACCTGTGCAATGGATCATTTTCTGTAATCTTGAACAGAGCAACGTCAACTCCTCAATCTGTTTCAGCGGGAGTTCCTCAGGCCAATATTTTAGGACCTTACCTATTTAATTTATTTTTGCACGATCTACCAACACCATCTTCATCAAACGTTGCACTTTACGTTGATAACACTGCATATTATACGAGCTCTCGGAGTAACAATTGATTGTTGGAAATCTCCGACGATCGCTAAAAGCAGTATTTAAATATTTAGATCGTTGGAAACTTAAAATAAACAAAGAAAAAATCATTTGCCTTTTCCTGTTTATATTTGTTGATGTATGTACTTATTTTATGAAAAATCTATTAATCCATAAAACAACTAGAGCAACGGTTTTTAAACTTATTTAGTCCGCGCACCCCCCTCTTGAACATTTTTTTTCTTTGGCGGACCCCATTCCAACTCTTGTAACTTAATTTTTCAAATAAACATACATTAATAGGTAAAAATAGATCTCCTTATATATAATGTTTTAGTAAATAATTCCACGAAAATAATTTGTTCAAGTATAGATAAATGTCATTTTTATATTTTCGCGGACCCCCGGGAGTCCGCAAATTCTAGTTTAACAACCGCTGAACTAGAATATAACAAAAAAAAATGAAAGTTTCAATAATTCCAGTACTTGCACGGTGGGATAAATAATAGACTGTCCCATTGGGAATGTCGTTTTTTTAATACTTCATTTTTGATCATCGGTTGTGTCTCAGCCATCCATTTCGTTAGTCAACTAACAACTGAAGAACGTCATTTTATACAACAACAAAAATTTAAACCGCGTTTCAAGATGGTGGACTTTGTGCTGAACAAATAATTTACGCGAAATTGCATACTGTACGAATATCTTCAAAAAAGTAATGCAACAACTGCAAATATGCCAGAGATAGTTCAAACAATTAATAAATGAAAATTTTAGTTTAGAAAATGAGGTCCGAAGTGAGAGAAAGGCTAAAGTGGATGACGATATCCTGCGCACTGAAATTGAATCAAATCCAGCATAGACTATGCAAGAATTAACAGATACTCTTGGAATAGTATTCAAATACAAAAGGGGTAAGACCATAAAACAGGGGGTGTGGATACCGCACTACATTACTGATGTGATCAAGGCGCACGAGTACGTGTCATGATTTAATCGATAAAGAAAATAAACAACAGTTTAACACTATTTTGTGACTAGAGATGAAAATGGGTGTTGTACTTAAATCAAAAACGCAAAAGACAATGGTTTTCAAAGGGCAGGTAAAAAAAAGCAACCCCTCAACCGAGTTTAACAGTAAAAATAGCTCTTTTAAATGTATAATGGGACTGCAAAGGGCTGATCTACCATGAAGCCTATCCGTATGGTCAAAATACAAAGAAGGAGATTTATTGTTCCAAATTATAAAGTTTAGACGGGCTTGAATTGACAAGTCTTACTATATTGCCATCTATTGGCCAATATAGTAAGCTATTGAAGTTAGTGGGACATAATTAGGGAATCCAATCTCGAGCCAAAATTTCGATCCCGGGATTTCGGGATTCCATTAGACAATCCCGGGACCAGTCCCGGGATAGGGATTTTCAATATTTTATGAAATTACATTGTTAAATTTGATCAAAAATTACTAATAAGTCTTAAAAATTCAAATATTATTTTGAAAATATTCCCGAAGTAACATTAACATTAAACATTAGTGTTTCGTCATTTAGTCTGGATCTGATTTTGGAAGTCAGGCAACTTGCTGCTGAAAATGCACGCTCAGTTTCCACACTCGTTGGAAGTATCGTCATCAGATATTTAAATGCTAGTTCGAGTTGATGACCGCGTGAGCCCTCATTTTCGTATAACACCATCAATGTGACTGATAAAATTCCTTTCTGATGAGACACGGACTAAAACTCGCAAAATTCCCGATTTCCCGACAAATTATTTATTTCCGTCACTCCAGATTAATACTTATATACTTTAATACTTTGATGTGATTCATAATTATATTACGGAAGAATACAAAAATTCTGAACCCCGTATCTATTATATTTCATATCGATATTCCCATTATTCGTCGAGGTGTAGTAAATACATCACCGGTGGGGCATCATCAGCCTTCATCGTATTGGTGAGGTGTACTATTTCTGTTAGATAAAAATTTCAATCCCGGGATTACGTTTTCTAATCCCGGGATTCTTAAGTACTTAAAACTATCCGAGATCCCGGGATCCGGGATCCCGGGATGGATTCCCTAGACATAATATAAACCTCTGTGATTCAAATGGTTTTAATTTTTTCGAAGTGGTATAAACTACATCCCATCATACAGCAAAAGATAAAATAATATGGGCCATTTTTGATACCGCTATCCTTCAAGGGGTTAAGTATTATAATAATTATAAGTATTATAATATTGCAATGCTTTAAAGGTTGCAATATTTCAATCAAGCTCTCGATCTGCAGCTTAAGCCTCGTCTGCCGAAACAATACCACCTTGTATCGAAAGTAGACGACGTTAATTTAATAATAATTAACGTAAACTATTTGTAAACAAAAAACAGCTTTGTTGATTAATAAGGTTTCAAGAATTATTATTAATGTCCACAACTTTGAAAGCTTGGTGGACTGTAAGTTTCCGGATTTACATTGCAGGAACACCGACTGAAACATACAATAGCCTTGTAAAAATGGGTTGTATTGCATTTCCCCAACATCATTCATTTTTTGTTTTTACCTTATTGTTTCGATACGGAGCTTGAATTTCAATGAAATCTATCATGACATTCACATGACTCAATAGTCATTGTGACAATTTAAATTTTAGATTGCGGAGTAAAATCGTGTCATACCTAGTGTTCGTGTATATTAAATGTATCTATTGAATTGTACAAATATTTTCCTTTTTATCATCAGTTCAAACTTGTTTCAGTGATTTTTTGTGTTGAATCCCGCAAATATTGATTCAATATCTATGTTTACAAATATAAGGAATGGCTGCTTAGTGTAATCTCAAACGATCACAGATCCGTAGTCCCTCATCGTCAACAATTTATCACGTTCTCTGTTTTCTTATGTTATTTTTTTATTTTACAAATATTATTACGGAAATACAAATGCCAAAAAACGATATAGGACGCATTTAGGTGTAAATCAAAGCAATAAATGTGCATTTTATTTCTTATGAAAATATTTTGTCTTAATTATTATTATAGTTGGCTTACTTGCGGAATGTTTCCTATAACTAGTCTCATGATCAGCTTTAGTTCAACCAAATCGGCTGTATGTGTTAAGTGTTGGTATAGTGATTTATGTCTTAGACTTAGATAGTGAAAAAAAAATCACCGTTCCTATAAATTGACGAGATTTTAAATATAAATATTAATACGAATAAGAATGGTTTTATATATTTTTAATTACACTGAAAAACGGGTATACGATCGCGCTTAGTTGAGAGGTACATTTAGATTTCAAATATATATATTTCCGATATTTCGAGTCTCCTGTCGGACTCGTGGACGCGGAATAACTGCCGGTGCCTTGGTGATACTCCTTGTGAGCATCCTCTATCCAGTGCTATGTTGGGCAATGCATTTCTGTCGCTTCGTGGTAGATTGTTTGCACTTTCAGATTGTTTTTCTTGGTTATTGTTGTCTTAATTTTCGATACATTGATAGTCAAGTTCTGGGTATGCTAGTGCCGTAGTCTCGCCCGTTGAATGCGGTGTTTCTTCGTTTTGATTTCTATCGCTTCTCCCGCAATTCTGATACCGAAATTTTCGACAGTTGCTATGGTTTTTGTACCATCAAAATTGATATGATGATCATTCTTCATAACGTTTTTAACTACTGTGGATTTGTAATCCAAATGCAAGACTGCATTCTGATGCTCTGTTACCCCGTGGTGATATATCTATTGGTTTTTTGGTGGACATTTTCGGGCATGACGTCCGATCGCGAGGCGTTCCTTCGTTGTGTCAATGGACCAAATTCGGTCCGGTTGGACACGGAAAGCTTATGACCACTTCCTCTAATTTTATAACTTAGAATTATAAGATTTTTCTATGAGCTCTAAGTGATTCTTACGCATTTTTTTAAACATCGACTTCAGACAAATTGTCTTAATCTGTAATCGATATAATGTTTCCAATTTCCTAAAGTATACGGCGAAAAAATTTATTTCATAATTTAAATCAATCCAGAACCTTCGTAACGAGAATCTATGACCTAAACCACAATTTCAATACTTGATCTCATGATTCCTGGAATAATAGAATTAGTTCATGACTATTAATAGTGAATATGAGATTCGTCGCCTTAGTTTAAAATTCAAGAGTAGCCTTTTTCACCCTGATTTTTGGAAAATTAAGGTATATGCGAATTATTATACCAACAAATATTTATATTATCATGTTGCCATATGAATAATTAGTCTATCGTTCAAGGTGTTGTTAGTATTTTGCTTAAATGTTGATTTTTTTAAATCCAAAGTCTACATTTTTATTTTGAGATTTTAAGCAAATATTTATTTTAAATAAAGCTTTATTTTTGTTTCATTTTAGGAATCATTGAAGGAGGAGGTCGGTCGAGGACGGCTCGTCGAGACGATCCTCGAAGACATACCCTGGGCGGAGATTTGCTTCGTCCAGTTCCACAGCATATGGATCAAGAGGTGTGTATTTTAAAATAGAATTTATTGTTTTCATTATAAGTCCTATCGGATATTCATATATTCTATTGACTATCAATGAAACTGCATTTAGTTGCCATTTCTATTTTATTCAAGAAAATAGCCAATTCCATCAACATTTGTATAGCAATAGGTTCGAAATAATCGAAAAAGTGTCATATTTCATTAATTTCCAATGAATTATTTCGCCTTTTCGCCACCAAATACATAATTTATCGTCTTATAAATTTCAATCTAAGCATCTTTATTTTAACCTGCGCTATTTCTACAGCACGAGGTCTCATGTTATCGCGAATCCTCTTTTGGTTATTGATCAAAACAGATCGTTTTCATTAGCTCATGTTACATTCGTTCGAATTGTTCACAATAAACACACTAATAATAGTCTGGGTTTGAACGATGTATAATAAATAATTCGAGAAAAATACCACCATGCACAATGAAGGACCATCTTCATTGTTAATATTGGTCGAGGGGTCTGAACAAAAAAAGCCATGGTTTTTTTCATACAGAATTATATAGGTAGTATCTACTTTTCGTCTCCAATTACAATTCGCCGTAAAGATGATCCCTAATCGTAGATCATGACAGCCAATCTTCGACGATAATTCCTCGATTGTTTGACGAGGATCTAATTCCACTATCGACTTCAAGATGTCATAATATAATATAATTTTTATAGTGATGTCCTTGAGTTTTGTATTTCCATTTTTAAACTGTTTAAGCCACTGTTCCTCAACCTTTTTACATCTGCAGACCGATAAAAAAGGATTTTTTTTTGCCGACCACTACACTGATACATTAAAATTGAATAAAAACAATGGATATTTTCAACAAATTAATGCTAAACCTGCTGTTACATCTTTGCTAATATATTGGATATTCTTGACTGCAGTGCGATTGTTTCGATTTTGTTTAAGGCACGGACGAGCATGCTTTTTCGCATTAACAGGTTGTTGAAAATTATATTATTAAATTTATAGCTATAACCCTTTACGGTCCTAAAAGAAGTTCCAGTAGATCTTTAAATATTTAAGACATTTTAAGAAAAAAAATTTTTTGTACATATTTTAGTTTCATACAAGATATAATATGATTAATGTGAAGATGAATATGAAGTATAATCGGAGATGTTCACGAGAGTGCGCGTCAAGAATCGACAAAGGACCCACCGGAATAAAAACAATGTCGAATCAGGTTCGACCCCAAAGGGTTAAAGATGGATATTAATCTTCCACTAATATCCAAAAAATGAGGCAATATTAATGTCTGGATATCAGAGTGGCATTTTTTTTTGGCATCAGAAGTTTATTTATTACAATTAAAACACCTTTTCTGTCAACGTCAGCACCAATTTATAAAAAAAATACAATTTACAAAAGAAAAAAAATCACGTTCGTTTTGAAAACAAGAAAAGCAATTTCCAATATATAGAGGATTTTTTTGGCAGGTTTAACATCTCCAAAAAGTGTCGGTGCGTTTACTATTTTTTGAGCACCACCTGCAGCGCAAATAATATGTTTTTCTTTTATATTTTTTTGGTACAGGATTTTTTCCAAAAAAAAACGATTAGTGTTGACTATTGTTGGAGCGTATGTGGTAGTTACTAACTATCTATCATATGTTAAAAGGCGATACCTAATAAGGATTCTATTAAAATGTCCCTAAATTGCAGAAAGCGTATCGCCTTTTCTATTTTAATGCGGTATAAAATTCACGATTAGATACTGCCATGTCCAACAGGTGGAATATTATTTTTTTATATCACCGAATTGTTTTTCGGGAGCATGAATAATATGATATGAGTTGGTCTGACCTATCAAGAGGGTTTAGGCGAGCGAGTTTTATTTGCACATGCAGTCACAGATGTGCTGCAGCGACGAAAGGATTGACGGTAACCGTGCGCGAAAGTGTTAACGTTTTCACACTGGAGAACATACACGCTACGCTCAAATGTAAATTCCTTTTTCTGTCAGTTCCGCGTGTAACAAGCTTGATAATGAACCAAGCTCAATAAATGAACTCTGTCGATAGCACACAATATTCCTTAATTTTTTCGAAATATTTCTTAATATTCAACTTGCACGGTATCTGCTTTCTGTTGTTCAGGTATTTTTGATTATTAATGTGTTGAGAAAATAAAAGGGCAGGGTTACCGCGAAAGCCTGCCAGTTTACTTCTGAAGGAGTAGATTTTGCAAAAGAGTGCTGATACTCGGCCAATGACACCATTCCAGAACAGTCAAGGGAATAACAAAATTGATCAACGATAAGAATGATGCGAGTATCTTACATATCAAAACAAACGCCTGCTCTCAAGACAACACGAACGAAAGTCGTTATCTTATGTTTGTTGAAAGATAATAGCTTTTCCGACGATAGCTTATTTAAATGCAAAATCAATTATTTAAATGTTTTATGTTGTTCTTTTAGGATTGCTCTGGCATATCGAACTGTTATTTTGTATTAACAATAAACGATGCGAAAACCAGAAAAATATTCAAAATTATCCTCTATAGCTCTTCAGTTTCTTATTTTCAGTTTCTCTTATAAATTTTGATCAATAGGTTTTGTTGTCCAGTAAAGTAATTAAAAGAAACATTTGATGATATTTTTGTATAGTTATGATAGTTGTGTTTTTCATCCTAATACATTTCATAAAACATTTTTTGATGATATTTTTATATTTGGTATTTGATATATTGGTTATATACGTACCCAATTAAGCAATATGTAACAAATATGATTACTTGTGCCAATTATTTGTTGTTTTTTTTTTCTTCCTTTTGGAACTTTAGATTTATATACCAATGAACTCTTTGATGTATCAGGGTTAACGTATTACGTACAGAAAATGTATTTTTATGAATTACGTCATGTTTTTAAAAAAAATAGATTGCCATTACTTTTATTATGAGGATTTGTTGAAATTATTATTTTAAAACTAAGCGCCGTCCCAATACACAGAGTGCCCAATAATTATATTTAAAAACTATGAGCGAAGTTTATCTCTACGTAAGATATTTATTGAGGCTTTCTTTGTTGGAATATGATCTTATTTTTAAGTATTTTTTCTCCAAAATTATTTAATCTTAATATTCAATACGAAAACTTGTACAATCTAAATATCATGCATAATTAATTTTGAATATAGAGGGAAAAATAGGAAACTTAAAACCCCTTTGCAACATTCCTTAAAAACTATCTTACAAACTAAAAAACAAATAATTCAGTCAAACATATATCATTCATACATCGCGCACTCATGACTAGGGAATCCAATCCCGAGACAAAATTTCGATCCCGGGATTTCATTAAACAATCCCGGGACCAGTCCCGGGATCCCGGGATTGGGATTTTCAATATTTTAAGAAATTACATTGATACATTAGATCAAAAATTACTAATAAGTCCATTTGTTCAATATATAAAAAATCACTTGAAGGCCAAAGAATTTTATTTATTTAAGAAAAGATAAAAATACAATTCAAAAATAGATAAATAAAACACTAAAAAATTCAAATATTATTTTGAAAATATGCCCGAAGTAACATTAACATTAAACATTAGTGTTTCATCATTTAGTCTGGATCTGATTTTGGAAGTCAGGCAACTTGCTGCTGAAAATGCACACTTAGCTTCCAAACTCGTTGGAGGTATCGTCATCAGATATTTAAATGCTAGTTCGAGTTGATGACCGCGTAAGCCCTCATTTTCGTATAACACCATCAATGTGACTGATAAAATTCCTTTCTGCTGAGACACGGACTAAAAATCGCAAAATTCCCGATTTCCCGACAAATTATTTATTTCCGTCGCTGCAGATGAATACTTATATACTATAATACTTTGATGTGATACGTAATTATACTACGGAGGAATACAAAAATTTTGAACCCCGTATCTATTATATTTCATATCGATATTCCCATTATTAGAGTCGAGGTGTAGTAAATACATCACCGGTAGGGAAAGGTTACTATAACAATTTGAAAAACATACATATACGCTATATATGTATACAAGATTAGACAGTCACTGCCCCTAGGCGTCGTCTAAGTTCGCTAATTAGTAATCACGCCACTGTTTCCAAGCGTCCAGATTTCGTCGGGAATGTCTCGATTTAGTAGCCTTCATCGTGTTGATGAGATGTACGATTTCTGTTAAATAAAAATTTCAATCCCGAAATTTTCGGGATTACGTTTTCTAATCCCGGGATTTTTAAGTACCTAAAATTATTTTGTTTAAGTACGAAAGTATTATTTTGTTTGGTGTAATCACCGAGTGTTGATATGGGTCGATTGGTATGATTTGGGATTTTTGTGTAAAAACTATGTATTAGCTTATGAAAATATACCTTTGTAAAAGGGAGCTTAATTTTATTATCTAAACGCTTAAGATTAGCGTATGAAAATGTGTTGAGAGCAAGTTTTATGGTTTTGTTTTGTACGATTTGCAGTTTGTAGTAGGTGGTGTGGCATATGTGAAAAATGGAGTGCAGCGCCCCCATGGCTGCTAACCCGCGGGCTCGAGCCCCCGACACCTGTGCTCCCCACCTCAGTCCTCTGTCCAAAGTCACCCCCGAGTATTTCACTCGAGGTTTCCATTCGACGGAGCTGGATCTGACAACTATTGCATCAATTTGATGATTATTCCGTTTCGCGGAAAACGAGATAGCTTCGGTTTTTGTTTTGTTTAGTTTGAGTTTCCAACGATAAAAATATTTGATTAATTAAATTATGAGTGTACGAGTGAATATGGAATAAAATTGCACACAAAAATTTCGAATTGTAAATTTGTATTTATTAATGAAGTATGCTACATATTTGTATCGCTTCGCAAACTAAAATTGTTTCAATGGAATTTAAATCTCTATTCCAATTTTTGTAGTATTTTGATTGGTAAAATAACAAAATACGTTTGAAATGAAAAATTACAAAGCATGCTTCCCTGTAGTTAAAAGATATTTTATTATTTAAATTGTCAGAGATTCATCAGTACGATTTAACTAAAACTGTTACAGATATATTTTATTTTTTTCATTTGTTGCGTTAAAAGGTGCTTTAAAAATCAGTTTAAAACGTATCGAAACAAACGTTTGTTACGGAATTAATATTTAGTTGAAATACATATATATAAGGAATTTTTGACTACTATTCTTGGCTTTAGTTTGTGTGAGCGATGTTCTCTAGATCCTTATTTTCAAACTGTTTAAACCACCGATGACACTAGTTTAGTTTCGGAATTTTTCCGTAAAATATCGGTGATTTTTTTCTGTGCTTTCAGAGCTTTTGCCTTCATTACTTGGTCGAACAAAAGCAGTACAAAATGGTGCAAATACGCTGCTTCTCTTATTGGTATTGAAGACTTGTCTGATTACTTTTTAGACTTTCAGAAACTTTGCGTCGCGACATTCAAAAACACACCGAGCTCGTTTCCCACGATGTTCGCTTTAGTTAAACTAAAGAAAGAGAACCCTATTCTAAGCAGTGTAGAATTAGTTTCGTTTTAGATTAGCTATCTATATGAAGCTGCACTTTTTTTATTTAAAAAAATGAGATTAGCAAACGACTGCAAGCAGAGACAACATTGCCTTTTAAATACGGTTTGAAATTAAGAATCTCACATAACTAATGATTCATGTCGTTCTCCAATTAAGATTATAATTACAATTTATAATTCTCTATAATCATATTAATTTGTAATTTCTGTGTTTATTTCACTGCTGCGTTTAACTTCAAAAAATATCGAAAGATCGTGAAGTCGCGAAAAGGGTTAAAATCTCTGTGTTAGTGTTAACGCATTCCGCGCCACGTCCACCGTGACGCTCCGCGGGATTTCTTTCGGACGTTTTCTTCCTCCATTTAAATACAATTTAACAACTTATTTATTTTCTATTTAATGGAATTAGCACATGCAAATATTAAATAAACAGAATATAATAAATATATGTTTATGTATAACATATAAAGGCATAAAATTAAAATAACTAAAATATACATATAAAATATGTTTAAATGTTATAAAATTATGTTTAAAATAAAATATAACTTTATATAATGTTACCACCTATTCATTAAAACAATTCAAACACATATGAGGTGATTTTGGACGATTAGGAAAACATATTGCGACTTTTTTTGCATTTTTTTTTTTCGCTTCTTGGAGATCGAGAATTTGTCAGTCAGTCAAACAGTCTCCAAAAAGCGAATCCAGCGTCTCCCTGTTACGTATTTCTACGATTTACAAATGTTAACTTTACGAACGTCTTTCTTAAATGTCTTTAAGATGGACAACTGTCTAAATATCTTTCGAGATCGACCTCGAAACTTGCATTCCTACTCTTGTCTGTTCGCACTTGCTTATCTTCACTTTTTTTGTTAATTTGACTAATAGTAGAGTCAAGCTTGTCGATCTAAAATAAAGCAACACCTGAGAGAAGATGCGCCATATATTGTCCATGTATATCCCGTGCATTTCAATTTTGCATCGTTATCCCTTCTGTTTACGCACCGACTATCGAATTTGAGCGTCGAACGTGTTAATTATGTATATGCACATTATATGTATACATGTATCAGTACTGAAGTATTCAAAAACTTGTCAAAAAAAATCAAATTAATCAATAACACAAATTGTATACAAAACATTATGTAAGATGATTCCCTTCATTATTCAACATCTTCCCATCGCTTTGGCAGTCGTTATCCCTTTTTTGTAAAAACGTACCGACTTATTTCGACGATTTTCAAAAACAAATGCAGTTCCACTTCACCTGCATTTTTTAAATTGTTTTTCTCTGAAAAACGATTTTTGAAATCTGTCAGGGCGAAGTCCGGTGAGTAAAAAGGATGCGTTGACACTTCCAAGTCAAATTTTCATATTTTATCCAGTCCCAATTTTGCTTTATATGAGGCAGGATATTTACGAAACAGTATATATATAGTTGAATAAATCGCCGGATACAATACTATTTAAAAAGGGACAATTTTTGTGAAGAAAGTGAAGTACGTGTTTCTTTGCTCAAAATGGAAATTTTCTGCTTAAGAACAAAAAAAAATGTTTTTAAAAAATAATACAATAATTGACTAAGTTTCCGACACTGTGTTTGAGCTCAAACATAGGGCTTTAAAATTTTCGAATACTTTTAGCTCCTCCTAATATTTTTGGTTGTGGCGTGGGGCGCAACTCTGGAAAAAATATTGGTGTGCCGTAGAAAATAGATCATATTTATGCGCGCACCGGTGGGGGTTAAGAAAATTCTCGATTGCTATGCCGAATCTTGAGAAAAAATGGAAAACAAATAGACCCGAAAAGCTTCCAGTCGTCCACCTAGCACATATCAGACCGTCAGGTTGTTTACGCATGTGTAGTCGGGAGTGAATTATTAGTATCGGGACGCGTCTGGACGTCAGTCGCGGTACGGTGACCGGCAGACTCAGACGTAATGTCGAGCCCGGTGTGGTGCTTCTTTCGTCCCGGCAAAATTTCGTCTTCTGTCTGTCCGGAAAACAGGCCTCATAGTGATCGCTCTAAGCCGAATGGGGCCCAATCGACGGCCCTCGTCAAATTAAACGACAATGTTCTCCGCATCGAAGGCGATTCGGATAAGAAATTGAGACTCAGCATCGTCTTGAACGATCAGATGCACTGTCATCCGTGGAGGCCTGCTTATCCAGGGAACCCTCGATGTCATCATCATTTTGGGTATCCGATGACGACGATGCGGCCCAGGCTGTTGCCGACGCCGATGCCCATTCCGAGACCCATGCTTCAGAGGCCCGTTTTGCGGGCACAGGTACTCAGACGTTTCATTAGGACCTGTTGCTGCCCTCACAAATTCATCATATTCTGTGAATATTCTTTTAATCATATAGCAAATATGGATCCCAAATATATTTTTGCGATTAAATGCGATTTTAACTACCGATTTACACGTGTATTACAACATATTTTTTGTAAAAAAAATATAATTAAAAATTCCTAAAATATTAACACATTGAAGACCGTACGCATAAATCTGTGCGCCTCGAAAATTTGGATCAATGGCCCGTACGCACAGATTTGTGCGCGACGAACTACACACATTAAAAAAATCACAGCACTGCTGCTAAACATTTTTAACCTGTTTCAGAGATGTAGCTTGTTTTATATATATATAAAGATTTTAAAATATAATTTTAAAAAAATTACGCGTAATATATTCCACACTATGGACAATCGTAATTGAAACTAAAACAATATTTTATTTGAGGTTTTAACCAAAATTAAAATTTACCGAGCCGATTCTAAACATTTTTAAACTACATAACATATATCATAAGTATAATATATGCATGTATGAAGGTTTAAAAAGCGAATATAAAAAATACGCGTAATATATTACACGACTTGTAAATACCAGGGACCGGAACCGAACCAACATTTTTTTAGGTTTTTTTTCGGTTCTTTTCTAAATACAATCATAATTCCACCTATTACCTTTTTATTAGAGAATGAAAACCAAAATGATTATTATATCTTATATAAAAAAAAATAAAGACATTTTGACACTTGCGCTTGCAGTGCAATTGAATTCTGACATTTGGGTGATCTTAGGTTTTTTTTTCTGCTTTTTGTAACGATTTTGCTAGATCCGCCCTTCAGTTGGGGTGGGGGAGTATTGTGTAAGCTTTCTAAACCATTAAAACTTCACGCCTTTGTTTGCATCTTGTCCAATAATGCAAGCCAATGGTCAAAAAAAATATTTGGACAAATCGTATAACATAATTGGAGGAAAGGAGACAGTACTGCACAACAAATTTTCGATAATACATATTACTTAGTGTTCGGGTTATAGTAGTGGAATTATGTTCTCGGTATAGGACACTTCGCGTCGTGATTCTAGATTTTGATAAATTTGGTTTAAAAAACTTGTGGAAGCTGAATAA
Source organism: Stenopsyche tienmushanensis (assembly GCA_008973525.1). Taxonomy (NCBI): domain Eukaryota; kingdom Metazoa; phylum Arthropoda; class Insecta; order Trichoptera; family Stenopsychidae; genus Stenopsyche; species Stenopsyche tienmushanensis. The sequence goes on from WACJ01000361.1 coordinate 43,575, forward strand.
CTTTATTGTGAAAATTTGAATACCTTCATAATGGATAACGATCAATCACATTTGGAAGAAAATTACGAAGATTGTCTTTCAGACATACCTGATGATTATTATGAAGATAGTGACAGTGATGATGAGCTTTCGAACTCAGAAGTTCGCTTACCGCGATCACGAGTAATGAATCTTCAAGAATCTTCTGATTCAGAACCCGATACTCCAGATGTACCTTTAGATTGGTCAGAAATTGATACAGCAAGAAATAATCAAAATTTTGAAGCCACTCCTGGAATCAATATCTATCCAGATAATCGTGAATCGGTGAAAAATGTTGCATCGCTGTTTATTGGTGATGATATATTTAAAACAATCAGCGAAGAGACAAATAAATATTATGTGAAAAATAAGGACAAGTATAAAATCGTGGCTCATACAGCAAAATGGTTTGATGTGACTGTCAGAGAACTGAAAATATTTTTTGGCCTTATTATAATTACGGGATTAGTACGCAAAAATTCATTATACGAATACTGGTCAACTAATCCGCGAATGGAAACTCCATATTTCCGAAAAAGAATGAGTCGGAATAGATTTAAGCAAATTCTGACATTTTTGCATTTTTCCGACAACGATTTAATAACAGGAGATTCGGAACGGCTTGCGAAGGTGCAAAATATAATAGATTATTTTCAAAAAAAATTCCAACAAGTATATACTCCTACCCAGAACTTGTCTTTAGATGAGGGGATGATACCATGGCGAGGACGTCTAAAGTTTAGAGTGTACAATCCGATGAAAATTATCAAATACGGAATTTTGAATAGAATGCTTTGCGAATCTAAAACGGGTTACATATGTAATTTTAAATTATATTGTGGAATTGGGACGAATTTAAAAGATACAATAACCGCAGTTCTAAGGCCGTAAATAAATGGTACAATATATTTGCTGACAATTTTTATAACAGTGTAGAATTGGCAAACTATTTGTATAATTTAAAAACGCGAATTTGTGGGACCATTCGTGCAAACCGGGGTATACCAGATATTTTAAAAAACCCAAAACTGAATATTTTCCAATCTATTTTTCGCAGAAAGGGTGATGTTTTGGTTCAAGTGTGGAAAACCCACAAAAAAAGAGACGTGCGAATGATTTCCACAATCCATCAAGCAGAAGTCGTCGATACGGGAAGAACAGATAGAAAAACCGGACTACCGATTAAAAAACCACGATGCATCTTGGATTATAATAACTATATGAGTGGGGTAGATCTAGCGGATCAATATTTATCTTATTACCCAATTTTTAAAAAAACCAATAAGTGGACTAAAAAAGTCACCATGTATCTGTTCAATTGCGCATTTTTAAATTCGTTCAAAATATTCCAATTATTAAACCCGACAAATAAAATCAAGTTTTCTGGATTTCTCCTGAAACTTGCGGAGGCCTGGTTGGGAGATACAGATGATACAGAAGAAATAGTAGAAGGTAATGAACCTTCTACATCTCATCCAAGATGTCCCCGATTTGATGCTCCAGATCGACTCTCAGGCTCATTGAAAGATCATGAAATAATAAAAATTATCAGTGAACAATCTAATAAACCCTTGAGAAGAAATTGCCGTGTATGTGCAACTCACAAAAAAAGACGACCGTGTGCATTTATGTGTAAAACTTGTAAAATCCCTTTACATGTTGGCGAATGTTTTCAAAAATATCACACTTTGAAAAAATATTGAACATTTTCAATTTTAGTGATAAGCAAATTTAAAATTTAGTGTTGAAAAATTAGTGCTAAAAAAAAGTAAATTTGTATGCATATGTGTAGAGTTAAGTGTAATTATAACAATTGAAAACATAAACAAAAATTAGTTTTAAATAATAATAGTTTTGTGTGGACTCGAGATTTTCCTAGGTGAGTGTTTACATCTTTTCCCATGTTACGTCGCATAAAATATATAAATAACAGTTTAGCTATTTCATACGATAATAATTATTTAAATTATCAAACAAAACGCGAAAATGAGAATCAATCGGTCTTCCTTCATTATTGTTTTGAGTTTTGCAGATAAACTTACGATTTTATATATTCCGCATTTATTATATAATTTGTATAATGTAATCAATTACTCAGTGGACACCCATAACTGTCAAATATATTTTATGATACATTATAACACATTTTATTGTTCTTATAGTATACAACTAAAATAGATATTGCTATATAATTTGTCACGCTTTCCAACATCACATAACATATTTCCAATGAAGTAAACAAAAGCTTTATATTTTATAAAGTATTTAAAAATATATCATTTTTGGCGTGTATTGTTGTTTCTAGAAATATGTTCATAAGCATCATCATAAATGAAACACCAAGAATAAAAGGAAACCTTTTTAACAATATATCCCTTAAAAAATGTGAAAGGGGCAGATCTTTTGAAATGCAATTACAAAGGACAACATTATTTATTGTTTCCTGTCTTCGAAAGAATTTAACAAATATCGGTAACTATTATTGAATAGAAAAATATCACAATCAGCATTTATTTTACGATATATTTTAGATGGCGATTAATTTGCCAATTGAGAATCACTGAATGACCTTGATATGGACAAACTCAACTAAGTTTATGAATAAATTTGATTATAACTTGTTAATTGTTTTTTAATTCAAAAAAATTGTGAAAATAATAGTTTTTTTTTTTTTTTTTTTCAAATACTTCTCTCTTACACAAACCCAAGGTTCAGTACCAATGATTTAGTAACGTTTCCTTATACTTATGAGTATCCCGGAGACGAAGCTAAAAAATTTATTAATTTACACCAACTGGTTTCGAAGTTATATCAATTTAAAAAAAACATAAGATTTCTCGGAATAATCCTGAAATTCGCCCGGTCCCAGGTATAAGTTTTAGGAAATCATTAGCGGTCAGCAAAGTGTTAATAATAAATATTTTTTAGTGAAGTTTTGCAAGCGCGTAATAAATGTGTTTGAGTGAAATATTTTTCATTGTGCATTTTGACTATTTTTATTTTTTTGTGTTGACGTTATTTGCACGAGTTGTTATTTTAAGACTTAATTTTAATCGTGAGTCTTGTCCGCTCAAGTATTAATTTTTAATTGGCATTATCGAAAGAGATTTTAATTGAAATCATGTGTTCCATTTTTACCGTGTATGATCAACATTAATCTCTAAAAAAAATGCTGTGAATTTATCATAAAATATATATAAAATCACATTCTGTGATTTAACATAATTCACGACGAAAATGCAATTTCAATTCATATCTTGTACAAAATAAGTAGTTTACACTGCTCTCGTTTAATTGTACGTATGAAATATTTAAAGTTAAACCAAACTGTAAAAGCGGCGAAATTCTTCAGTATATTCGGCAAAGTATTTTTATAATTTTTAATTGTGCAAACTCAAAAGATCATATATGAATTATCTTATACTTGCGGCTATTTTGCGGAATTTTTACGGAACGCAAAAACGGATTCAAATATAATCTTCCCATTATTTAAAAACACTAGAAAGCTCGATAGATAAATATTAGTTTAACATATAACATGTAGTTTTATATAACATGTAGTAATTATTAAAAAACACCCAAGGAAAATCGATACAAGAAATCTCTTAAATTTTAAATAAATTATTCGTACTTATGGACATTTTTTTATGATGTGATATTTTTAAATGATTGGTTGTTTTATTGGTAGTAAATTCAAAAGTTGAATTAGATTTTAAAGGGTTAATAATACATTTGCTGAGGTAGGTCCGCCTTCACGGATCATTTCCTTGTTGCGTTAAACGGACTTTACACAACGGATGTAATAGTAACACACCTTTTTCTTTTAAGAGTTCCACTTTACAATAAGTAGATTTAGTTTGTGGATTATTATATTGATCATTATGTAGTATTGAAAATTCAGAGAAATCGGATGTGTTAATATTTTGGCTTTAGCTTAATGAGTGTGTCGTTCTGAAACTTCACATATTGAGATGATTACTAAAGTCTGACAGCCTATGAGTATATTATTTGATTTGTATATTCATGATATATCAAAAATCTGCATTTTCATAATTTCATTATATCAAATTGAAGACGATGGAAAATCTGAGGAAAATTTTCAATTATGGTTGCTTACGAAGTATTAACGAACTATTAACGAATGATTATTTTAAGTCATGTAACTTTAGCAATGCTCCAATTAGTTCACTTCTGCGCTTCCTTAACTTTTTAATATTCTCTGAATTAATGATATTTTAATTTAAAAAAATAGGTTTATGATATCTCGAGTACTTTATATTTATTTTCACAAATAAATTTGTGTTCAAATACAATTTCCAATTTTGAACTTTAAATTGGTCTGCGCAGCGGGGTTGCAGCACTTTATTATGGCGCTGGAATGGAACTAGAAATATTTTTAATCCCATTGAAGACATCGTCATTTGTTCGATTATATTTGATGCACTTCATAAAATGATCAAAATGATCCATTTGTTCGAATTTCTCCGAACGCTTCCCTTCTCCGGCTATATTTTTTGATTAGGATTTGAAATCAATGTGTCTGAACATAATGTCATTAATAGAAGAAGTGTATAAAACCAATTACAGTGAATATATTTGTATTGTGTGATGATATAATGTATTTAATAATATCTCTAAATAATATATCTATTAGAATGTCTTTGATCATTGTCTAAATCAAGGATAGTCAACCTTTATATTCCTACTAGCTACTTTTGTATTTTTATTAGTAATGAAATTTTCTAACTCTATAAGAAAAATTCAGATGGTTTTCCTGTTTGCTCATAATATGATTAATAGCACTAAAGCCTTATTCAATTAAAAATTATTTCCACATATTTAGATATAATGGAGGCGTTCTCTTTTATTTTGCATTAAGTTTTCATATCCACTATCGAAATTGCGTTTACTTTCTTTATCATATCCATATTTCTAACAGTTCCCAATGAAAAGTATTATCACCCTACTCAATATTTGCGCTAAAAGGATTTTTCATCCAGTCATACATATACCTTCAAATACAAAATATCTTCAAATCTTTCTTCCATGTCTAATCTCGTTAAATACTACAGAATCTTATAATCTCCTTTGATGTTGAAACATCTTTCATAGACACAATAGCATGACGCAAACCCTATCGCCTACCATGAAAGCTTGAACGTCCACTAGTGGGTGTTAGGGACCAGGTCTAAATAATCGGATATGCTGACGATTTTATGATTTGGAAATCACGAAATTCTTTCAATAGCATTACAAGTTTAACCATTATTGTAATTTTTCATTGGATTTTTTCAGTTCCGTCTATTGTCGACTACTCCGAGCTGCGTATAGATATATCATTTATATTTAAACACGACTCTCGTTAATATATATATTTTTTAATATAATACATATAACATATATTTTATATAAGGGCGTAGCAAATATATTCGAATATTCAGTAAAAAATGTTCAATATATTAATAACATTTTTTTTATATATATATAACATCATATAATATAATTCCCTTTATTATTTAAAACATTATTTCCCCATTGCGTATGCAGGCTTTCGATCCTTTTTTCGACCATATGCCCAAAAATAATCTTTTTATAGTCAATCCGGACTTAATTGTCGAATATTATGTCGTTGTATATTATCATATATGAATATTTTTTTATCACCCGATACAATGCTACTAAAATAGGAACTATTTAATTCTATTGTCAAGAAGTTTTCGGTCAAGACGTGCAGTACCCATCCTACCTCATAACACCCATTTTATTCGATTTGCGATGACTTTAATAGTCTGTGCGATAATGCCCCAATTATTTATCACGAATCTGACTCAATTATGGATTTTAATATATCGTTATCAAAATTCGAAGGTTCTCCCGTTCTCGGTTCATCCTTTAAGCTTCTATTGCCTGATTTCAATGTCTGAAACCAATTATGGTATCTGCAGATTTTTACCATTTCATTATAACCATCTTTGAGTGTTGAACAATAAAATAATCTATTGGGCAAAAATAATGTTTAATAATAGTTCTAAAAAAAAAAAAAAAAGTTTTACCAAGATGTTTCCGTCACTGTATTCGGACACAAATAGACCTCAAACATAAGGTCTCAAAATGTTCGAATACTTCTATATTTAAATATGATCGCTAGCCATACTTTCTGTAGACTTGAACCCAAGTCTTAACGAGCATAATAAAAAAATATGATTTTTCAAGTATTTTACTTCTTCGCGTAAAGAAATTGAACTACTAAGATAATATTTCACATATTCAGGGCTCATGATAAAACAAGAAAATTCGATTGGCTTGAGGTATTTAAAAAAAATCAAACGTAACCCACGTTAATTTAATCGAATTTTGTAAATCTATTAGTACCGAAATTGTAAGAATTACTGATAAGATATTTTATAGAAGATTTTTTAACAAACAGTAAACTGATGAAAATAGAATTTCATTTGCATTTAATGTCAAATAAAAATTCAATTGATTCTGATGCACCTGAATTGGCGTATTTGGGTGCTCCATGGAATTTTTCATTTTTAAAATTCATTGTTTGAATTTCACTTCTGCTTTTTATAAAAGAAAATATGTTTTACCTGTTATTAAATTTTTGTGGTGCTTAAACAATACATATAATGTTTTTCTACTCCGCTACCGATGAAAGCTTTTGTACTCGGGTGTCCTACAAATATGCCATTTTTGTTATTTGAAAATACCGTCAAAGCTTAATTACAGACTATGAATGGACAGGGATTTCGACTGTGATTGAATTGAAAAAACAAACAAATCTAATTATGCAACGAAAAACAATTATCGAAATACGTGCGAAATGTCCATATTAATAAATCGTTGATTAACATTTAGATGGTGTTGAAGTTTCATCTTTCGCACTTTCTAAAGTCAAGATTAAATGATTTACCAGTGAACATTAAAAAAATGAATAAAAAAATGACGAATGCTAATTATAAATATTTCATAGAATGAAAAAATCTTATTTTTCTTATATAATTTGATTACTCGAGTAAAGATGCGACTGCTTAGGCTTCTCCACTGCAAGAAGTTATTGCATTAAATTCTATGTTCAGATTTTAGGGTCTCGTGCACTAAACTATCTTCATAACATGCACAAGTTTTTGAACTAATTTGATTCACCGTTGAGCTTATTAAATTTTCTACTTCTTGACTTTTTGGCGCTACAACATACACGATATAGAACTGTCGGACACTAGTATATAATTCGGTTTATATGATTTGTAATAGTATAATTCACGATATTAAAATGACTATGGAAAGATTTTGTAGTTCTTTAACTATATTAAAGATTTTGGACGACTTTTTGCTATCCAGCAAAATCCTTGTCTTCTTATGTCTTCTAATAATATAATATACTACTAGAATTCATCTTTTAGTTGTTCGTCTGATTGGAAACCCTTCGTTGTGTAAAGAAAGAAGTATGAATCGCGATTCTAATTTGCATATGTTGAGACGTTCCGTCTTGTTGCGTCTACGTCGTCCTCTTCTGGGTTCGTCTTCTAAGTCGATTTCCAGATTTAATTTTTTTTCACCAACGTTGGCATTTTCCGCGGCATTCAACATGTCACCATAAATAGCATAAAATATTTCTCGTTGCTTCGTTTGCGTTTTTTTTTCATACGGATAAAACATCTCCCGTTATCGATAGACTTGTGAAAAAGAATATTTCTTTAGCTCAAAACAATCTTCGAACACTATAGTGTTTATAAAAAATATAAATTTACGCCTTTCCCGGACGACGGGCTTAAAATGACTTTCTAAACATTGCATTTGTGAAAATGCGACATTAATCCAGCATTAAAAACCAAGTTTACCTAATAGAAGGCTTTAGGAAAATACTATTTTTAAGCATTTCAATTTTGAGACAAAAAGGACACCAACTTTAACAGATTATCAGTTGAATGACTGCCCTTTTACGCTATTATTTGTGTGTCTTTTTGGCAACATATTAGTTTGAAAATGTAATAATGGAAGTTTCCACTTCGGAAATATTTTTACCTCCCATAACGGCAATAAATATTCGCGAAATCTCAAGAAAAGATGAGTAATTTTCAAGGACTGATAATTCCACAGGTGCGATTTTGGCAGTCGACAATTTTAAACGACTTTTTAAGTTTTTCTCACAATGGCTCGGATCAACCAGTTGCTTTTGAGGTAATGATCAAAACCATTCTTCAGCAACAGGTGAGCCTGTTTGTATACAAAGTAAACCTTGTTTCTACTGTGTACTATACTTATTTAAAACACTATCATCGATAGAAATATCGATCTATTTTGAAATTTAAATATACGAGTGTACATTAGGCTGTATTTACATCCCCGTTCAATTAAAAACAATATTTAATTAACCCAGGTCCAAGCCTAGTAATATGAACGTACGGCCAAAAAAATGCTGTAATGTTAGCGATCTTCTATTTAGTTTAAGCTTTTCCGAAACGTACATATCTAGGCCGGAAAGTGAGATATGTACATATATACTGTGCGAATCGCATCACGTAAATTTTTATTTTATACTCGATTCAAAAAGCCTGAGTATATTTAGTTAACAAAGCTCATGTGCATGAGTTGCATACGGTAGCTAGTACATGATCAAAGACTTGGAGAGAGCTTAAGATAAATAGGTACAACGAGAATTTTTACAATATCCATGGAAAAGGTTGTTAAAAGGTGGTTAAAGATAAATAAAAAAGCAATTTTGAATGTTACGTCATCATCAGCATCAGGCCTCGCATAACATGGTTATATAATTCCACGAATTCGTGTATACGAATTTCAAAGGTCATACTAAATTGTGTTATGCATTCCAAAAATTTTCCGAGAGAGAAAGATTTCTCCATTTTTTCTTATTTTACTGAACGTATACGAGCAATATTTTTTGCACTAATAGACAATCCTACCAAACATTATGGATTTTATTTTGTTTTTATTTTTTTGTATCGTCCTAATTGTTACTCTTTTGAAATTCAAAGCTTTTTTCAAACTCAAAAGTACTGTATGACAATGTTTAAGAATTATCAGCGTATCAACAAAGTACATACTACTAGGGAATCTATGTATACATATATAGCGTATATGTATGTTTTTCAAATTGTTATATTTACCTTCCCCACCGGTGATGTATTTACTACCCCTCGACGAATAATGGGTATATCGATATGAAATATAATAGATACGGGGTTCAAAATTTTTGTATTCCTCCGTAATATAATTACGAATCACATCAAAGTATTATAGTATATAAGTATTCATCTGCAGCGACAGAAATAAATAATTTATCGGGAAATCGGGAATTTTGCGAGTTTTAGTCCGTGTCTCAGCAGAAAGGAATTTTATCAGTCACATTGATGGTGTTATACGAAAATGAGGACTCACGCGGTCATCAACTCGAACTAGCATTTAAATATGCGATGACGATACCTCCAACGAGTGTGGAAGCTGAGCGTGCATTTTCAGCAACAAGTTGCCTGACTTCCAAAATCAGATCCAGACTAAATGACGAAACACTAATGTTTAATGTTAATGTTACTTCGGGCATATTTTCAAAATAATATTTGAATTAACTATTTTAATGCTTTGACGTGAACTGAGGCCACCTTAATGATATTATTTTTAAAGCATAATAAGTAAAAACTTTCAATTGAAACTTGGTATTTTAACCGCGATTTTTTACATGTCGCATAAAAGAGAACCTTTTTGAATCCCTTGAAATACGCGGTGTGTCATAAACCTGAATTTTTGAGGCCTAGAAATAAATCCATCACTAGTAATTATACATATTTGTAAAAATGTATTACTGGATTTAATAAATAATAAATTTTTTCGCGCATAATATCGATTGATTTGGGTGTCTCCCATTGTTTCCTATATAAGAAAGATCATTTTATCTCGAGGGTCGCGTCTTGAACATTCCTACCGAAGGAGTCGCATGATCAATCTCCACACACTGCAATCATTTCACAATTGCTAATCAGATTATTCGCAATATATTTCTAACAGCGGCATTGAATGTGCGTTTATACAAATCTACATTTCCTGTTATGAGTTTTACACATCAGCGGAAAAATATCCCGGAGTAATTAAAATTTCACCACGTGTAAAGTTAATGTAGCTCAAAGTCAAATATTGTATTTTAAGAGCGAATTAAAAATTTAAATACGGGAACAAGGGAATACTGTACGTATGTACAAAGGAAATTTATGAATAAACCATTTCACAATATTTAATTCATGTGCACGTTGCGCCAAATCAAACGTTACCAATTGGCAATCGGACTCGCAACTCAATCATCTTGGGTCCAAATCTACACGAGGTGTCGAGGCTGGCGATCACATTTTTAAAAAAATCCATGAAAAAGCATGTTTAAACGGTTGGTAATGATCTCATAGAAGGAATAAAGCCACCTCAAAAAGAAAACATTTGAAAATATATTTCCATTTTTATGAATGCGAGCGATTTTTCAATATATATTTAAATTGCATGATGAGATCGAGGATTAATAACGAACATTCAAAAAACACGTTCTACTGAACAAAATGGTTTAATATTTTATGAAATTACAAAATATAAGTAGTATTTTGAGGGATTTTATTTATTTTTGCATTTTGATGCTTTTACCAAGCCCTTCCCGAGTGAAGTGAAGTTTACATTTAGAAATTTTGCGAACAATGCTCGAATTTCTGAAATATTTAATCAGACTTGAGATTCTGTCTTAGGGAAGTTGACGTTCATTATAATAATTACACCGTACGCTTTTCATAAGGCGAACGAGTATTTTTGAGTGGATTTCTAATATGAATTATTATTTTATTCGAGTATATCAAGGAAAATTTTCATACATTGACAGGCAAACGAATTAAAAGTTTAACCTTTTTCACTTGTAAGGCGATATCGCCAAAATTCTAAATTCTTGCATTGAATATACCGTGTATTATGTTATATTCATTATTATTTTATTTTAATTTTCGGCTATGAAACTTGAAAAACGCGCGAAATAAATTACGAACTGGCACTACTTCTGCCCAAAAAATGCGAATGGAAAGAGTTAATATTATATAACTAACAACTGGAAATTCGTTGCAAATTTTTGATTAATTTGTAATTAACTATTTTTCGTCTTCATTCTCTTCAACATTTTAACCCTTAATTATCATCATCTCACTAGAGAAGATATTATTTTGTAGTTGCGGTCGTATAGCGTATTTGGGATAAAAAGACGAATCATGTTTGAAAACGTATAAATATTTTTTTGAAATTCATACATTTGAAATGTTCTTCCATGAAATAAATAACTTCTAACAAAAATATCGTTCTTATGATAAAGAAAAATGTTCACATTTTCTCATACACACACACACCTACTGAGAACCATGTATAAAGCGAGCATCTGATAAACGTAATCCAACTGAAATAAAATGAAGAAATCTGTCCAAGATCTCACACTGATTAAATAGACTAATCTTTTTGTTGTTGTCATTCTTTGTTATGATTCTTTATCTGTCGATATATTTTTATACATATTTTTTACTTTAACCAATCCTACACAATGTATAGCTGCGTTCTGTTCGTTGCGTGTAATTTGTTTTATTATTTCATCAACGAGCGTAATAATATTTGTTGGCTTTTTGGGAAAGTTTGTTAGCTTGAGCTATAAATATTTTGCAAGCATCAGAATACCAATAATCCAAAGGAATTACATTTCAGCTAAAAATCTGATTTGTATGTAACTTATAACTTTAAAACTGGATTTGCTTTCAGTTAAATTAAAATTAAATATCAAATGTAATGTAAATTAAGATTAAAAATCTATTAACCTTTCTGTCAATAAGATGGTCTCTGTCCAGATCATTTTGTTTCTGCGATGAGTTTTTTTTAATATTATGTATACATTTTACCAATTCTCCCCGGCTTTGTCCATTGAATTATCACATTATCAAGGGTTCATTATGATACTGAAGTTATTAGAGAAGCTGATAGGATGGTATCTAGTTTTTGAGCTTGAAAAATATTTATAAATTCTAACAGATCAGCTGGTGACATCAAATGTAGAAAAAACTATGAACATAGAAATGAAGATATTATAAATGGTCATGCAGAATTGCCCTGGTGAACGTCAAGCTTTAACGCGTTCCGTGCCACGTCCACCGTATATGGTGGACGCGGCGCGGATTTCTTTCGGACGTTTTCTTCCTCCATTTAAATACGATTTAACAAGTTATTTATTTTCTATCCAATGGAATTAGCACATGAAAATATTAAATAAACAGAATATAATAAATATATGTTTATATAATATATAACATATAAAGCCATAAAATTAAAATAACTAAAATATACATATAAAATATGTTTAAATGTTATAAAATTATGTTCAAAATAAAATATAACTTTATATAATGTTACCACCTATTCATTAAAACAATCTAAACACATATGAGGTGATTTTGGACGATTAGGACAGCATCTTGCGACTTTTTTTGCATTTTTTTTTTCGCTTCCCGGAGATCGAGAATTTATCAGTCAGTCAAACAGTCTCCAAAAAGCGAATCCAGCGTCTCCCTGTTACATATTTCTACGATTTACAAATGTTAACTTTACGAACGTCTTTCTTAAATTTCTTTAAGATGGACAACTGTCTAAATATCTTTCGAGATCGACCTCGAAACTTGCATTCCTACCCTTGTCTGTTCGCACTTGCTTATCTTCACTTTTTTTTTGTTAATTTGACTAATAGTAGAGTCAAGCTTGTCGATCTAAGATAAAGCAACACCTGAGAGAAGATGCGCCATATATTGTCCATGTTTATCCCGTGCATTTCAATTTTGCATCGCTATCCCTTCTGTTTACGCACCGACTATTGAATTTGGGCGTGGAACGTGTTAAAGAAAACTCAGATTTGTATGTAACAAATGCGAGTAGCCCGTTTGTTAACACATTACGGGCCGCAGAATTTGGGCAAATGTGGGAGATCACATGTTTAGTCGTTCAATTTCCCAGTGAAAAAAATTTTTTTTTAATAATTTTAATTTTTTAGTCAAGTCTTAAATATATATAAGATCATCTCTCGGCGAAACTAGAAAAAAATATAGCGTTGATATATTTTTTTTTACGTCAAAAGTTCATATAACAAACACGCGAAAACACGCGTTTACGCGTGAACGGACCGCAATGTGTTAATAGCATAGCGAGGCATTTTAAACATGCCATAAAAGCGTAAATGTGTGATAAGTTTTGTATCGTTATGAATTTGAAAAAAATCGTTTTAAATAAATAAAAAAAAACAGTTCAAGTTCAGAAGAACAAAAAACGCGTAATTTAAATTTTTTCATCCATTTCCGTACAAAATGTATCCAGCTAGACCACTTTCATTGACGGAGCCAATAGAAGCATTCATTGATAGAAGGATTAATGTCAAATTGAAATTGGAACGGTTGGCATGACTGATTCGTTGATAAAATTGTTGCCAATCTGACCAATAACCTCATCGCTTTTTTTTTTAATGTCTTGAATATATACTGAATATTGTTAAAAGTCGCATAAACATCCCTATATAAAAACGATAACCTGATTTAGTCGTTTGATTACAACGCAGCGTTATATCCAGCGAGAAAATTGCGCCAAAAGTGCGGCGTGGCGATATATAGATGTTTAATTACAGTCTGAAATTTTAGACTTGATTTTAGAATTATTTTCACAGTTTTAATAATATTTATGATAATTTTAATATAACAATATCTTAATTATATCTATATATGGAAATTGATGTATACATATTAAACCACGTTAGTCTTTAATGTATACAAATATTTCCAAGTGAACTATTTTATTTAGTAAAAATAGGCATCCGTTTTGTATTTGCTTCTGTAATCGAACAACATTCGAACAATGCCGTGGTGTAATGGAAATGCTTTTATAAAAACAAAAAGCTCCTATAAAGCGAAAAGCTATTTTGAAATGGATTGCATATTTATTCAATGAACACGCAAGTTTCAGTACAAATGATAACATTTTATAACTACACCATGCACGAATAAATTCATTATGCTGATCGATTCGCTTGCGTTTGTCTTTGAGCCCTGAAACTGCATATTAAATAGCCTGACAGCTAATTAAACATTGTAAATGAATTCCGTACAATATTCCCTTCTAAATGAGATGTCAAATTTATTAATGCGAACGTGATGTCGCGTATACGCAAAACCGCGCATAACGGGACCCTCGGTTAATTTTCGATGCGTCTCGACGCGTGCTTATGGTTTTAGTCTTATGCTTATGTTCTTGGCGGAGTTTGATTCTTCATAATGCAAATGCATCTTTTTGAGTCACGTTCGGTAATTCATTTCATTGCTAATGCCATGGACGAGGAACGATACACGTAAATGATATCAATATGTGAAGAGAACATCGCTTGTGGAGTTTAATTCACTTTTATGCAGAATTTATAGTTCATCATCATCATAAATTCAGATAATATGGTGGAATCAACTGGCAAAAAATCGGAAAATTGTTTAATACCTAAATTGATACAACGGACGTAGATGACATAAAGATGTAAATAAAATCTATGACAAATATACGGTACAAATATATATATATTTTGAAAGTGAAACTTGTATATTAGGATTACAATGCAAGCTAAAAATTTGAACAAGTTAGAATACTTTCTGATTGATAACCATTTGGCCGAATGCGATCTATTACCATATGCAAATAATATAATCAATGTTAATTCTGATGTTAGTTTATAGCATTAAAATAATCGTCTCGAACCATAACGGCGCCAATTGATGTTTTTGATCCTTAACATTTGGCGCGCCAATGGGCGTGACCCTTCTTTAAAGTATTAATTATATATAGGCGCTCGTTCTCAAATATGCACTTACAAATTTGCAAGTTAGGATTTCAAGCCATTCGGTTGAGTCCAATTACGGTAAACTATTTTTTCATGCTTACTTAGTTTAGCATCGTTATACATTTCATCTGTACATGTTGATAATTTGACCCGGTGCTGAAACATATTAATGGAAAATGTTTTTATTTTTTACATCTTTGTTTATTATGGATCGATTTCAGACGATTCGCAAAACGTCCATCCTTGGTTTTTTTTTACTTCACCATATTAAGCTGTTGGGGAGCATCGACATACATGTATGTCCAAATTATCATGTCCCAAAAAGAGCACTCTTGCACATTGAAGCTCGGAGACAGACAGAGAAAGAGTGAACTTAGCGCAGTTCGGGAGACTGAGACGGATAGCTTCCTCACACGCATCGCATTATTGTATAGATCGTTAAGCCCAAATTTATCGCCTTATAATGATTTCGATTTCAAGTGTGTTATTTGTTTACGCAAAGAAACGACCGAATATTGTGTGTTATCGAGAGTGTTTGTTTATTTAACTGCTTGCCGTTCTTCTCTGCGTGTTGAATGAGTCTTTGTTCAATTATCATTTCCTTCTAAAGGAGGAGCAAATGAATCGATTATTTGTGCATTGTTTATGTAAAGAAATGACGTGGTCTTGTATTCACTATCAAGTGTTCATTTACAATTGAAGATTGTCTTACACTCATTAGGAGCTGACAGAAAGTAATCGGCGTAAAGCGATTATGACATCAACGACTTTAAATTTCGAATCGATTTTAAATTTGCTCGCTCCTCAACAGGTTAATAATCTATCACTTTTGATTATGATCGCTTTTATCTATTAACACTTTGAGAACCGCGCTTTTTGGTGTGAAAATGCTGTGGGGGCCGCTCGTTTTAGGCAAATTTCGCAAGAAATCAAGACCTTTATAATAATTTACATATCTTTTTAACCTATGAGTGTATATACGTAAAATTTTCAGGTTATGTTCTACATAATCAAAGGTATAGATATGTGATCTTCATTTTACAACTTTCAAGCAGTGGTTCTCAAACCAACGAAATACATTTTTTTTCTTTCTATAAATACTACTTGTTATTTATATTTCATTTAAAATTTATTTACTACATGAGGGTGATAATACTTCGCAATTTTATGGAAGGACCGCCACTGGATATGTATATATCCTTTACTTCAGGATCGTCCAACCTTTTTTGTCTTGGGAGCTACTTTTCAATTTAAAATTGTCTTAGGATCGACTTCTAATATGATTCTTATAGGAAATTTATTTTCTTTCTTCAACCTTAAAACTCAAATTTATATACCCTTTATATCTGTAGAGACATCTGTCAACGAATAGTGAAATATTAGTGTCGGTAACATTTTTTTTTATGATGTTGTAGGCCTACGTTTTTACGCCAAATGGCGTCAGCGGTTCATAACGGTTGGGGAATTTTTACGCCAAAAGGCGTCAGCGGGTCTCAAAGTGTTAATGTAATTTTGACGCAAAAATTTCACATAATTAAAAAAGCGTGAGACTCGCGTCGTAGAAGTGAAAATACTTAGCTTCCAGGAAAAGTTCATTGTATGCTATGTTTTTTTCTCTATTTGTTAATGGAAGTCGTCAGTTAAAGTATGAAGCTGTGTTTGTGTAATATATAATAAAATAGGAGCACTACTGATCTGCGAAAGAGATTCAAATGTGAATAAATTTATTAGTGATATATAAAATACAAATGTAGTATCCCATTTTTTTACATAGTTTCTTTCGTTAGTAAAATTTTCATCAGATAGGAAGCTTCTTGAAGTCGTTGCCTTCCTAATGCTTCTTCAATCACATGGGACTTCAATCACAGTCACATGGGACCAAGTCTGGTCTGTATGTTGGGTGTTCAAGAATTTCCCAATATAATTGAGTTTATAACAAGTTACTGCTGCTGTAGATACACACACAGTTAGGGAATCCAATCCCGGGATCCCGGACAGTTTTAGGTACTTAAGAATCCCGGGATTAGAAAACGTAATCCCGAAAATCCCGGGATTTAAATTTTTATCTAACAGAAATCGTACACCTCACCAACACGATGAAGGCTACTAAATCGAGACATTCCCGACGAAATCTGGACGCATGGAAACAGAGGCGTAATTACTAATTGGCGAACTTAGGCGACGCCTAGGGGCAGTGACTGTCTAATCTATGTTTACATAAATAGCGTACATGTATGTTTTTCAAATTGTTATAATAACCTTTCCCACCGGTGATGTATTTACTACACCTCGACTCTAATAATGCGAATATCGATATGAAATATATTCGATACGGGGTCCAGAATTTTTGTATTCCTCCGTAATATAATTACAAATCATATCAAAGTATTATAGTATATAAGTATTCATCTGCAGCGACGGAAATAAATAATTTGTCGGGAAATCGGGAATTTTGCGATTTTTAGTCCGTGTCTCAGCAGAAAAGAATTTTATCAGTCACATTGATGGTGTTATACGAAAATGAGGGCTCACGCGATCATCAACTCGAACTAGCATTTAAATATCTGATGACGATACCTCCAACGAGTGTGGAGGCTGAGCGTGCATTTTCAGCAGCAAGTTGTCTGACTTCCAAAATCAGATCCAGACTAAATGACGAAACACTAATGTTTAATGTTACTTCGGGCATATTTTCAAAACAATATTTGAATTTTATAGTGTTTTATTTATCTATTTTTGAATTGTATTTTTATCTTTTCTTAAATAAATAAAATTATTTGGCCTTCAAGTGATTTTTTATATTGAACAAATGGACTTATTAGTAATTTTTGATCAAATTCATCAAGGTAATTTCTTAAAATATTGAAAATCCCAATCCCGGGATCCCGGGACTGGTCACGGTATTGTCTAATGAAATCCCGGGATCGAAATTTCGGCTCGGGATTGGATTCCCTACACACAGTAGAGGGGGTGCGGCATATGAGCGTTGCGAATATGATTTATACGACGAAAACAGAAAGACAACAAATGATTGTTTCTCTCTTTCCGATCAACTGCTGGTTGGTGTTTCACTTTTCGTTCGACGTTCAATACAATTTTACTTACTGGGAGTTTGCAAGTTTCATTTTAAAAGTTGTATTTTTTTCAACTTCCAGCCGAGTAACGAATTGCAAAATCACATTTAGTTGCATTCGTGATTACTTAGCTTGGTTACATCATAGTTGCTCTTCATCGTATGTCCCATTGGCTCGTTACATGCATAGTTTTGACTCTAGGGTCATGTGGGAAGTACAAAATAATGTAAATGTCAATTGGTCTCGTCGGATGTGTTGTTTGCTACGGCAACTTCCTGCTGTTAACGAGTCTCCACAGTAGCACATTCGTACGGTTCTATTCTCAGTTTTTTAATTAATTTTTTTATTCGTCAAACTTTTAATTTCGTTGAATCGGGCTCTGAAGTTGGACATGTTTTATAAATTACTTTAAGATAAATTTAACTGATTGCCAAGTTGAATGATGTCTATTGGTAGGACGTTTTTTGAAACTTGTTCGGCGACATTTTCAATCGCGTATTTGATAATTAATCCGGCAGTCAATCCTTGATAATGAACCCGATAGGCGGCTCGAAATATCGGATAAGGTAAAAAATTCGTTTTTAATTTTTTGCCTTATCCGATATTTCAAGTCAAGGAAATTTTAAACATGTGATGATAGATGGGTGTTGGGTGTGATTTTGATTGAATTTGACTTTATTAAACACTTATTTTCATAAATTAATAAAAACGAAGTAACATTAATCCTGACATTAGTGGCAGATTTAGCACACGAGAAGCCCTTGGCGCAATTTAAGTTTGAGATAGACCCATTTGGTTTTTCAACCTGCAACCAATTTTGACTTACAACTCACTTTTGGCCTTCAATATGCAAGGTGTTCTAACACAATTTCACTATTACGTGATATCAGGGTGGAGAATGACTGAAGTTTTTCAATTAAAGGTTGGTATTTCAATCACGATTTCTAGATGCCGCGTAAAAAGGATACCGTGTATTTCAAAAAATGAGAATGAATTTCTTAAAATCCTTTAATTACTTGGAGGCTCAAAAACTTTTTGACGTTGCCTATAATATATGAGATCCTTTGTATATTTAACCCTTTGTGGTCCAAAAAAACAAATCCCTTAATAGTTAAGATATTTTTAAGAAAGAAATATGTTTTTATATCCGTTAGTTTCATATAAAAATATAATGTGATTACGAAAAAAATATAGTAAGTATAATCAAATATGTTTACGTGAGCGCGCGTCAAGACGTACGTCATAATCGAGATTCTTTTTGAAGAGCAGTCTCTTGTTGCGAAATCTATGAAAATGAAAATAATGGAAACCGCGGAAATGGCGGATTTTTTTTTAGAAGATAAAGTTGACGTTGAAGAGCATGTATGTTTTATTTGAACAAAAATTTGATATGGAACCACGATGCATTCAAAGAAGAATAATAGAATGGAGAAAATGTCACCCCGTTCTATTTGCGTGCGACATGTTGTCATACAATTTTTATGAGAAGAGAAAATAATTATAACAAAATAGTTATTTATTTTAATTGCTAAAAAATACTTGCATATAATACTGTTGAGTAAAGAAAATATAATAACGACGTGTAAAATTTGATCTGAATAAATAAGTCAAGTGTTCAAAAAATCGGAAAGATGTGGAGACAAGGAAGATGGGTGCCGCATGAACTGAGCTTGAATGTGTGCCGCATGAATGTCGACATATGTGTTAAAAAGCTAATATCAATATTATGTTAGTATTGAAGGATGTTTTGCCATTTGGCATAATATTTGGTGATAGATTTTAATCGAAACGTTTATATTGCTATTGTTCGCGAGTTGTTCCTCGTGTGACTGATTTTCTTTCAAGCCTGAATTCTTATGTAATCGTCTCAATGTTGTATGAGATATTTCCGGGCCATGAATACATCTTCTCGGGTGGGGATTTTGATTTTTCAATGACTTTCATTTCTCGAGAAATGAGAATTCTTGATTTCATTTCCCAGATATTTCGACAATTCTTAAGAAAATTTGATGAACAAAAAAATATATGTAAAAAGAGTAAAGTACTATACATAAATATTATTAATTTAGCATGTAATTGATATTAAAAAAAACTAGACATGGTTAACTTTTAAAATTTAATTACATTGCTTCAAATTGTTTTTAAAACAACCCTTTAAAAACACGAATAAATGTTGATACAGTGATTTAGATCCTGGACTCTTACTGTAAAGGTCTCATATTTTATGGTGTTATATTAGGGGATTAAAGAGCAGCATGTAATCACTGGTTGCGAAGTGATACGTCGAGTGGCATAGAGTGATTTGTTTAAAATAATATAGATATATAGTACAGGCGAAGAATACAGACTAGTGTTCCTTCTCAAGAAATAATTCCATATATTTAATTCTAAAACTTATGATCTTGCTTAACACGATTCTCGTATTTACTAATTTAAATCGAAAAGATTTAAATACCTGCTTTTGAAACATATAAATAACATTTTGCTTGTACACCTAGGATATTCTGAAATGCACCATTACTTTCTTTGAACTTTGATACACAACCGGTGCGGACTTCTATCGTCTTACATCAAACGTACGAATCTCTGTTCGAATATATTAAGGATTTTATCTTGCAGCAAGTTTTCAACACATTTCCTGTGCTTCTTACTTCAACTTTTCTTGAAGTATCTACAGTCTATTTGTTTGCCCACGGCAGTTAAGAATAAGAGTGCTCGAAAATGTTCTTTAAATCTTTCCCTGAATATTTTTTTTACATGATCAGCTCGTCGCCATCAATGTTTCGGAAGCTTTACATTACTATGTGAATTTGTGTGAAATATATTCGCTACACTAGGTAAATTTGATTTAATATTGAAGAATCATTTCTATGATATTAAATCTTAAACGAAAAATATCATCAAATAAATTAGAAAATTTGAATGGGAGTTACAATTGCATCCACTTTATTCTCCTGATTTTTAATACCTATAAAACGAATATAAAATACGGTACTTATTTTTGGCACTATCGATATATAGGGTTGAAAACCTCTGTTTTTTTATTACAATTTCTTCAACCTAAGTAGAAAATAATAATGATTCTACATATGATTAAAAAAGGAGAAAATCGCAAAAAGTAAATCCACTCCCGGAACTTGTGCGCGCTACAAAATTTCGCTCACTGATCAAAGGGTTAATTACTACGTCGAATTATAACCTGCTGTTTTTGTTTTTTTTAAAAAAATATTCTGTCCGTTCTGATTGCTAAATTTACATTGGCTAAAAGCGCTTTTTTACGCGGACGGAAAAAAAACTATGCAAAGAGAAAACGTGGTACTAAAATCCTACTGCAAATTTAGCCGGGTAGGGTTAATCTATCGATTCAGCTTCGTTAATGCTTCGAACTTTGCCGTGAAAATCATAAAATATATATTAATTATTATATTATAAAAAATATTAAAAGAAACATGATTTGTGTTAATATCTTAATATACAGGTATAAGTTGTGTATCAAGTTTATATTCTTTATAAATTTATGTACATTTGATATGCTGCTTTTCTAATAAAGGATCATTTATTACAATATCGATCGTATTTCGGTGTGTCCAAGTTTTTAGTGCTTCTATGTATTTATCATTATTTATATTTTAAATCCAATAGCCTCAACTTCCAAGAGGCTATCCACCACCATCTTCAGCCATGCTGTTCGACGACGATCCTGGAATTATGTCGGAGGTTGAAACAGCATCAACTGGCTTTCGTAGGGGCGGCAAACAAAGGTCATCATTACCGGTCGTCAGAACACCTAGCAAGACTCTCGAAAGACCTCTCGGTAAAATATTTATAATTCAATGGCAACATTCGTGCATACAATTTTGTAATATTTAAATTATTTGCAGGCTTGGTATTTCTGCAATACCGAAGTGAAACAAAGAGAGCTCTGCTGCCGAACGAGATAACTTCCATAGACACCGTGAAAGCTCTGTTCGTTAGAAGCTTTCCTAAGCAATTAACCATGGAATATTTGGACAGCCCGCTTGTAAAAATTTACATTCACGACTCTTCCAAAGATATGTTCTACGAATTGGAAGATTTGAGGTAAGCTAAAATACAAATTATATTTTTTGCATTAGTTTTTATGAAAAATATTTATTAATTGCGAATATGCGCTCTAAAAACATTTTCAAACGTCCTGTTAGAAAAAAGTATGATTGAGCACAATTTATTTAAAAATTAAAATCCTTCCTAATGCGACTAAAGACATCTAAAAATATTTATTCTTGTATGCAATTTCATAAAAATGTCCACATATGGCATGCATTTCTGTCATCTCGATGAAAAATATGGATAGTTTTTAAATGCTGAACTGTAATATCGTTGCTATGTACTATATCGATAATATAACTTCTATTAAATAATTACAAAATTGTATAATTATACTTTGATACATATTATTAGTATTCTTTATCAAGAATTCGAATATCGTCTTCTGTAATTTTGTCATACTCGGGAAAATACGTTAGATGTCTCAGGCAAATTAAACTAATCATGAGCTGCAGTATTAATTTGTATTCATCGACATGTTTCCGTAGAATTTTAAAGTAATATCGTCAATTACACTTAAATATCACTAAAAATAACTACAATTTAATATGCACTGACAAGTCTAGCATACTTGCTAAAAGCTTCCTGCAATGACTATAACTGATGTAATTTCATGTCAATCCTTTTGTATAGTAGTGCAGTAGATATATACTTCCATTATATAGGTTTTTTTTAATAATAAATAAAATTAAAGCAATATGCATTTCAATTAAATAAAATAATAATGCTGCATTTAAGACGCAAAATAAATAATAAGATAAAATTATTACTTATAAGCATCGTGACGAATAGTACTCTCAACAACTGGACTGCATTGAAGGGAAAGTTTAGGAGCTTTCAACAGAAGTTGCAATTTCTCAACATTACAGAACTTATATATTAAGAAAATCACAATCCAGACTGAAGTACTTTGAATAGAAACTTAAGACATGTCCGTCAAACTCTCTTACCTAATAGATTAAATCGGACTATAATCTCTTTTACAGTCTCCAAGGATATACAGACCATTCCCGATGAGATTATTTTATACAAAATTGATTGACTTCTATTGTTAGGTGATTTAAAATTATCATAGCAAGAAATCATAGAGATCATTACGTTTTTATTTTATTAAATTCTTATGATATTTTAGATGTAGAAAATGAATAAATATTGTTAGATAAAGTTTTCACGATTAAAATCTACATTTGAATATATAATATAATATATTTTGCCATTGCAGTGGTAATTATTGTAATAGTTATCATTTAAATACGAGCTTTCGGCTGTAATGTTTTTAGAAGCGATAATATCAGAACAAAGGATATGGATTCGTATCGCTTTATTATTTTTGCGTTTATTATTTTTGTACTGTGTATGTTTAAGATGTTAATATTTCTAACTGAACAATCTTATATATTTATTTATTTAATCATTCTACGAACTTATTGAGTGATTATGACTGAGAGTTTATTTAAATGAATTAATATATTCTTTCATAAATCGTTCCTATTCACTGGATAGTTAATCTTAATCTCAATTCTAATATTGTGTAATACATGGATACACTTACCTTTATATCTATGTATTGATGGAAATTTCATGATAGTTTTAATCTTGAGTCTATCCAGCCACTTCGAATATCCTTCAAGCGTTGCGTTGTCCCCTCTTGCCTTATATACATGAATTATTCGCATTAAATTAGGTTGCAATCATGTGAAATATTCAATTACAATTAAATTTCATTGAATATAACTCGATCTATTGTCTTTAAATATGTATAATCCGTGCAAAGCCCAAGATAATTACCGTGCATGACGGAGTAACTCTGCCCAATTGTTAAATGGCTGTGGTCCATTCATACTTTTCAGGGTGCGAGTTTCAAGGAAGTCTGTGTGCCAGAAGTGGTTTTAGTTCGCTTCCATTAATCTTTCTCATACACTTTATTCTACCTTTTCAGTTTGGTACTCAAATACCGCCCCCGGGTCAATTTTTTCCCGGGTATTTTTTCCGCCAACGTCAAATACCAACAAAGAACAGACGATCCTACCCTGACACACTGATGCATCTATATTCATTAATCTCTCGGTGTCCTATCTCTCAAATCTCGTTTTATTTGGAGGTATTTTCTTAGCGACCATAAAAACTAAAGTGAAACTCTATGTTTTTCGGTAAAGATGTAACGCCTTCGGCGAAAATTATGTCTTATAATTTATTTTGCAATATTACTATAAGCAAGTCTCGGCTAATGATAACACATTCTAATATTTCCATCTGACTTAAGCGTCATCCTTCCAATTGTTACTACCTCTAGACCAGTGGCTTATTGTATTATATATTACACAAACGTAGCTTAATATTTTAACTAATAATTTCATTTAATGTTAACAATTCAATTTAATGATCATTTCAATGCTATGTTAAAAAGAAACGCGGAGAGGACATCTTTCTATGAGACTATTAGCTTACTCGAGATATTTATCTTCATATTTTTTCCCGGGCGATACTTTAAGGGAGATCTTGCAGATATTTATGAATGTATAGTGAAAATCGACATCGTATATTTTTATGAATTTAGTTTTACGCTAAAATATCTGGTCCACGATAGACCTGCTCGGCCTTAAAGTGCATAAGTACAGTCCGATAAGTTACTATACGATATGCAACATTCCATCATATTAAACAATTAAAATATGAATGCAAAAGTTCATAAAAGGTTCAAATGACAACAGCACACTAATTAATTTCAACTAGCTGGTATAAATTCCATTATGAGTAGCACGATAATGTATTCGTGGTCAATTCCCATTGTAGTGGTTGATTTAAGACACTTATTTTTTATCTTTATACTCTCTTCGACTATATAAGCTATATGATTTGTATGCATTAAGTTTAAGCATAGCTGGACTTGCACGAGGACTTCAAAATCCTTCTAAATGTTGCGAACAAATTAACCTTGTGATGAAGGAGGATTGTTATGAACAATGTAAACTTGAATTAGTGTATTATAACCATGGTTTACGTATCCTTTGAGAGTTGATAAATTCCTAACATGAAATAACCATCTTTGAGAATATAATATTCATATTCGTTATCA
This sequence comes from Stenopsyche tienmushanensis, assembly GCA_008973525.1. Taxonomy (NCBI): domain Eukaryota; kingdom Metazoa; phylum Arthropoda; class Insecta; order Trichoptera; family Stenopsychidae; genus Stenopsyche; species Stenopsyche tienmushanensis. The sequence continues at coordinate 68,710 of WACJ01000361.1, forward strand.
TGGCAAATTACTGGGCAAAAACATTAATTTCATCCCCTTTCGTATATTTTGTGAATTTCGGAAGCATTTTTTGATTTTGCTGATTTAAAATATACCAAATGAATTCGCCATTAAATTCCATTCTAGGAAAATTCTTGTGAAACATGAAATGATTCAAATAAAAGTATCGATACATAGAAAAATCGAGTTGCCAACTGTCAACTGTATTATTTTTCATATATTTTTGAAAACATCATATTCGCAATTATTTTCCTTTCAATAAAAGACGTCGTTATATTTTCACTAATGTGTAGCTTATTTTTTTTAACGTACAAGGAATCTTTTGAATTTTGCTTTGCTCCATCTTCAATATATTTTCTGCTTTGAACATAGTCAGTTTTATTTTCAAGAATCGTTTCTTTTCTCTACATGTTTTTTTTAATAACCATTTATCTATGGAGACTCAAGGGTAGGGCTTGTCGGTTTCAAAAGAACGATTTTGAAAACCCGGTTTTTGGGTAAAAATTATAACCTTCGAAAATCTATATATAAATGTAAAAATGAAATTTACTTTATATAAGAATTTTGGACGAAAAATATTGGATCGTTCATTTGACAGCTCGTTCTCGTGCATTTATCGTGACACATTGGTCTAGTTAAGAAAATGTTCTTTTCGGAGTTAATTCTTATTTTTACAATAGACAAATCTAAAAAATTATACTGAAAAATATAGTATGTTTACATTTGCTTAAAAAAATATTTTTTTTAAATTAATGAAAGCATATTAACAAGGATGTATACTAATCTCGCGGCAGAAATAAATGTTGAAGAGGAGTGTGTAGAGCGTTGGAAAAGTTCATTAATAAATTGCTTCGGGAAATAATATTTTTCCAATATATACTATTTTTCAGGCTTGGTTCTTAAATTGTTTATCTATCGTTTTTATGCTCAACTAATCCAGTACGTAATAAAAACGTATCTAAAATTACGTATTTTATAATATAGCGCTATGAATATCTATTTTTAATTGGACTTGTAATTAATAGGTCGCATTTACGTGATATACGCGATCGTTCCGTTCTTCGACTATTTGAATCTGCTGACGTTAGTGGAGGAGCTTTTCCTGGAGCACTCGGAGGAGCTGTTGGAATGCCGGCATCGGGACCATCAGGATCCGGTCCACCAAGCTGGGATCAAGTAAATAAAAATATATTTGTGTTTATTTCAATGCATTCGTATTTTTTGGGCGTCATCTATGAATACACATCTAACATTATTGAAATCTGAATACTAAAATAAGACACATCTGAAACAACACAATCGGTAAAGGCTCAAATATCGACAAGTTCAAAGCCATAAAAATCAACGCAAAGCCAAAAAAAATGTTCTTTCCGACTACCAAAACACTTTCGCAAAAATAAATTACAAGAATTTGGGGCAAGTCCCTGTGAAAAATATCTAGGGCTTGTAATTCGCCGCCAAATTTTATTTATCAGTAAACAGTTAAAATACTCCCATTACCGTTTTACCGGTAAATATAAAAGTCTCTAATGGAGAAACATAAATAAAATTTGGATTTAAATATTAATATGTAAACACAAGTTCAGCTTTAAAAATATACAGATGAAGGAACTTGATGTATAAGAAAATAAGCAATAATAAAAGTATTTGCATTAGAATGAAAATAGATCCTAATAAATAATCCTTTATTTATTAAAAATATGTAAATTATTTTTTTTTTGTTAATAATTTTTCGCGATTAAAATATGATCTCATGAAAAAATTCATATCAATTTTAGACTTGATCTGAATGTTGTACATATTCGTCCCGCAGATGAAAACGTTCGTTCTGATTCAATACTAATTGATCGACAAACCATTATTAAATATTTGCATAAAATTTTCTCGAGTTCTAAATATGGCATGTCTCTTTGTTCTTATAATTTTTTTCTCATTAATTGTTTTCTGTAGCTTTTCTTCCAATGTCAATAATGGGACTATTAATATTTCATCTCCGTTTTTTTTTAAAATCGTGCTTTAAAATAATAAGAACTATTACTAAGTAAATCACAAATGTCTTATTCTACATGTGATTCGTATTGATTTTTTTTTAAATATAGAACTTCAATTGCAACCAACTATATCCCATGCCCTAAATATAATTGATGTTATATATTGCTAAGATTTCTCGCTTTCTTCATAGCGGAAACATTATCAACATCAGTAGTCGTCGAGATGATATTCTCCATTTTTGTTATATTATAATGACCTTTCTTCTAAATACTCGATTGATTTTTCATTCAACATTGGTCCATTGATTCGAATAAATCCAAGATTTCAATATATACTTTTGGCATGCATATTCACACTAACAATCTGTGGTTCAATGTTAATTAAGTCTAAGAAACAAAATTCCTAATTTCACATACACATCCACAATAAATTTTAATATACTATGTTTATATACAGTATATTAAAGTATAAATCCACCGAGCTAATACATAATCGTCCACACATGAACGAAATAATAGTTCAGCTATATGAATTTTAAAAAAAATCCTGAAATTATTTGAGCATTGATGATTGATTTTTTTTTTAAAGGAAAATGTCAAAAATATTTTATTCAAATTTGTATTCCAAAAAACGAAACTAATGCTTATCCTAAAATGTCTGTCAAAGTTTGGATGCGAGGATAATAGACTTTCATATGTGTATTACCAATTTAGCATGTATAGTTTCTTCGGGCATGTCACTTTGACAGCAGGCACTGAAAGGCCAACATTGAAATGCTTTAACGTTAAAAGTTTCGAATGTATCACTCGAAACGTTAGGAGTCAACTGGAATTACAGATAGTTCTGTTTTTGAATGAAATATTTTCACGGATGAAGATTAATAAAGAGTTTAGGGAAATTGACAACGTAAAATATCAAATGTTAATAAATATATTATTCATAATCAACTTTTCCTAGAACTAAGAAGTTTCACTTTTACCGCGCGAGTGTCTCGCACATATTTCGGTTGTATTAACGTTTTTTTTATTGCAGGATCAGAGTTACTTCAGCGAACCAGAGTTTGATTCAGAGTATCATCATCAGCATATACATAAAAGCAAGGTAGGATTTTTGGATACTTTTTTTTTTTGAAATCTGGATTTCGGTGGACGTGAAAACCGAAATATTTGCATAATGAATGTTAGGGTAATGATGAAGATTTTATGTCTATTGTGTAGCATACTGCTGAATAAAACAATGTGGTTCGTTTTAATATCGTTTATTTAATAACTATACATTAATTAATCAACATTAAGTATAAAAGATGATGTTAAAACAACAAATGGTCGATGTGGATATGAGGGCATAATAAATACGCGGTAGGTTTGTTAATATTGCTAGCGATGAAAGACGATGTAGATGGCTTATAAAATTAAAAATAATATTAAATATTAGAAACAACAATAATTAAAATCTTATTAACTAATATGGTGGTTAGAACTTGCGCTTTCTAAAAAGCTTTACAGGCCGGAACTGCCGGATAATAGTAGGCTCCGCTGAAGAGCTTCTTCGGAGTCTTCCTCCAGCTGAGGATTATGGCTTTTTGGAATGGTTCTTCTGCACACCCATTGCAGAGATCCATTACGGCTCTGACTTCAGCTTCAGCTGGCTCTCTCTCGTCCACCTATAATTTAAATCCATAGATACTTTAATAAATAGCATTCGATCGCATATGAAAATTAATTATACATAAACAATGAAAGTGTAAAACAGTCTACCGATGGGGAGAGCTTAATTTAATTTTCTACCCATTTATGCCGTGTCAATCACGCTACTAATTTATTAAAAGCCTTCTAAATTTTTTATTGTAAATCTTGTGCAATTATACTACTCTAGAATCAAATTTTTGCATTATGTGTTTGATATATGTACGCAATAAAATATGGTTTGGGATGTATAATGTAATTTTATAGGATTTATTTTTTATTACATCAAGAATAACCAATTAATAAAAAATCTATCTTATAAAGTAGCTCTAAGAATAGTTCTAAATCAAGATTGCAAATAAATTGAAATGTCAAGTGAAAGGATCTTTGGTAATCCATAGACGCTTCTATCTTGACAGCGGGAGGATTTTGAAAGCTTAATTAACAATACTAATAAAAACGTAAAGTATAAAATAACGTAGGATTCAGAAAGTTATATACAAAAATTATATTGTTGGCAATTTGAAGTGCGAATTGAATTTCTTTGAATACGATAAATTTGTATCGGAAAAGCGCTCATTCTGACCTATACATCCCAAAATAGTTTCAGATTCGTAGCAAAGATCATCAACAGGCAGCCCTGATGAAACACCAAGATCCATTAAAATGTGAAGACATTTTTGGGTTCATCAATATGTGTCCAATATTTGACATAATCATTTTTAGGCATCAAAATTATATATTTTCTACGAAAAACATAGCGCCTCACCGTTGAGTTAATGGCATTTAATTGGTTAAAATAGTTACCTATTTCATTTGCATAGATTATAATACGTATTTACAAATACTTCAAGAAATTAAAGCACTGTTTCATTTTTACAAATCTATTGTTTTTCAACAATGTTGGAATTGGAAGACGTCCAAAGGCGATGTTAAAGTGTCTTAATGGTTTTTGGTTACACACGTTTTCATTTTATTTTAACAATTTGAAAAATGTTTTGCTATTTTTATTATAATAAAAGTTCACATACAAGCGAATCGACCCCAATGGAACTCCCAGTGCTAATTTTCATCCCCTCTGTTTACGAAATATGATATTCCTGTACGCAAACCAAGTAATTATTTTGACTGCCACCTATTCCCTTTTCAGATTCATCCAATAAACATTGCAATTGTACTTTTTTGATCGGTTCGATAATCGAATGAGGGAGACTTTATAAAGTAATAATTTTGCGAAAAGTCAAACTGTGCAGTAAGAAAAATAGGTCTTATTTTTAGGGTTAAATCTAAAATTCCAAGAAGAATTAACAACTGAAATTTAAAAAAATGCAGTACTTTGATGCTTTTTAATAAAAAAACAAGCGCTTTTCATATAGCCCGACAGACATGTTGAATAAGTTAGTTCTTAAATGCTCTTTGGATTTTAATGGATTTCCATTAAAATAAAATGATGCTTACTTCTAGCAATCAAACAGTAAAATGTACATGTAGATTTTTGCGTTAATCTGATTTTTAATACATGCAGAAAGTCCCGTAATTAAGCGGTTGAATTAGTAATTCAATAAGCTTGGGTTCAAATCTATAGGAGGCGGGGCTGGCGACACAATTAACCAAATTTGAATGCATGTTTTTATTATCATGCCACATAATTGGTCTATTATCGCTCATTCCTCGTTCCGATCAATCTTTCCCAGCGTTGCAATAATTTGAATAGAGTGCATCTATTAAAAATAAATCCAATGATATTTTATACACACAAAAGGTTATTTTCCAATTCGAATGTAAATTGAGGGATTGTAAAAGATACCTGTTCTGTTGAAAGCTATTGTGTTCCAATGCAAGGATTCTACTGCCAGGTTCATTATTTCCAGCTATAATTCTATATTACAATATAAAATATTTTCTTAGGTTGTTACGTTCTGCTCTAAAGCCATTAGCGTTTTTCCATTCAGAATATCAATTTGTACATTTCATAAATAACAATATTCATCTGCTATCCTTCATCAAACAATAAGACCATCTAATATAAATGTAGCTCATTATTTCCTATTTTTATATTATTTTTACCAAAAGCAGTCATTTGATTATAAATATAGTCCAATTTACAAATTTGTCTCCATTTATGTAGTTTTTTATACGTTGAAATTTATACATTATAATATAGAATATTTATTATATCCCTTTGAAAACACTTATGTTGATGTGTAAGTTCTGCAGGATAATTGTTATTTATTATATTAATGTACATTTGATTGAAATCGCTTGAATGAGTAACAACAGTTTAACTCCTACGGGAGTACTGTCGGAGACCTTCCGTTATCCCATCTACTATTCAGAAAGAGCACTCTTGTGCATTGAAGCTCCGAGGCAGAAAGAGACAGAGAGAACTTAGCAAAGTTCAGGAGACTGAGACGGAGAGCTTCCCCGCATGCATCGCACGATTGTATAGATCGTTAGCCCATATTTATCGACTAATAATGATTTCGATTTCAAGTGTGTTATTTGTTTACGCAAAGGAATGACCGAATATTATGTTCTATCGACAATGTTTGTTTATTTAACTGCTTGCTGTTCTTTGCTGCGTGTTGAATGAGCTTTGTCCAATTATCATTTCCTTCTAAAAGAGGAGCAAATGAATCGATTTTTTGTGTATTATTTATGTAAAGAGATGACGTAAATCAACATATGGCAGTAGAGCACAAATTCACATGAAACGCAACTTTACCTTTTGCAAAATACGAAATATGCAAAGTTCATGTGAGTACCGAGAAATACGAAGCAAACTACTCCTATTCTAAATTAATGGAAGCGAGCTGAGAGGGCTTTAGTTGCGATGGACTTCATTCGGTAGACGTTAATAACATCAAATTATATAATTTAATGCGCTATCAAGTGTTCATTTATAATTGACTCTGCCTCGAATTAAAGATTGTCTTACGCCGATAGGAGCTGACAGAAAGTAATCGGTGTGAAATGATTATGACATCAACGACTTCATCGATTTTAAATTTGCTCACTAACAAAAAGGTTAACACATCAGTCAATAAGTCCGTAGGATGACATATAGTTGACGCCACTTTTGACAAATTCATATGATTTTTAGGAATTATCAACCTTCAAATAATACGTGTCTAAATTTCATAATCATGTGAAGTTATAGTGATTTTAGTGACGCTACTTTTGTATTTGTCAAAAAAATGGATAAATCTGAATTTCGTATTATTTTTTAAGAAAAAACGCAATGTAAGCTGGTAAGATTTTGGCTTTCGTATTTTGGGATGTTAATTTATTTTATCTTCAATGAAGATGTGATTGCTGAAATTGAAGCCTATTTTAAGGCGAAAATTAAATCATTACTATAAGTAATGCTGTTTATTTGCAAAAATTTACTATCAAATTCTGTTAACGCTTTCATTTTCATTATATTTAAATATTCGAATGCATTCCTGCAAAAATCCATTTGATTTAGTTTATTACCTTCTCCTTTTGTATGTTCTGGACCGGGATATTTTCGCCAAGACCAGCTAATCCACTGAGAAGTGATTGCTCGAATGTCTCACCGCTAAGCAGTGAATCATCTACAATTGATCCATCTGATAAAGCCACCAATCCTCTTTTTGTTTGCCTCTTGGATTCGGAGCTGGCAGCTGAAATTAAACATAGATCAAATTAAAATCGTATTGAATTTCCGAAACTTCTAATGTGCACTTCAATTCATTTTATTATTATAATATTTGAGGCGATTTATTTTCACTACGGATGAACGCTTATAAAATATTTATATTATATTGAATTGATAATTGAACATGATTTGCAGCCTTTTTCACGTCACAATAATGCTTTGTAATATTTCTATCTAAAGTTTTTCTTATACAATAGAATATATATATATATATATATATATAGAAAACATTTATTTCAGCATTTTCTGAGTAATATTTTAATTTCAATCACAACAAAAAATACCGCACACATTCATCGTGACCCTAGAATAATTCAAATGTAACTTTGGTAGCAAACTACTTAATTGCAGTTTCCCCGCAGTATGTGCTCAAACGTCGGAAGTCACTTTAGACGCATACTCGTCGAATCGCTTGAAATATTTGAACGTTTTAAAAGGAAAGTTTTCAAATGAAAAGAAAACTCATACATTATGGACGTACTGCTGACAAGCTAAAATTTCACTACATTTATTATAAGTATAAAAATTTTAGTTTGCGTAGCATTATTTTTTTTACGTTTCTGCTTCCATGAGAACGCTTTTAAATCCTAGATTTTTTCGTTTAAATTATAAAATAGATGCTGTGGAGCTATGCCGACACTATGCTTATGGTAGTGAAATATCATGGGTTGAAGCTTTATATACTACCCACACGCTTTTTCGATGACATTGATCAAAGGAAAACTTTAGAGCGAAAATAGTCTTGGTGGTTATGAAACTTGACAACTTGAGAGTTGTCGTATCTCACAAAATTTAATTAAACATATATTTTTCAATTAATAATGACTACATTTCAAACACCGACAATAACCATTGCTTTGACAGATATTGGCACACTACATTTTATCCCGTTTAGTGCCGATTGAAAAAACCTGTTCCTAAGTGTGAAGAATGCCGAGTTAATTTGACTCACTTACCGATATGATAATAATTTAAAACAAGATTTGTAGATTTTGATTCTCTGAGAGAATTTTTCTGTTTTAAAATTTTTCAATAAATACCTAATTATATGCAAATGGAGTTGATTAAAATTCAATGCAATTCAAATTTGAAGGCAACATTAATTGAAGGTGGCGTGCCTGACTTGCAAATATTTGTTATTATATTTTTTAAATTTCGGCCTATGTTATCATTCAAGTTCAAACCCTCTGTATTAAGGGGTTACATGGGTTTGAAATTTAAAACAAAAATAAAATAAAAATATCTTATAGTACAATATGTCAAGAATATTTTCGTCGCACTTTAAGGGGGGGAAACCAGTTTAGACGGTTTGAAAAATCGTTTTTTTTTTTATTTTATAAATTATTAGTAAAACTATTCAAGAATATGTTTTCAAAGTTTCACAACAAAATTCCGATTTTTTCCGATGTTATGAGCACTATAGTGGACGCAAATCGATGCTGGAACACGCGATAATTAGTACGGAGTACTTTCAAACGCGTTTTTCTCGAAACAACTTTTTTTCAACTGGCGGAAACTCTAACTCAAAAAGTTCTTAACCAATTGTTTTAAAAATTTGTATAAAGATTTTATACTTAATTCTAATGAACATATAGCTAATTATGAGAAAATATTATTGTTTAAAATGTGATTTTTATTGCAAAGAACGTGCAAAAGAATGGTAAAAATCGTAACATTTTGTTAAGACACTCCTAAAGCACGTAATTTTTAATTTTTTTTAATCAAAACTGAATATATATTCTTAAAAAAATATATTATTAATAAAATCAAAATATTGTATTGATTTTTAATAAAAATTGTGACTTTTACAATTCCCGCCAATAGCAAACTCTGATGGCGACCTTCCATTTACAGAAGCTTATAACTCAGATATTTCCGGCGGAAATGAATTTAAAAAAATTTCAGATGTACTTAAAAGTATTAATAAGATATTCTCAAAGTTTAAATAAATTCTAATTATTCCTTCCCTGTTAAAAAAAAATCACGAAAATCACTAAAAAATCTGCCTCCTAAACTGGTTTCCCCCCTTAATCGCTTTTTTTTTCAAAACTCTATTTTTGAAGTCGGTAAACACGATTACTCAAAAACGAATACTCCGATTTTACCAAAATTTTGCATACTTTTAGATAAAAATAATGATTTAACGGAGGATTTTAGTTTTTCTTGGTCACAGCTTATTTTACAAGGCAATATATGATGTTGATTTGACCGAAAATTGTTATTTTTTTTTGCATACAACTGTACTAAAATTCAATTTTTTTTAATCTAGTCATAAACTGTATTTACCTACTAAGAGGAAATATTTAGATTTTTGATTTCATATAAAACTTCAAATCATGAGTTATCGTGTCCACCGCGAGGATACTTTTTTTTAGGGTTCTAAGTCTCCGCGGCTGAATTTTCAATAATTGTAAATGAAAATTTTATAAAATAATGTTGCTCTTTTATTTAGTTTAAATATAATACTTATTTTATTATATGAATAAAATAGAGAAAATATGCTTTTTTTATGTTCTGAAACCCATGTAACCCCTTAAATGACTCTTTCAAAATGTACTCATCTTTAAAATAGATGATGTATGTGAAGCTATTTTAAGAAAGTGTTCTTGCGACGCGAATTTCCATATAGGAAATGAAATGCACTCTGTTCAATTGAATTTGAATCTATGAAAGTGTTCGTAAATCCAATTTTATATACTTACATCCCCCAAGATCTTCGGATAAATCCTTTTCGGGATTGTCTCTCTTGTTGCGCTTAGATTGGTCGTCATTTCTTTTGAAGATGTTGTGTCCGGCGTAAGTGTTTTCGAAGAACTGCACGTTAGCAGGGTTGGCCAGTTGACCCGTGAGCAATAATCTGGTTCCGCCCGAGCCACCTAAAGGCGAAACTTGATATTGCTGCGGCTGTTGAATTCCTAATTGGTTGGTGGCATGAGCGTTGTAAAGCTGCTCCGATATTGCTCTGCCAGGTCCGAACTGTCCATTGATAAACTGTTGGTTGAGCTGTAGACCGTTAGGCAATTGGGCTGATACGATTTGTGGTCTGTTGCCCAAGTTGAGCTCGAGCATGGGCGTCAGCTGGCCGCCCACTAGGAGGGAATTACCCGGGGACGATGGGGAGGGTTCCGGTGGCGGAGGAGCAGTAGTCAGGGACAGGGGGCTTCCATCGTGAGCGAAATGGTGGACGTGGTGGTGTTTGTGATCTTTGTGCGCCTTCCCCGCCGTAAGTGCTACATGATACAGCTGCAACATTGTGAACTCACCGAGCATGCCACCGGATCCTGTAAATACATAAAATTATTTATTCTTTCGAAATTTCTCGCCATATTCTTACAACATATTTATTGTCACCATATTCTTATACACAAACTCGAACTATGATCTTAAGGCGCAAGGAAGCGCACACCGACCTCATAGAGCGCGTCTCACGAACAATGATAAAAGCAAGATAGAATGCAGCTCCTCTGTGTAATTCGATCGCAAATCTATTTTAAGCTTTGTATTTATCTTTTTCAATATCAGTGTTGAAAGTATTACATTATATCTCCATTCGCTGAATTTATAACATGTCAAGTAATTTCATCAACACTGCGTTCATTAACCAAATACTTCCACCAGGTCCTAAATTATTTGCAATAAAATCGAGATAAAATTTCTAGAAGACATTCTGAAGTACCGTTTAAATATTCCTATTTATAAAAATGAGGAGTAAAAAAATGATCACTTGACTTAATCGTTTGAGTGCAAAACAACGTTAAATCTTTGCAATCAATTTTTGCTAAAAGCGCTACTACATATACGCTGAATTACGATCAGAAGTTGTATATTTTACGCAATGGCAGATTGTATTTATGTCTGCATACATTTTTATTTCGTTTCATATACAAATATTACTAAAAAAAAAGGTTTATATATCATGAAGATTTTTTAAATTTAAAATTTCCAAATTTGTCTGTTGTTTTTTTTTTTTAAGAATTTGCAATATTTGGCGTAGCACTCAAACATTTAAAACCTATGCTCAAAATAAACATATCAATTCACCCTCAACATAGAATCCATCGGACCAAAATCGATGTCTCAAACGAACTCAATGATAGTATCTCTCGATAAGCTGTCGGATTACAGTACGATCGACACATTTTAAAAAAAATGTATTCGCCATGAAAAACCATATCAAAATGTTTGACAATGGTCCCATAAAAGGGATTGCGCAAAAACCTCAAAAAACAAAACGGGTGAGATAGCGGACCGGCAAGGGTTGGCATTCTATTACATTTTTAGATACTTACTATTATATTCTGACAATAGATCGCAACGTCAATCGTGCTCCAAAAGTTCCGAAAGCTCGCGTGTTAAATCATATATGCCGGATCAAATGGCAGACATATATTGAAACTCATTTTCAAAATAAATAAATAATTATTAAAATAACAGACCAATACCTGCCTAATGAAAATTGAATAATGCTAATCAATTATTCGTAAAATTTCAAATTAGAGTGAACATTTTGCAATGCTTTGAAAATTGCAATACAGTAAATACTAACGTCGGCTTGACTTATTACGTTGCAATACGATAAAGTTCATTAGACGACGCTTATTTAACAATAATTAACATTAACTACTTGCAGACAAAAAGCAACTTTGAAGCTTTTATTTTAATGCTGATGATAGCTTGGTCGATTGTAAGTTTCATGATTTACATTATATAAACATTGATTGAAACAAAAATTAGCTTCGTAGAATTGGGTGCATATTTCGGTTGCTGCGTACTATTATTGTAGTAAACAATATTGAGGGTTTGTCGTGTTTGATGTGCAAATTAAACATTAGCAAGTATAGCTTAATATAATGTAGCTCCACGTAAAATAAAACGTACATCAATTATACGTACATGTATTGGATGTTAGCTATGAAGTATTTCCTCAAAATGACTGCAACTTGAGAGTGCACATTCTGAGATGCCGTGTACTTTAGATGCTATTCTATGGAACGAAATTGAGAGCATTTTCAATAAAAGCCTCTTCGAAAACCAAAAAAGCTTTCCAGGTATGTCCCCACAAACGAATACTGAGAATTTCCTCGAATCGATTCACGCGTAGAAGAAAAAATAAATATGAATACATTTACGTTGATAGTAAGACTCTTTGGACCTGCCCTATCGGTCTTTATAGATCTACTCAGTGTTTAATTAAAAACAGAATTTTGATATTCTTTTCAATATGATATTATTGCATATATATGTATAATAATTTTCATCAACCAACCTATGGCAGTAGAGCACAAATTCACATGAAACGTAAATTTACCTTTTGCAAAATACGAAATATGTAATGTCCATGTGAGTACCGAGAAATACGAAGCAAACAACTCCTATTCTAAATAAATGGAAGCGAGCTGAGAGGGCTTTAGTTGCAATGGACTTCATTCGGTAGACTTTAATAACATTATATTATATAATTTAATGCGTTTTTCTCAGCCGGTAAATAAACGAGTTTCCTGGAATTCCATCGGTTTAAGGATGATTCTTAGAAAGAGTCTACATGTGGAATTTTACACGGCTATTTCATCCTCTGGCTATGGCCAGCGATGTAAATACGCTTAGGCAACTCTTTAAACTCTTCCCGGAGGAGATTGGATACGACGAGTTGCGAAGCTGGATGAAAATGCTCTCCAGAGCTTAGCACATTTGACCCAATTTCGCGTTTGCGATAATAAATTATTTAATTAGCCGGCTTTGACGTCGGGAGTGCCATCGATGCATTTGCATCTTACGATAATTAAATTTCCTTCGGTTTTACTAATTTAATTCCAAATGGAATATTTTATTATACTCTTCAATATTCTTCAGTCGCTTCGGTTCGTTTTGTTGCAATTAGTCTTATTATATTTGACTGCTCTTGTGAATAATGAATTCCAGCAGATATAAGAGAACTATAATAAATTGGAGCAATGAAATAAATCATTTATGCATACAAATACTATTTTCATAATTCGGTTACATTTGGTCTGCACTTATTCAATGCATAAATTGATCTCTGTTTAATTTCATATTTTGGTTATCGAATTCGTATTTCAAACTAAGGTTATGTGGTTGTCGACCAAATTTATGATTTTATTAATCAAAATATGTAAAGTGCTAGCCGAAATAAACATTGCAATTAGCATATAAATGTATTAATATATGCATAAAATAATGATAAAATAAATTGTTAATTACATTAGAGGTGCTTCGTTACAATGAGAATAATTGTGATTTTATTATTCATTATATCATTTTCTTGGAAGAGGATGGCGTTGTCAAATGGACCTAAAAATCCAAATAGGAGAAAATCTAACAATGATTATCGACGTTTTATCAAAAAATACCGGTATATTCTGATACATTAAAGATAATTTTTTATATATATGATAATTTCCCGGAACCCAAGGGTTTCATGTTGTTATAATTGCAAAATGTAAACTACCATATTTGTTCATTTACTAATAGAATACAAGTCGTATCCTATTATATTATATGAATGCATGAATTTAATCTCTACAGTGAATTATATTCGTCTACTGCGTCATTAGTGAGATTTTTTAACTAGAAAATGCTTAATAAAGATAAATTAAAACTGTAATTGAGTTTATAAATCACAATTGAAACGTTTTTCAAACTTAAATCTATATATTGAAGTGTGATTGCTATATATATGAAAACAGATATTTGCTCAAAATTATTCGTGCAAATTACTAGTTTGATCCCAAAGAGAATATTAATGCATTGGCTATTAAATCGAGAATTTCAACAACACTTCAGTGAACTTATTAAATTAGGTTTCAGGCGTTTATTGAAGATCCCTCCGTAGAATCTATCATCATATCGCAGAACTATTAAATGAGGTTGACATTGTCCTGCTGCAGGAAATTTAGCTGCTCGAGTCCAAATTGAATTACCTTAAACATGTTCATTCCGAATTTGACGACGTTGGAATTTCTGCGGTGGATATCAGGGCTGGGCGTAGCTATCCAGCACCGCAATACCATCAAAGCGATAGCAGCACATCCAAAACTCAAGAGTTCAAGTAACTATAATTATAAAGGCAAATACCGACCTGTTATTCTTCTCGGTATACATGCCCACCGATTGTTTCTGGATGAACTTGGATGAATTCTGCTCCTGCTTTAACCTCGTAAATGCGATGATTAATGAAAATACCGCATCCGTTCTGAGCTTGATTGTTCGTAAAGATTCAGTTTGGTCAGATCACTGTCTTACGCTGATTGCGCTGGGTAACTGGGAATAGCTTTGACTTATAAAAAAGGTGAATTTCGAGGCATTAGGCATCTCGCTGGACTTGCGTTCGGTTCCAAGGCTTTTTTTTTTTTTTTTTTTTTCTGTGGGCGAGAAAATCTTCGCAAGACGCCCAGTGAAGCTGGGCAGTGTAGGATTCACGATTGTTCGGTCGTGCCTGCCCACTAAACCCGCCCTTGTCCTTCTCTGTCCTCCTGGTATTGTTTTCCACATTGCTTCGGGAGGACAGGTAGTCTGGCCTTAGGTGATTGGCCCTATTCTATTGTTGGAGAGACTGTTGCGCTCTGCGTCTCTCTCTTTCACTGCCCTCTTTGGCGCTCAGAATCTCTTCCACGTATTCGCGCCAAAGGTCCCAGTTCTTCTTGCTCTCCATCATGCTGTGGATCATGTTGTTGGCGTTGAGCTCGGCTACCCCGAGTGCTTGTTTCAGCAATTTCCTCTGGGGTGCCCAAGCCTCACAGCTAATGATGGTGTGCTCTGCATCATCGACCTCCGCTTGGCAGTGGTGGCAATTGGCAGATGTTTCCTTGCCAATCCGCTTTAGGTACTTTCCGAAACATCCATGTCCGGTGAGCGCCTGAGTTAAGCGGTAGGTCGTTTCGCCGTATTTTCTGGCCCTCCACCGACTTACGACCGGTATAAGTCGGTGGGTCCATCTTCCTTTTGTGGACTGATCCCATCTCTGTTGCCAGACTTCCTTCAGTTTCTGTTCATGTTTGTTGCGGTTTTTGGGATCTTCATAGTCCAAGGCCCTCTTTTTTGCTAGGAGGTCCAGCGGCGGGATTCCTGCAATCACGAGCACCGCTTCTTCTGATACTGTTCTATATGCTGTGGTGACTCGGAGCGCTCCCTGTCGCTGGACCCCATCGGTTCCAAGGCTGACCCCCTGGGTCACAACGACGGATTCACCGGTGTTGACGATGCTGAAAACTTCAGACAGCATTTCTCTAGGTCGTCGTTTTCATCAGCGGTCTCTTCTTCTGTCTTCCTCTCAATCGACATTCAACGCTTCTTGCGATATAACGCTGATGAAGATTAAAGACGCCTTCAAAATGCTAACTGGCAAAAAGCCTCGTGGACATGATGGACTTAGTTATTCCTCACCCTGAAGACTTTATTCAATGGAATGCTCAGCCATAATTTCTTGCCGGCTGACCAGAGTATGTCTGTAGTTATTTCAGCCGTCAAATTGATTAAGCTCGCGGCGAAATTGACTGACACTAAGAAATATTCCGAAGAAATGAACGAATATCGTGTGCTATCAACAGTGTTAAGGTTCATTTATTGAGGTCGGTTCATAATCAAGCTTGTTACACGCCACGGCGGAGCTGATAGAAAAGTGGATTTGCATTAGAGCAAAGCATGTCTGCTCTCTGACCCGAATAGGTTAAAATTTAATTTTTATTTGTATTATTTATTATTCTTATTTCTTATTTCATGTAATATAGCAAAAGCTGTTTTTAAATTTCTAAAATAATAAATAAATACTCTTCCAACATTTGTATTATATTATATGTTACATCAGCTTATTTACTCCTAAAATCCCTGAATAGTGAATTCATATTTGGTGTTTGCTTCAAATAATGCATAAACACTATTAAATTTGTAAATCTATTCGAAGCTTTAAAGACGAAATATATTTGCATATTTACAATATGTAATATTAACTCGATGATGTATGTTATGTATAATTGTTGTATTCAGATTCATGTGTAATTTTATTTTAAAAATATCTTTTGGAGTATGTGAAAATCATCATTAAGTTCAGCAAAATCGTATTCAATAAATCGGAATATATGATTTTTAATACTCACGATGAGAACTATAAGTAGGCTTCTGAATGCGAAAAAAATATATAGGACAACTCCTGTTAAATTTCGCTTTAGAAGCGCAACCGGTGGTATTAAGCTTTGGAATGCTTTTTAAATGAAAATTTCCAGGCGGACGTTTCACGGTGTTGGCTCTCGTTCGCGACTTAACTCGATTATTCCCGTTTTTATCCCCAAATGCTTAAGATTTTTTAAGCCCTTCGGATACAATTTATTTATCCCTTTGTGCAATAAAAAATATTGAACGCCACTAGAAATCGACGATCCCCAATCGATTTAACGTCCGAGGATTTTAATATCGAATCTGCCCATTTTTTTTTACATATTTTGACTGCAGGAAGCTTCTATAGAGCTTGCACTTTGTCAGAAAAATTTGAAATGAATCGAAAACAATAATATAGCATAACTTCTATCCTTTAAATTGATGAAGAAAAAAATATACGAATATTTTTTAAAAAGTTGTGTGCAACGTTTTATTGTTAAAATTCAAGTAGTGGAAATATATTTGATTATGCCAATATATTTATGAGACGTATAAGACTAATATTTTTTTATATTAGGGTCAAAAAATTGAACAGAGATGCAAATAAGTGACTGAATATAGACATTCGTATCGTTATATAAACATTCTATCCCATTATACCCATTGAAAATGATAAAGTTTTATTTGAATTCTTTTATGAAAGGTGAAATATGAAAAACCCTTAATTGGATTCAATTCAACGATTTCTAGTTGTCTTGCTTGTTTTTCAATGAATGAGAAGAGAATATTTCATTTTTTCAACCATATAATTTAATTACGATGGATTCGCTTTGTTTTCATTTTCCATGTTTTTCCCCCAATTTAGGACATAATCTGTGTTAAAAAACAACCATAGAATGTCGACAATTTGACATACAAATGCGTCTTTGACTGTTTCGGTTGTTGAGTTTCCTCTGATAGGCTTATTGATTCATCTGGAAAAAAATAGATTCGAAAAAATTGAGAGCTGCCGCGTTTACGCCTTTGGTCCAGAGGCAAATCGGGAGATCAGTGTGTGATCCGGACATTATTTGCGTCTTCCTGTGAGGACCACGCCTCCTTCCGTCCGCGCGCGCATTCCCCCTTTTGTAAGATCAATATGGCCCACCACCCAAAACAAACCTCTTTTCTGAACTCAGACGCACTTCCGGTCGCGAGACGTAGCTCAATCGCTGGAGCACATCCTGGATTTGTCCTGGCACTTGCAGCCCTTTATAGGAAGGATAATCCTTTGAGACCTAAACGGCGCTCTTTTTCCGGGAGCGAACGATTTAACCTTGAGTGGAAATCTTAAATATGCTCTCTTCGACAACCCTTTTAACGACCGTCAAACTGGGATACGAGGCCTTTCAATTTATCATATACCCTATTCAATAAAAATATATCGAAAAATAGAACACCCAAACGGGCTTATTTATGTATGATATAGTTAAGTGTCATTGTTACTGTATTATTAAAGGTTTATCATAATAAAAATAAATAAACATATATTATGTGAGAGTTTCGCGTAATAAAAGTGAAACTTTATAGCTAGAGACGAAGAAATTACAAACGATTCTGTACTGCCGCTTAGCGTTTCACTTTTCGTGACGTTCGAGCCAATCTTCTCTACCGCGCCTATAAAAGTTTCAATGTATTTTTAGTCCAGATTAAGCTTTTGTTTATAACAATTGCGTAATATAATTGGACAGGGCATATTAAATCCAAATGATATTAGTCTTTTGATACCTATTATTTATGCTTCCGTAGGAAAGCTCAAATAATTAAAATTTGATACAAAATAGGGTACCGTTTATAGCAATAGAGGTAGTTCGATCACTTTGGTTTAAAATTTGTCGATATTTTCGAAAATTTAATAATAGCG
This sequence comes from Stenopsyche tienmushanensis, assembly GCA_008973525.1. Lineage (NCBI taxonomy): Eukaryota > Metazoa > Arthropoda > Insecta > Trichoptera > Stenopsychidae > Stenopsyche > Stenopsyche tienmushanensis. The sequence goes on from WACJ01000361.1 coordinate 87,080, forward strand.
TTTAGGTTTAAAAAATAGTCAAATAAAGAATTTACAAGCTTAATCTTCAAATCCCGACTTCGGAAAGAGTTTTTTCCATTATGATGTGAGTAGATTGCCTCAATTCAAGTCAAGGCAAATAAATACTGAGACTGAGACTAATAATCAAAATGTCATTAAAAATGAAAATTACGTCTCTCTCTAGTATATCTCTTCTGAGGGGTTCAATGAAGCAAATTTAGTTAACTATTTTTTCCTCATTTTTAATCATTATTTTTTATCGTTGGTCGTTTTTATCACCCATCCTTGACATTTGAAACAGGGCTTCGAACTGTTATTTTTTATTTCGGTTTCCCTTTCAGGGAAAATAACGTTTTTTTCGGTTTTCAAGCGTCGACCTTTTGATCTTGGCCTGTGTTTATGTAACACCTCGAATAGCTTCATTATCCGAATATTAGCACACTTTTTATTGTGTTTGTTTTGTTGGCTGAGCCGCAAAAATATTCGTCGTGAGTTCCATCTTACATCATCCCATCTTTAAGGAGCCTGTTTAGGATTGCGTGATGCAGGCTGATAAACCAATTTCTGCTCGTAATGAAAACACCTCACGTCTTCAGCAGCACCTCTATCATCCATCAAGACTATTAGCGCGTGCTCTCTCTCAACGATCATGTAATACATTGTAGAAAGTTGGTCATCGTCGAAGTTCCACCCAAAGTACATAGCATGTTGTTGCCTTATTTCGTAGCAGTTGGAATGTTCACGAGATATCAATATTTGAGAGTTAAGGGCATTTCTAGACCGCTATCGTTAAATAATGCAGGGTCTCATCGTCACGTTGGCCTGAGGAAATGTCGAGTTGAAGATTTGAACTTGGTGAATATTTCACCGTTTTGATTAGATTGCCATATTTTGCTACTGAAGTGGTAGCGTTTCGTATATCAAGCTTTCGCAAAAGCAACACAACGTCAAGTCGATATTTTAACCACATAATTAATGTTGAAGATTTCAAATACTCCAATAAAAGTTTTTATTTGCAACAGTATGACTATGCATCAATGCAATTATATTTTTCATCTCATTACTCGATGAAAAAAATTAACTGTAGTAATCGTAGATAATTGCGGTTTGGAAGATTTTATGCATAAATAATTAATATATTTAATAAAATGCAATTTGAAAAAGAAACTTTGTTTTGGGTCTCACCCCCTTAATGAGAGGATGCATTTGATATATATATAGTATTAGAATGTGATTCAAATTTAACCGACCCCTATAGTTACGACGTTATCTTTATTATTTTTCCGGCTTGGAAATAGCAAGCATTGAGATGATTCATAAAATCAAAACAAATCTATAAATTTATTACTTTGTTAAATCGCAAATCCTTTCGTGGTTTCCATCGCTACATAACAACCCCCATCTCCGAAAAAAGCTTATAGATACTATCCATGTTCTATTTGCGAATACGGCATAATATGATGAATAACCCAATTGAATTGGTTATTATGCAAGATCCATCTAAATGAAATTTTAAATAAATACATCCAATTCAAAACATCGTTTACGTTAAGTTTGTATTGCTAAATAAACGTTGTCTTCTTTCGATACGAAGAGGCTAGGGCTTCAGTAAACGTGGTTAAAGTTGTATATTGAAGTATTGCAACTTTCAATAAAGCTTCAGCATATGTTCAGTCTTGTAAGTATAAGACTTTTATATAGTATTAATTTACTCTAAAGTTTTAATTAATGCATTCTCTCTTAGACGTTGGTTTTAATCACTTTCGAGATATTTCCTACACTCAAGGGGCAAAACATAAGATCGGGGTTAAAATAACGCCGTTTAAGACGTCAATATCTATTTCACAATATCGACGTTGAAGAATCAGATTCGAAGAACAAATAACGCACCTGTTAAAATTATCTATTGCATATTTATGGTTGTATTATTTTGTGTTTTACGCAAGCATTTCGATGATCTAATTCAATAATCCTAGAATGTAATCTTTCGCCATATGCAATAAATCAGTATAGCAGCCAGTGAAAGTGCATATTATATTATTAGCAATTTGCGCGATCATGCAATAAATAAATGTAATGATCAAAAGCATTCTTTTCTAAAAAAAAAAATACTTGCAGCGCTGTACTTAAGTGTTTGAACTACCTTTAGGTGCATCCTTTCCTTCCATGAATCCTCCACCGACTTGACTTTGCTCTTGTCCAGTAATTGCAATTCCACCTCCTTTTATTACATGTCCAACAAGCTGCGAAATTAATATAAATAAAGACATTTTATCATGAAAGTAGTTAAAAACTAGAAAATAAATAAAAATAATTTAATTTATCAACAACGCGTTCAATATGTAGGGCGACCTATTGACAATACAATTCATACTTACTACGATGTGTAAGAAAATAGGTATTGAGAAAGTGATCCTTTTTTATAATAATTATTAAGACAAGCAGCCAGCACTCGCATTATTTTTATCTAACCTAGATCATCACCTAAATATATTTAGATGGCGTTTATTATAGTGTTTATAGCATTCAATCTCATATTTAAATCATTACTTCGCGTGAAATTTCCAGCTTAGACCTTTAATCTTTACGATAATTAATAAGCCATTTTCTCATTTTTTTCGACATATTCCTTAAGAAATCCATTCTTTATTTTTACTATTCATAATTTATTATTTTTTTTTATAATATATATTTTTAATTAAGTTCAAAATGGGTATCCGTATGCTGTATACATCCGTATAATGTTGACAGTTGTTCACTGGCTTAAATTCAATACTCTTTGGCTATATTCACGTTATATCTGACCTCTTCCGCTACCCTCCATTAGTCTATAGTAGCGGTTCATAAACTGGAGTCTAAGAACCGCTGCTCTATTATATAAAATATTTATCTAAGCTTAAACAATATATTTTCGTGGAATTACTTACAGAAAAAAATTTAAGATCTATTTTGACCAAGAAATGTTTGTTTATTTGTTTGAAAATTAAATCTCAAAAACGATGTTAAATGTTAGGACGGGGTCTGCCAAAAAAAAATTGCTCAAAAGGGGGTCCACGGGCAAGTTTTTTAAAATGCTGGTTTAGGGGATGCTGTTGAAAAATGATGCGTTATCATCATATTGTTCGTGCTGGAGATAATTAGATTTTAGGCGAAATCTGCAACCGACCTCTCCTACCACAGTTCAGCGTTTGCATGATCGAATTTCCATGCAATTAAAACCACTCATTCGTATGCTAGTCTAGTTTAAACAAATTTCGGACTTACCCTGTTGTGGAATCCTCGCCCGACTCTTTCCCCGTTGACCCAAATCTGCCACTCTCCAGTTCTTCCGTTCCATGACTGACATGAGTGGTACCATCTGTTGGGAGCAATTTCAGATTAATGCCATAAGACAACCACCATTTTCTCTTTGCTTTTTAACAAGTGACGGCAATGAACTCGACATTATAATTGGCAAATCGTGACGATCAGGCCTTAAAAACAGATTAAGTGAGAATCGCCGTTTATAAAGCTGCGTATACAAATTGCATCGCGGTATCGAAATTTCAGTTCACAGTTAACACGTTCCGTGCCACGTCCACCGTATATGGTGGACGCGGCGCGGATTTCTTTCGGACGTTTTCTTCCTCCATTTAAATACGATTTAACAAGTTATTTATTTTCTATTCAATGGAATTAGCACATGCAAATATTAAATAAACAGAATATAATAAATATATGTTTATATATAACACATAAAGGCATAAAATTAAAATAACTAAAATATACATATAAAATATGTTTAAATATTATAAAATTATGTTTAAAATAAAATATAACTTTATATAATGTTACCACCTATACATTGAAACAATTCAAACACATATGAGGTGATTTTGGACGATTAGGACAACATCTTGCGACTTTTTTTGCATTTTTTTTTCGCTTCCCGGAGATCGAGAATTTGTCAGTCAGTCAAACAGTCTCCAAAAAGCGAATCCAGCGTCTCCCTGTTACATATTTCTACGATTTACAAATGTTAACTTTACGAACGTCTTTCTTAAATGTCTTTAAGATGGACAACTGTCTAAATATCTTTCGAGATCGACCTCGAAACTTGCATTCCTACCCTTGTCTGTTCGCACTTGCTTATCTTCACTTTTTTTTTGTTAATTTAACTAATAGTTGAGTCAAGCTTGTCGATCTAAGATAAAACAACACCTGAGAGAAGATGCGCCATATATTGTCCATGTTTATCCCGTGCATTTCAATTTTGCATCGCTATCCCTTCTGTTTACGCACCGACTATCGAATTTGGGCGTGGAACGTGTTAAGCAGTTATAATGAAACAACTGACCTACCGACATTTGTATGATAAAAATCCGACTTTGACATCTCAATAGAAGGAACTATATTTTATTATACTCCGAAAACGGCAAATGAACAAGAACAAGAACAGAAATATAATGGAATAAATGCAAAGTGGATAGAAAAATATGCACATAATTTATTCGTTTATGTTATTTAAAATAAATCTGATCCCGATGGAATTCATGGGGTTTCATAGAACCGGTTGGCAAAATTTACCCTCAGTTCATTCTATGCGATACATTAAGAGCACTCAAGTTCTTATCACCGTTTTGTAAAAATAAGAAAGAAGCCCGCGAAATGCACTTTGAATTCCACCAACCCATTTTGGGTTGGTGGATAATAATCCTGAATTTCGCACTGCTATTTAAATAGTATGAGCCAGATAACTTGGGTTTTATCCAGATATCTATATCTCCTGTTATTTCGGACGATCGAGAGTGTATTTCGTATGTGCTATGTCAAATTATGAAAATTCTTCCAAATGCGACGCAAAAAATGACAAACCGTAACAGGCAAATTCGGTAACATAAATTGGAAATAGAATCTGATGATATATTAATATGTTTTAAGTAATAATTAAATATAAAATAGAATGTATGCAAACACAACGCAAATCATGCCGTTGTTAATTGACACGTTGGTGGCTTTTAATAATATTTTGTTGATAGGTGATGATGGTTCAATTTACGAGAGCGTAATTAAATTTTAATAGTTTGGATATGGGGCTGATATTAGAGCTTGTAAAAGGAGATGTCCCAGTTTCTGTGTTTATGAACTGTTCTCCCACGTTTTATCGCTCTTCTTGGTCAATTTGCGAGACGAACGGTGCTGCGATTGCGGTTTATACAGCATTTAGATTCACTCGGAAGGAAAGTGGTTGGGCAGGTTTCGGTGTCTCGGCGAAGATTCAGAATATCGAATTCGATTTGCGGAAACGCGATTCATTATGTAGTGCTATTTTGTAATCCCGGGGATAGATGCAGTCGAAAGTGTACTTCCGCCGCAATGAATATCGGTGGATATTACATATAATTTTCGACCAATTTTCAACCCTAATTGGAACTTTTTGTGAATAAATCGAGATTTTAATTAGGAAGAGTTTTCGCATATTTAGGTATTTCGCATATTTAATAAAAAAGTTCAAATTTGTATATTATACAACATTATAATATATAAATCCCTTCGTTATTAAATAGACATTCCGATTACTTTGGCAGTCATTAGATCTCTTTTTTGTAAACATATTCAGGTTTAGGAGCATAACATAATTTTAGCTGCATTTTTGAACCGGTTTGCTCTCAGGCTGTGCTCCATGGGGCTGAAAGAACCATCGGGATGTAATAACACTTCCTAGTTTAATTCCCCTATTTTATACGGTGTCAATTTTGCTTTCTGAGGACGCGCATATTAATATTAAATCATGGAAATGGTTGGCATCGCGATTATTTAAACCGGATTGTCCATGCACAATTTTGCCGACAAAATCTCACACCATTTAATGTGGTTATTGGGTGTGATTCGATAGTGACCATTGATACGCGATGGCGCTCTACTTTGAGGCAATCTATCATCAAATTGACGAAATTGATTTAATGCCAAACTGGAACACGTCAAGCTTATATTATGCAATGGATTTTTTTTTTAAAAAACCCGCATGATAAAGTGGATCCTTTGACGAAAGCAAATTACCCTTTCATACGAAAAAAATAATTTTATTCCCCTTCCTTCCTCCTCCTCTTTTTTCATTCTCATTCCTCTTTTTATTGTATTCCTCCCAGCATTTGATGCGAGATGGATTATACAATTCATTTTATACATACAAGATAATAGAAACTTTTATTTAGACATGAGCTTTTGACTCCATGTAAAATAATTAAATTATATATACCGTTTATAAATTGAGTTAAAAATTAGCAAATGACTCGCACAATCCCGATAGTTCTTTTTTAATGCCACGAACTCTTCAACTGGTATTGATTATGTAACTCTACACTGTCTATGTTGCCTTTTTTTCTTAAACAAGTTTATTAATTTCTTAAAATCAGCCCTATTATATCACAGTATTCGAATATCATCATATTTTTAATAATAGTGGGTAGCAATTTTATAATTGCTATACATTTTATTTAATACCAATATTTATCGAACTTAATTAATAGTTTCACTCAAATACTATTTTTCATTCAAATTCATATTAATGTTTCTTGATTACTTTTTCTATTATATTTTCCATACAAATGCAATGGAAACAACATAATCATTCACTTTATGTTAATCTACGATTGGCGATTTTTCATTGAAGAATGCTAATGCAATTTCTTTGCTTCAGAACTAAGACGGTCATAAATCATTGTGCTTATAAAATTTAAATAAATAATTTTGTAATGTGTCTGAAGAAATATCATTAAAAGCCGTTTATAAAAAATGATTATATTTAAAATATTTTCATTGTTTTGTATAGTTTATATCTAGAATTTATATCATTAAAATTCCCTGTAATCGTTTGAAAATATGGGATGAAATTTGTATGCCGTTTTTGTTGTTGTTGTTTTTGTCGCTAATTTTTGGATATCGTTAACAGCAAAAAAAAAACACCATAGTTTAAATGATATCCATATCCTGTAAATGTGCATAAGTAGAATTTCTTCTGTGAAAGTGTTAAATACTCGTATTAATGCGCCAAATTTAAGGGTGGAAAACATATGCTGCATAATTCATTCGCTGCAAGATACTATGATATACGCACGCAAAACAGGCAAGATATCATAGCAAAATATTGAATCAACACCAATCGAAATAGTTAACATTAATAAAGTTTTTCTCAACATTCGCGTATTTTTACGAGGGAAATATTAACGGCATTTTTAAATCTGTATTTAAACGTTTAAATACATACGTAGCCTTCATATATTTTTATATTTAATCCTAGATTTTCGCAACTTGATGTGGATTTTCCATTGTAAATTTAATCGGTTAATTTTGCTTCGTCCCTCGCGACTATTTATATGTATAAATACATAGAAAATCGACTGTGTCTCTCTTCTTCTCTTTTAAAAAGCTCTTCGGTTACTTTTAAATTATCTTCAAACACATCACACATTGCGTCTTTGAACATAACGACTTGGCAGTTTATTATGAGAGTATGTTTTGATTTGCATCTTTTTTATACTAAAAATTTACATTTTGCATATTTTTTAATGCGGATGGCATTCATGAATGTTTCAAACCGCTCTCACTTTGGTCGTTTAAAGTGATATTCTCGTGTTTTCCATTTAGCTTTAGTAGTTTTCAACCATTGAATTTCACTCGTCTGCCCTTTGACTTTTGAGCGCCGACCATCAAAGGCTTTTGATTTCTACTTAAACTCTGAAATAAAACGAACTGCCTAGTTTGAAATGCAATTACTATAGAAATCTAAAACGACATCGTTCTAATTATAATGTATATAACGATGGCATGCCCGTCTAGATTGATTTTCAGAAAGATGCTAGAGCAGATATAATTTCTCATGTTGTTGTATCAATTTCATTAATACTTTGGTGTACATTATATTTTTCAATCGAAATGGAGAACTTGTACTTATACGATATTTGGTTTAATAACACGTGCCAAAATGATTTCATTGATACATTTTTAATTTAAAAAAAGCGATTTTAATTAGATGTTATTTCTTGCCTTTTAAACTTCATATTTATAATTGAATTATCATCAATCCTGTTATAACATTATTAACGACTTTTCACAGTCCAGATACTTTCCATAGCCTATTGATGTCGTCAATAACTTTTATTTTTAGTATACATTTCATAAAGAAACATTTATTTTGATTTCATTTGACATTTTATAGATTGAAGGGAGTTTTGATATCTTAAGCTCATTATTCTTATTTCCAAAATTTAAGCGAAATTTATTAAGTTTACCTTACTTAAAATTTATCGAGTGGCAATTTAATACTTTTTATAGCAATTTAAATGACAACAAATATTTACAACGTGAATTTTAACTTATAATATAGGCAATATAAACAAATCATAAACTCTTCTAGGTAATCGTTTAATGTCTGCTTCGCAGCACGTTTTTTAGTTGGGGAAACAATAAAGAACAATATTAATATCGCAAATAATATTTGTATACTTTTTCATAGAAATATTTTATCTTCAAATAAATATTTCAGTTTAAAGCTTTCCGTACAACAAATATTTTAATTTAATATGAATCGTCCCATCTTTATATATTTTTCCACGAGTTTTTTTTTATTTGTCAAATGGTATTTGCAGACGTTCAAGCCAATTTCCCCAACCATGCATATGCAAGTTTTACGCACAATTTACAAGCTTTAATAATTATCTTTTCAATCAATTGATTCTGTTCGATATAAAAAAAATCTTTAAGAATTACAAAAAATCCGATTAATTGTATATATTTTTGTACGGGGTTAAATCTGCAGTAAAGTTTACAGCATATTGTTTTCATCGCTTTTTGTGTACAAATATAAATATAATTTTATTATGAAATCTCAAACCGTAAATGCAATATTGCAAGTCGTATAATGATGCACATATATGGATTGATTCCATTGATTTCCCTAGCGAAAATTTGTGCCACATGCATATCTCATTCAAATCGACAGATACTTTAAATATTACACAATTTACTCGTTTGCTCTATTTACTATTCAAATTCAAGGCAAATTTCTTATAATTGAATTACATTTTAGGAATATTCTATTGTAATTAATTTTCGACGACTTTGTCACATATATCTAGCTGAATGACATTTGTCATGTTGACTTTGAGGGTATCAATTGTCTGTAAACACCCCCAAAGGAAGAAGCCCAAAGGCGTTAAATCGCACGATATCGGATACATGCTCTCAAATCGTTCGTGCAGAATGTCCATCATGACACGTCTTGTTGGATCCACATGGCATCGGCATCCATATCATCCAGTTTAGGCCGCAATAAGTTATTTATCATCGAGCTGTAATGCTCGCCGTTGACGGTTATGACAATGACCAGATTCATTTTGAAAGAAATACGGACCGATGATTCTGCCAGACCAAAATCTGCACCAAACAGTGCCTTTCTCGAGATTTAGTGCTGTTGTATCTAGGGGTCCCAAATATTCGTAAAATCAATTATTCGAATATCGAATGTGAAATTGGTAAAATATTCGAATATTCGAGTATTCGAATATTTTATATATGTAGACGAGGATGATTCAAATATAACCCGGAATTTTTTATTAGTGTTATTATATAAAAATATAAATGGAGCATCTTATTTTTCTATAAAGTTCCCTTCATTAGAAATAAATTTACTCCCTCAGGAAGGAAGGTTCTTGATCCCATCATACAAAGAGGGCGAAAAGTATCACCTTCTGTTGCGCAACGCGTTTTCTCGTAGACAAAGACTAGAAATCAAGTGAATTTTTTTTTTAGGAAGGTTTTTGGTTTTAGCGAAATCAAAAGGATCAGAATTTTATTTACTTTTCAGCAATACATATTTTTTTAAAAAAAAGTGTATTGGACCTTCTACTTTTAAGCTTGACCGTAATTTCATTTTTATTGAGCCTGCTATTGAAAAAACACTCTCAGTTGTCATTGAATTTGGTTTTATCGACAATATCTAAAATATCACCCTTTTTTGGCATGATCGATATTTTTGAATAGTTTTTTAATAAACTTTACACAAATTCAATAAAATAATTTCAATAAACTTGGCACTTTTTTGCATTTCTTTGGTGCTATTTCGATTGGCAGAAGAACATCGAGCAATTTTCTTAAAAAATATATAACGAATAATATTCGAATAATTTTACAAATATTCGAATATACGAATATTGGAAAACGGGCAAATATATTCGAATATCGAATATTCGATTGGGACCCCTAGTTGTATCTTATGTAGATTGGTATTGTCCTAAATCCGTCAATTTTTGCTTGTTTGACACACCCATTCATCCAAAAATGGCCCATTGCACTATTGAACTATTCTCAATAAATTTGACAAATATTTCTTTAACAACATGGCCGCTAACCTAACAAATTTTGAGCGTCTCTGTTGAAATATCCTATATATAATATTCCATAGAATTAAAATTATAACTAAATCTGAAATATGAACACCGCTTGTAATTTGCAAGTAGTAGTTCACTTACTTCACAATACATTCATTTAATTTTGCACTTATATTAAAAAGAAATATGGATGGCGTTGGTTTGTCATTCTCTAAAAAACACGTTGTTGGGTCATTCAATTCACATTATAGAATGCCGAAAGCTTCTGAAACGCCCGTGATTTAATTAAGTATTTTATACGATAGCTGAACGTGTCGTCATAATTTCGCTATTTATGCCCATTGTTCAGTATTACATATTAAAATGGCAGTTATTGAATACGTACTTGTTTAATCTGAGTGGGTAGTTGAGTCTGTAGAATGTGTGTCCTGCGACAGAGAGACTGTAGTAGCTGGCCCTGTCCGTGTTGGACACCCACGAGGAGATTGCTTTTGGATGATCTCCAACTGTTGATGGAATAAAATCATTATATAATACAACCGTTCATTTTAGATTATCGTATTAATATTACTTGAACCTATCATATTGGATGATATGCGATTTTTACTTTACATAAGACGCATCTGATACGCCTGAAACAATACAATTGGTTACGGTCCCTCCCAAGCAAATATCCCTCTCGACTATCAAAACACTTTCTAAGCTTTGATATTTACCCTGCATAAAATGTGTTAATTAACATCAATCTCGGCATATTCATATGAAGATAATCTAATAGAGTCCGATAATCTTTCATGTTAATTTTTAAATGCAATTATTATTTGTAATGCGTTTATGGTTGCCATTTACTTTACCTGCGTATGAGAACAGGGGATGGTCGTTGGAATGGTTGTTGAATTTCGTCCACAGGCATAAGGTGAATTCTTTAAGGTCTGGAATTTGAGCTTTGTATTGCACGTACTGGAAGTATAGATCCTGGCTGAAACCAATTTTGTACAGACCACAATCGTCGTCAGGAGATGGTACGAGCGTTCCGGATGCGGGGGCGGAATTGAATTCTTGAGGGTATTGATTTATTAAGGACGGCCCGTATGATCCCAGTTGGTTTATTTTTCCAAACCTGAAAATGAAATATAATATTACTTCACATAAAAATATTATTTTAACCGCCTTTACGGTATAACCTTAATTATCCGAACAAATATGAACATGTATTTGATCGGATAATGCAGCAAACATTTTTTATTTATTTTTCAACCTCATAATACACGTTTTTCTTATCATTAAAATGATTTTTTAGCAATATTTTCAATAATTAATTTCATACTCAAAATCATGTTGACTTTCGATGAACGTTCGAAATATCAAAATAAACAGAAATCAAAAGGTATTAAGCCTAACAAATATGAAGGACGCGCTATAACTTCCCGTTTTAGTTTTAAAAGTCGATTGATAACGAGTAGGGCTTGCAATCAATCGTCATATTGAATTTACCGGTCGACGGTAAAATTCCTCAGTTACCGGTTATTTGCCGGTAAATGGGATAAATATAGATAAAAATTGGATTTAAGCACAAGTTCAGCTTTTAAAATTTTAACACAGATAAAAGAACTTGGATATTAATTACAATAAAAACATGAAAAACAGCGCGTATAAGAAAATAAATACACAAAACGAAATAAAATATAGCGTGTTTGCATTGGAATGAAATAATAACTAATCTTTTATTTATATTAAAAAATATGTTTTTTTTTCTTCGGTATAATAATTTTTCAGGATCAAAACATAGACTTGAACCGAATTCTGTACATATTTGTCCCGCAGATGAAAACGCTCGTTTTGATTCAACAATGACAAGCCATTATTAAATATCTACATCCATTTTTTCCGAGTCCTAAATAAGATATTTCTCTCCGAATAACATTGTTTATATCTTTTTCGGTTTGTCCTCTTTGTTTTTATCATTTTTTCCCCTTTAATTGCTATTCGTAGTTTTTCTTCCAATGTTCATAATGAGGCTATTTCGGTTACATCTTCATATTTTTGTACAAAAATATTATTATTCTCATTCTTTGAAAATTCATCCTCAATCTTATCGTTAACTTTCGCCATAATTGTAGTTGTATTTATATTAAATATTCCATATGCATCAAACTCATTGACTGTATCAGGATCATAATTAACTATGTACATCGGAATATATCGTACTTCTTTCTCTATTCCGATAAAATACCGGTAATTACCGTTGGCGGTGTTTGTGATTTGTCGAGAAACCGGTAAATCGGTAATGCAAACACTAATGACTAGGGTATCCAATCCCGGGATCCCGGACAATTTTAGGTACTTAAGAATCCCGGGATTAGAAAACGTAATCCCGAAAATTTCGGGATTGAAATGTTTATCTAACAGAAATCGTACATCTCACTAACACGATGAAGGCTACTATATCGAGACATTCCCGATGAAATCTAGACGCTTGGAAACAGTGGCGTAACTACTAATTGGCGAACTTAGGCGACGCCTAGGAGCAGTGACTGTCTAATCTATGTATACATATATAGTGTACATGTATGTTTTTCAAAATTGTTATAGTAATCTTTCGCTACCGGTGATGTATTTACTACACCTCGACTCTAATAATGCGAATATCGATATGAAATATATTCGATACGGGGTCCAGAATTTTTGTATTCATCCATAATATAATTACGAATCACATCAAAGTATTATAGTACATAAGTATTCATCTTCAGCGACGGAAATAAATAATTTGTCGGGAAATCGGGAATTTTTCGAATTTCAGTCCATGTCTCAGCAGAAAGGATTTTTTTCAGTCACATTGATGATGTTATACGAAAATGAGGGCTCGCGCGGTCATCAACTCGAACTAGCGTTTAAATATCTGATGAAGATACTTCCAACGAGTTTGGAAGCTGAGCGTGCATTTTCAGCAGCAAGTTACCTGACTTCCAAAATCAGATCTAGACTAAATGACGAAACATGTTTAATGTTAATGTTACTTTGGGCATATTTTTAAAATAACATTTGAATTTTTTAGTGTTTTTTTTAAATTTTATTTTTATCTTTTCTTAAATAAATAAAATTCTTTGGCCTTCAAATGATTTTTTATATTGAACAAATGGCCTTATTAGTAATTTTTGATCAAATTTATCAATGTAATTTCTTAAAATATTGAAAATCCCAATCCCGGGATCCCGGGACTGGTCCCGGGATTGTCTAATGAAATCCCGAAATCCCGAGATCGAAATTTTGGCTCGGGATTGGATTCTCTACTAATGACAACAAATTAGAATAACGGTTAATTAAAAAAGGCTATTTTAAGCTAGCTGATATTTGTATACACAAAATGCACGTAAACTATTTGTGTTCAATTTTGAAGCTACATTTTTTAGCATTTTTAGCGGATTTACTTTGTACAAGGTTTGATCCTTTAGAACTAGTCCATAATGTTTGTTTTAATAATATTTTACTTAAATATAATATTAGTGACATCTGTACACAATACGCTAAATAAATACGTTTGATTAAAAACAGAACTCGAATGAGGTCGTACGAAAATAATAGATTTCATTCGGGATGGTCTAATACTCGTATATTAAAATAGAACTTTATTTATGAACATTTTTTTGTATAATGGTAAGGACATTTTTGAGACTTAAACAGCAAACGTTAATTGTCTTAATGTCATAGAACAACTCAATGCTTGATTTCCCTCAACAATAAATTTTCATTGTGTCGGCTCATTGATTTCTATTAAAGCTCCCACTGAGAAGCCATCTTTTATTGAAGAACCGATTATTTCCTGTGCAACAAGTATGGAAAATTATTAATGCGAACTAAATGGTCACACCAGATTGCGGGACAGAATTGTGTTCACTAATTTAAGGGTGACGAAATAGTGCTCTGAGAATGTTTCCGTTTACTCGAAAGGTCTCTTCATTTTAATTAAATGTCGTAATTAAATCAAATTCTAGCGTTCGTAGTTGTGATCAAATTTCGTACGGTATAGGGCAATTATAAAGTTGATTAATTGTAACCGTGCCTGCCGTAATCGAGGTGCGCTCTGATATCTCAACGTAAATCAAACCACCCCCTATTAGCATTCATATTTATTCTTTACATCGAAATCACTCACATGTGACTGTTCACCATTGCAATTTATGTTCACCTCGCTTGGGGTATTTTAAATGCGACTTGAATACATTTTTTTTTAAATAAACCCCGAACCGGGTTGAACCGTTGCTAAAATTAACTTTAAGCTGTTCAATCTGGTGAATTGGGAAGAGCATATTTACTAGCTAAATATTTCGAATGCCATTCATATACATATGACGTTTAAACTCATCCGGTGCTTCGTATTTAGCCACGCAATTATAATAACTCGATTGCTCGTTTAGTCATTCATGGTAATCAACGAGTTTAAAAGTGAGAAAGTTTAATGACTTCTGAACACAAATCGTGATTCAAGCGATTGTAATTTGAAAAATTTCATAAATATGTTTTTTTTTTAATAAATCAACAATCACTACAGCGTCATTACATTTCTATATTTCTTATAAAGCGTACACTTTTATTCTGAAATATAGAATAAAATATGTTTCGCAATTGAATTCAAGGGCAATAGTGTGATTACCTGAACTATACCCTCCTATAACGCTGAGATAGGGACCACAGTATAGGAAAAAACGCTATAGAAAGGTAGGCGCCCATACAAAATTTGGGGCTAAGTTTTTTCAATTGTTAATTATTTATTTCCGTCGCTGCAGATGAATACTCATATACTATAATACTTTGATGTGATTCGTAATTATATTACGGAGGAATACAAAAATTCTGAAGCCCGTATCTATCATATTTCATATCGATAATCCCATTATTAGAGTCGAGGTGTAGTAAATACATCACCGGTGGGGAAGGTAAATATAACAATTTGAAAAACATACATATACGCTATATATATATATATATACATAGATTAGACAGTCGCTTAAGTTCGCCAATTAGTAATTACGCCACTGTTACCAAGCGTCCAGATTTCGTCGGGAATGTCTCGATTTAGTAGCCTTCATCGTGTTGGTGAGGTGTACGATTTCTGTTAGATAAAAATTTCAATCCCGAAATTTTCGAGATTACGTTTTCTAATCCCGGGATCCTTAAGTACTTAAAACTGGATCCCGGGATCCGGGATCCCGGGATTGGATTCCCCAGTTGTGAATGATGAAATTCTATTACATCTGACAATTAAACACATCTACTTCCTATGATAAGTATATCTATGATGCTTGATTAAAACTATGAAGCTAAGGAGATTGTTTATTAGAGAACTATTCCATCATCACTAGTGACCTTAAACTACCACATCGTTTAGATTTAATGTTTTAAAATATCCACAAGGCGTTATGATTCCATCGAACAGTGCTTGTTTAACTGAGATATTTTAATGATTCATGGGAAAGTCGTCATAATGATAGACTTTCGGACCGGATCTTCTATACAAATTACGGGTCCCTGTATGTTTCTCGGCTTTATAAATCTTGTTATGTTTAAAATACTACTAGAAATAAAATTATTTTTCTAGAATTTCGCAAATATTTTTTATCGACTTGCATCGCCTAATTGTTGGTTCTCCCCCCCAATGAAAATTTGATTCATTACCTGTCATCCAGCGGTTGTTGCTGTTGAGAGAAAACGTTTCCATGATAACTGACGCTCAACGAATGTCGTCTCTCCGGCGGGTTCCAATTTTCTCCTAATATCTGCCCAGAAGATGTTGTGACAATCGCCATCATTAATATCACAGCACTAAGCCTGGCTCCAGACATTTTAATCTTGGCAGTCTTCATGGGTTAGTCTGAAGGGTTTCGATGGGTGCGAATCTGCAACAAACAAATATAACACGTAAATGCTCGTTGCAATTTGTCGTCGGTCGAATATATCCGTGATAATTGGAATTTTGCGAATTGTTGGCATTTTTTGTCGCTAGAGGCGCTCACAATAAAATTAATTGCACTAGATTGCGGGACCATTAATTTTATGGGATGCCAGTACTCTTCCCTTGTGCAAAAAATCCATGTATTATGCCAACCATTGTTAATGCATTGTTTGATGTAGTGCTTTAATTAGATAAAATTGAAGAGACAAAAATAATCCCTTGTTTCGACCACATTTAATTCACATAGCGAAACTATTTTAATGTATGGAATTCCAGTCAACACATTACATACAGGCAGTTCTGCTCATTAATGCGGGCAATCTTTCAACGTCATGATATTTGTACATACAATTTCATTAATTGTGACACAACTAATATATAAAATAACGTCATTCGTTTCAATATTTCAACGGAAAGACTATCTTTTTGATTTAAAAATACGCTACCCGCACGTAACATAGAACATATGAACATGCTTCTTGTAATGTGTTAATTAGGTGATATCAAGAAAAAATAACACTTTATCATCGATTTATAAATGAAACGGGCACAGCTATATATTGATCGATGAATTTCTAAGTTCCCGACATTAATTATATTATGCCATTTGAGTAAGCACAAGAATCTCATTCCTATATGGAAAGTTGATTAACTCGTATTTATCAAGGATCGAATAATCACGACACAGATGATATAATATACTTCATGTATATTTCCATTAATTGGTTTTAAAAGTTGGAATTTTAATACAAATTCGCACAATAACTTTTTATAAGAAACAATCCAAATTAAATGCTCATGAAAATGTGATAATATTCCATTCGTTCCAACTATTCGTTTAAAAAAAACAGTGTGAAAAATGTGCTCGTTAGGTCCAATTTAATTTTTACGCCCCTTTACTGAATGAGGGAAACGACGGTTCAATTGCGTTAAAGTAATCTTTTTATTTTTCCCCGGAAGAACGAATGTATTGCTTTGGACGGACATTTGAATGATTGGATCAATTATAAGTTTATTTAGAACATCCATTGGCAGGTCTTGAGATCGAAGACTCTTGAAACTCTCAAAGCTTTGATGCTTTGAACGCTGTTTCAAGGCTTGATTAAATATGAACATAAACGATTCCAGATATTAATTTTGCCTGTATTATCTTGTGTTCGCACGCTATATTTTAGAGACCTTGTATTTAAGCTCGCTGCGCTTTGAGCATTTTTTTTACTAAATACGCGAATAATCTTTGGTCACCCTAATATATACGCTTTTTTCAAGTGATCGATGCTATTTGATTATTATTTTATTTTATTTATTTCATGGAATATCAACAGCTGTTCACACACAATACAAGATACAATAAACAACTTAAAGCTAATTAAAGATATTTTTGCATATTTAATATTTTTGCAGTCGGTAAAGGTCCCTGTTGTAACACCATTGCATCATTTAATGACGAAACAGTAGTATAAACTTTGATATCGTCTGCAAAGCACAATAGTTTAGAAGACTGTAAATAAGTATCTACATCGTATATGAATATTACAAGCAACAGAGGACCAATCAAGGACCAATAGGTGCAGGAACCCACCCCGAGATGTAATTGTTGACGACCACAGCTTGAGTTCAATTATCTAGCTAAGATCTTTTTTTAAATTTTATACTGCAATTGCTTTTTTAAAAGTCGAACTTGCGAAAAGTCTATAATTTTGCGTTGCTCTGTAAATCCTCACATGGATACCTTAATATTTTTTTTAAATTTTTTTGCCAAATCTAAACTTATATACTATTTAATAAAATGCCATTTTGATATCCATGCTTAAAGTTGAATAGTTAGAATACGTAAAACGAAAAAATGCAATCATCTCATAACAAGCTATTCCCGTGTACTGCAAACTTTCCGTATCAAATAATGAGCTTTAATTAATATTTAACTATGCAGAGTTGTAAGGACATCGTTGAGAAAAATGGAAATACATTAAGCGAAGATAGAATACAACATTTTTAAAGCTTCCTTAGAGCTATGTAAACATCCATATTTTTTTAGACTATGAACACAGACAATACAGATAAAAATATTGGATTTTATTCCTTGCATTTGACTGAAAGCTAATGAAAGAACGTTCTTTTCATTTTTCGTACTGCGCGTTCTCTCTTTAATGTCTCTTATATTTTAATGAAATAGGAAGACATTTTTTGGTTTCTATTCTATTACTTCAATTATAATGGCGAACTTTCGGCAAACTTTATAAACTATCCGATGCACATAAATGTCTAATTAAAAACGTATACTCCAAAGTTTTTCATATAATTGGCATGATAAATATTTTGTTTTATGTATGCATGCAATAGCTTAAATGGATTAAATCCTGGACTCTTATTATAATGGTTCGGGTTCAAATCCAGATTGTGGAAAAAATTTCACCGTACCAACAAATTTGTAAGATCGGAAATATTAATATTTCTGATCGATCCAGATTTACCCTGATTTTCTGGATTTTAAAAAGTAAATGCTGGGGCAATTAATAAAGTCGTGCAGGGACACCCATGAGTGTGTGATTGATTTTGCAACAATAATTAAATTATAATTTATATATAATGATAATTTCGCTACTCACTCATAGATTATCTCCTCTCCTACCTTTCCAAATAATCCTATCCTTACTTTTTACCACGTGTGGAAGGCAACGGAAAACCACCACATTAAATCATCTCCCAAGTAAGATCTCCCATGGAGATCCCCTAAATCCGACATAGGATATGACACATCAAGATTCATGCTTTGATGGACGTCATAAGGACATTAAAGAAAGTAATTTAAGAAATTTGAGAAAGTTTGAGAAAGCATCGACAATTATTACGGTCCGAATTAAAATCATGACCTGCGTAGATCCTCGCTTTCTTTCGACTACTTCCTATTCTAAAGTATCGCTAATCTTCCAAAAACAATACTTTTATACGTTATGAAATAAATTTAAATTTAAATGAACGTTGATTCTCTTCGTGAGCCCCAATACTTTTTTTTCATCTCGAGAATTTCAAAAAATTCACAAAATTAAAAATTCTCATTTCTTGAGGTATTTTCTATTTGGAATGTCTAGGGTTGGGGCTGAAATTTGCAATGATTGGCAAGTTGTTTATAGTTTTACACTAAAACAAATGTTAATAATCCATTTCGAACAATAGATATATTCAATTCATTGGATTTTCGGTCACGACTAGGGAATCCAATCCCGGGATCCCGGACAGTTTTAGGTACTTAAGAATCCCGGGATTATAAAACGTAATCCGGAAATTTTCGAGATTGAAATTTTTATCTAACAGAAATCATACACCTCACCAACACGATTAAGGCTACTAAATCGAGATATTCCCGACGAAATCTGGACGCTTGGAAACAGTGGCGTAACTACTAATTGGCGAGCTTAGGCGACACCTAGGGGCAAGTAAATGTCTAATCTATGTATACATATATACAGTACATATATGTTCTCAAATTGTTATATTAACCTTTCCCTACCGGTGATGTATTTACTACACTTCGACTCTAATAATGGGAATATCGATATGAAATATAATAGATACGGGGTTCAGATTTTTTGTATTCCTCCGTAATATAATTACAAATCACATCAAATTATTATAGTATATAAGTATTCGGGAATTTTGCGAGTTTTAGTCCGAGTCTCAGCAGAAAGGAATTTTATCAGTCACATTGATAGTGCTATACGAAAATTGGGGCTCACGCGATCATAAACTTGAACTAGCATTTAAATATCTGATGACGATAGCTCTAACGAGTGTGGAGGCTGAGCGTGCATTTTCAGCAGCAAGTTGCCTGACTTCTAAAATCAGATCCAGACTAAATGACGAAACACTAATGTTTAATGTTAATGTTACTTCGGGCATATTTTCAAAGTGTTTTTTTTTTAATCTTATTTTAATCTTTTCTTAAATAAATAAAATTATTTGACCTTCAAGTGATTTTTATATTGAACAAATGGACTGATTAGTAATTTTTGATCAAATTTATCAATGTAATTTCTTAATATATTGAAAACCCCAATCCCGGGATTCCGGGACTGATCCCGGGATTGTCTAATGAAATCCCGGGATCGAAATTTTGGCTCGGGATTGGATTCCCTAGTCACGACGTTGTGCACTGTAAAAAATTATATTTTTACTGTTTTTAAATACATTTTCCATTTATCAAAATTTCTCGAGAAAAGAATATTATAGAGAAATCCCAAAGCCTTCTCAATACCCATTGGATGCCTTTATGTTTTATAAACAATATCAAAGAGACCATTGCTATTGAAAAATGCCTTTCACAAAAATATTGCGATATTAATTTAATCAATATTCTAATCGATTGGAGAGGAATGGCCTTTTATGATTTATTTTTTATTTTTGATTGACTGTTATTAAATTTACGATGCTTCCACATTGACTGCTATTTCCAATGCGAGGATTTGACACACGTCGTTGAATGGCGAAAATCCTTGGCATTTAATATCCATTTGAGAATTAGTAAATTCATTTATTGAAATAAAATTGATTTGATTATTTAATAACTTGGTGATGGTACTGACTGAAGTTCTCTTTAATAAAATTGATAGCTTATATTGCCTGGTTGATTCCCATTAATCTTATTAACATAAATTGATACTGAATTTCACAATTTCTGCACACACATACCTAGCAGCTAAGATGATCGACAAGCATCATCGTGCATATGCTTCCATTTGAATGCATAAGATGCAGTCCATCTTTAAATCGGCAATATTATAATATTTATCAGATAATCGGTGTACTTTTGATAGTATTTATATCAAAAAAAATGTACATATCAAAGTAAGTATTATCTATTTCGGAACACTAGTTAATTTATTCACATCCACTGGATACTAGTCTACAGTCCTGGACATTTCAAATACCGTGAATCTAATAAAGTTTCAATATCTATTTTCGACGAACAATTGCCGTCGAAACGAGATTTTCCACATTGGTATCCAACCTACTCGGTGACCTTTTAAAAGGGTTTTCATTTTAGGCGACAGTAATGAGATGAACCCTATAACCTTATTTTAATTGGGTGATAATCTGACGAAGGTGGTTTTTAAAGCTTGAAGGTATCGGATTAGTGTTTTAACACTAATCGTACCGAGAGCGGTCAAATGATATGTTTTTATTTTTTTTGAAATCTATGAGACGACACAGGCAAACTTAAAAACTTCCAAAATGTATCAAGATATATGGTATTATTAACAGAAAGGACAGATCGTCGGGCAGATCGTACAATAAAATTGTAGTAAGCGGAACGTGAAATATAAAAATACAATATGAAACGAATAATCGCGAGCTCTTGGAAAAAAGCGAGGATGAAAGGAAGTAGTATATTTTCAGGAGTAAATTTAACATTGGCAAGTCTCACGCTATATCTCGGCATAAATAAGTCTTCAGTGATGAGGAATTTATTAAAAACTTCTGAGGTGTGCGCTGATTCTATTTCACGATATGCAAAAGAAATATGCAACCATCAAGCGAATTTCTGCGTTACCAATAAGTATAATAGAATTTGAGAATCTGCAAAAAAGTCGATTGAATAATGAAGAAGAGCGAAATGAACTACGAAAAGGAAATTTGGAGTTCTTGGAATCGATTACCAGACATTTTTAGCATCTTCAAAAATCTAGCGATGGTTTCATGACAGGTTAATTCCTAGCAATTATCCTGATTCGTCCGAGATGTAGTCTATCTATCGGAGCATATCAATCTATATCCGACAATTTGACCTCACTTATCTCGTCACTTTCACAACTGCCCGTATTTTTAGGAATAAATTAGTTTAATGGAATATTCGTAGTGTTTATGGTTAATTTATAATGGAAATAAAATGTAGGATATTCTCACGACATGGTATTGAAACTTTTTAGCTTTTATGAAAAGTTGATTACATGTATTTTTTCTGTTTGCCCTCAAAGGCAAAATGTTAAAACCCAAAACCGACCAACATCACATTCGACATTATATGTTGCTATTTTTCGATCAACACCAGCAAACTCACGAAAAATAAAAGTATTACCACTAGGACATATAGATTTTGGTTTTTATAATTTAAATCGGATAACCGATATTTGAAAAAAAAAGGTCCCCAAAGGTCCCCGCAAAAATTTTTTCGGGGATCTTTGAAAATATCTTTATACGCGTAATATTCTTACATACATTTGTATGCGTTGTATGGTTACAGTAATTAAAATGATTTGCTTAAACATTGATAAATAATCAACGAAAACATTGATGTCGAGTTTCTATGAAGTTTTTAACGAGATAACTTTGCTTCGGTTCGTGTGAATATTTGTTTGAGTTATATTAAATTATTTTCTTAATATTCTTTAATGTAAGAAAACCATCTGCAAATAAAATATTGTAAATTGAGCCGTTTCCATTAGGTCTGTGTAAGATGACAGTCCACCATAAATGCAGAAAATGTAACGAATATCGATAATATGATTCATCGCAAAGATGTTAAACGAAAACCAACTAGATCCGCCATGAAAGCCTTGAAAATTTGTACTGTTTTTTTTTTAATTCAAAGGCGGAATCGATGACATTCTTATGTCGAAATACGAGTTCGTTCAAATTATTTTGTAGCCTTGGTATTTGAAGTCTAAAGCTTCCAGGAAATATGGCTCGCGCCTCACTTTGATATTTTCTGAGCCGTGTATTATATATCCGTTACTTTGTATTCGCGCTTTGAGAAGGTGTTTCCAGAAAGACTTTTACCTTATATTCTATTGTATCTGTACAATTTTATATTTTCACAAACTTTTTCCCAGCCTTCGGGCCTTTCTTTTCGGGTATTACGAAAAATTCGCGCAAGATGGTAAATATTATAAAAATAAAGTTGAAAGCAACTCATTTTTTCATTTTTTTTTTCGACGTCTCAACTCAATAAACAGTTTTTAAAAAAAAACATTAAATCGTTGATTTAACAATGTGCAAAGGATGGTTGCAAATAAATAAACTCATTGCTAATGACATACGTAACATAAATATATATCATTGTCTATTTTAACTTATTTATCAAGTGACGTAGATGGAGATTTAAGGGTGGGTGATATTTAAGAATTGTTTGGTGGGGGGCTAAAGTATAGTATTTTAATATCCTCCAAATAATTCTATCCTTACTTTATCGCGCGTGGAAGACAACCAGAAACCACAACATGAGTGACTACTTTCATTTCGATATTACAATTTTATTTAAACGATTGAAATAATTTAGGATTTTATAGTCAGACATTATATTTTTTTACATATGTAGATGCATAATTAATATTTAACGAAAACAAGGTTTTAGTTAACCGATTTCTTTCCTGTTTTTTTTTAAGGGCTTTCATTCTTTCGGCAATCCCACCTTTGAGCTCCTCCATTCTCTCTTCCCACGGGTTTTCGTATTCAAATAACGTTGGCGTCTTTCAACAGCTCATTAAACGAAAAACATGTTGATAAAACGGCAATTTTATCACATAGCGCGACCTTCTCTTCGTTTTAAGCCTGAACTTGTTACTTTGAATTCGTTTTGGTTCAACGTCTCCCGGGAAACGGGTCACGTCATCTCTAGGTGATTATTAAGACAGGATCGGTCCTGGCATAATAAAGGAGCTCGCTTCGGCTTCGTAGAAATTCTTAAGGAAAATCGCATCCAATCAATTAATTAAGGCAAAAAAACGTCGTATAATTGCTTTAAATCTTAGACATTCCTTCAAAAAATTAATATCTTGTAAAGCATTTAAATTCTAGAACATCATTAGAGCTGTATTTGTCGAGGCAAACGGGATTCGTTATTTAGATTTCTATTTATTTCTTTCTTCGTACTTAACTATCATATTGAATTTATGGCTATCAGATATTATAGATTATTGATATTAATATACTCGTGATTAGGGATCCCGGACAGTTTTAGGTACTTAAGAATCACGGGATTATAAAACGTAATCCCGAAAATTTCAGGATTGAAATTTTTATCTAACAGAAATCGTACACCTCACCAACACGATGACGGTTACTAAATCGAAACATTCCCGACGAAATCTGGACGCTTGGAAACAGTGGCGTAATTACTAATTGGCGAGCTTAGGCGACGCCTAGGGGCAAGTAACTGTCTAATCTATGTATACATATATAGTGTACATGTATGTTTTTCAAAATTGTTATAGTAATCTTTCGCTACCGGTGATGTATTTACTACACCTCGACTCTAATAATGCGAATATCGATATGAAATATATTCGATACGGGGTCCAGAATTTTTGTATTCATCCGTAATATAATTACGAATCACATCAAAGTATTATAGTATATGAGTAATCATCTGCAGCGACGGAAATAAATAATTTGTCGGGAAATCGGAAATTTTGCGAGTTTTAGTCCGTGTCTCAGCAGAAAGAATTTTATCAGTCACATTGATGGTGTTATACGAAAATGGGGGCTCATGCGATCATCAACTCGAACTAGCATTTAAATATCTGATGACAATATCTCCAACGAGTTTGGAAGCTGAGCTGATTTTCAGCAGCAAGTTATCTGACTTCCAAAATCAGATCTAGACTAAATGACGAAACATGTTTAATGTTAATGTTACTTCGGGCATATTTTCAAAATAATATTTGTATTTTATAGTGTTTTTTTATCTATTTTTGAATTGTATTTTTATCTTTTCTTAAATAAATAAAATTATTTGGCCTTCAAGTGATTTTTTATATTGAACAAATGGACTTATTAGTAATTTTTGATCAAATTCATCAAGGTAATTTCTTAAAATATTGAAAATCCCAATCCCGGGACCCCGGGACACAGAAGATTTAGAAAATCATGATTGAATTTCGGTATCGTATCTTTAGGCAATTTCTTCATCCGGGTATATTTTTTTCCATATAAAACTGTACACAAATTTGGGATAAAAAATTCATGCACATCATTTTATGCAATGAAATGATGCATCAAAATTGAGATGACCGAACAATTGGTGTGCTGTGTTTCCGCATTGCGCTTTTCGAATGCACTTTTACCCTGGTGATATGAGAAGAAAAAAAAAATGCAATTTAACCGTTCGACGAAACGATTCTTTCTGACGATTTTCGGCTTGATTTAATTACTTTTCGAGAGAGTTGCAAAAGAAAAAACGACAATGTCGTAAAATTTCATGTCTGCGACGGCTGCACTGCTGAAGTCGCATGGACACGTCCGTTCCGGAACTTTCCAATGTTAATTAGTTAGATAAACAATATAAAAATTAAAAAAGAACCAATAAAAAACACAAAAATGCACACACACACGAGAGAAAGTGTCGATGGTCGAAAAATACATTCGAATCGTAATTGATGGTGAGGTGTAAAATTTATCGAACGCTTTCTTCGGTAACTGTTGATTCATGTAATCTAGTGATCGCGTTTCTCGTAAGCGACACGCACGATCACAAAAAAAATAGTATAAAGGTAATTTGCCATACGATTAGATTCGGTCGCTTCATTACGTTCAATAATATAGAATAAAAAATCATGAGCGATTGAAATTTGACAAACCATAGAAAATTTTGCCTATTGATGATGGGAAATTTGGTTGAATTGAAAAATTGCCTCAGGGGCGAAGAAGAGTAAAATTTATTGAAAGCTTGAAAACTTTTCATCGCGCTAATAATTGACAGGATCGTAAGTATCAATATTTTCGACGTCTTGAAACATATTTTGCCTGAATTCCTGTTTATTAAAATAAATACCGAGATTTGTAATATCATTAGAAACCGATGAATGTACAATTCACTCATACATTTAATCGCATTTCAATCATCTTATTCTAGCAATATCATACATAAAAGGCACGATTAACTTGTAAATATTGATTCCATTACTGTTTTGCGACATTTTCAATGCTAGAGATGGTCATCAAGCTCAACATTCGAATATCGTATCAAGCATGATGAGCAAACTGCTTATTCGGAATTCGATTCTTAATCACTTAATCAGCGTCGGCTCACCGGTGAGCCACTATGTTATTGTATTGTATAAATAAATATTTTTTAATATCTAAAAAATACGTAGAATAAAGCAACCATTAGATGAGTAGCGCGTCTATTTTATGATACTTTAAACAAACACAGTTTTGTCTTTCAGCTAACAATTTCCGTTACCATTTGGAAAAAATTCATATTATTTTGTTATAAATGCATTTAAATCGAGAGATCTTTATTGCAAAAAAATCACTCGGTTATAAATCCCTTGCTATATGCGATCTCGTGTAGCGCGCTTCCGATTGACGCGACCCATGCAAACTGAAATATTTTATCGTTCCTACTTTCGCTTTGACTGTCCCTGGTACGATATTCCCGAACCTTATGAATATTCTAATACGAAAATATAGCTTCCGAATCAAAATTATCATAATTCGAAACTAATTAATAAAATTAACGATATATATTCATAAATTCAGTAATTATTTAATCGAAACACTTAATTATATATTCATTGATATATCCAATACACTTATGCCTCGATTTACGCGGTTTCCATTTTACGCGGTTTCACTGTTACGCGGACGGAAAAAAATTACATTTTTTAAAAAATCAAACATGTTTTGTGGCACGCGTCACACAAACGCGTATATTGCGTCATATTACTCCCATTTCTAGGACCAGACGTCTGTAACACCCTCCATTGCGCC
This sequence comes from Stenopsyche tienmushanensis, assembly GCA_008973525.1. Classification (NCBI taxonomy): domain Eukaryota; kingdom Metazoa; phylum Arthropoda; class Insecta; order Trichoptera; family Stenopsychidae; genus Stenopsyche; species Stenopsyche tienmushanensis. Next base: position 114,110 of record WACJ01000361.1, read on the forward strand.
ATTTCAGAAATTTTACAATTGGCCAATCACTTAAGACCTTAAAAATCCGTGCGCGCAATACAGTGAAATTTACAGACTTAAAAAAATACAACACAAAAATTAGACTATTTAATAAGACAAGAAGAAGAGCCTGAAGATATATGTATGTACAATGTACTCCTTTTACGCGGTTTTCTGGAATTTATCCTCTATATGAACTTGAAGGCTCGATTTACGCGGATTTTTATTTTTTGGAACCTATCTTCTTGTATTAACTTGAAGTCTCGATTTACGCGTTTTCTCTCGGAACGTATCTACCGCATAAATCGAGGGATGAGTGTACTTTGCTTTATGGATAATATGCATTTTTAAAAGCCTTTCTGTAAATCCAAACTCTTTTTTTCAATGCAAATACCTGTAATATATGCATAATTTGTTTGGCGGATGTTAACTCAAAAAATTAAATTCTGTGCGTGCTATTTTTTTTTTTATTTTCGAGAAATGTTTGTTTTGTCTTCCAAATCACTTGTGTGTTAAGTCTTTTAAGACTACTTAATTTTATCAAGTCTTCCAAGACTAGAACATTATCATTTGATTAATATCAATGTAATTGGTTTAAATTGATGATCATTATCCATTGTGATAGTATAATACACAAGAAGTCGCTGTATTTTTTCGTAGAAAAAGTAATATTTTTTTTAATATTTAAAAATTATTATTCTAGGGACACATTTTTTATTTTATTTTTAAGTAAACTCAACAGAGGTCATCGGGTCTGCCCATTGAGTGATATTTGCCACGTAACTCAATCCATTTTGGGACGTATTTGTGTTCTTATTAGTAAACTGAGACAACTGTAAATAAACAATCAATTTTAATGGCGCGAATAGAATAATAACAAAAAATATTCATTATGTGTTGTGACTAGGTAATCCAATCCCGGGATCCCGGAATCCCGGACAGTTTTAGGTACTTAAGAATCCCGGGACTAGAAAACGTAATCCCGAAAATCCCGGGATTGAAATTTTTATCTAATAGAAATCGTACACCTCACCAACACGATGAAGGCTACTAAATCGAGACATTCCCGACGAAATCTGGACGCTTGGAAATAGTGGCGTAATTACTAATTGGCGACGCCCAGGGGCAGTGACTGTCTAATCTATGTATACATATATATAGCGTACATGTATGTTTTTCAAATTGTTATAGTAACCTTTCCCTACCGGTGATGTATTTACTACACCTCGACTCTAATAATGGGAATATTGATATGAAATATAATAGATACGGGGTTCAGAATTTTTGTATTCCTCCGTAATATAATTACAAATCACATCAAAGTATTATAATATATAAGTATTCATCTGCAGCGACGGAAATAAATAATTTGTCGGGAAATCGGGAATTTTGCGATTTTTAGTCCGTGTCTCAGCAGAAAAGAATTTTATCAGTCAAATTAATGGTGTTATACGAAAATGAGGGCTTTGTTCGAATCCACTACCATTTTTGTGCAGGTCAGTGCCACTGTATGGAGTTTCTCGAGTCGGCTTATTAGATTCAAATCCAATTGACAGGAGATCCGGCGAAAGACCTCGTCTATATCGGGTTGAACAGGATAACAAGGACGTTAAACGTCTGCGTTTATGCAACCGAAGGGAGGAGGCACGGAGGGTTATGAGAGCTAGATATGTATGTACGTAAATGTACTACTAACGATTGGTCAAAGTATTGCAAATAATCGATAAGATGCTTTAGTGCATATAGTCTCAATCTTGCATATTTGTATAGCTCCCACAATGGTGTTAATTTTACAAAATATGTACTACTTAACTCTTTGATTGGTGAGTTAATTTTTTCGCGTAAACGTTCCGGGAATGAATTAATTATATTAGATTTTTTTTCTATTTTTAAAAAATACATGAAGAAAATTTATCAACTTCGTTGGGTTTGTCTCTTAAGATCCATAATCTTCATTTGAAGAAATATTAATTTTGTACACTAAGTTCGTCCAGATCTTTTACGATATCATTATCTCCACTTTCTATTAAAAAAATATTATCTATTGTTCGCTTATATTTTTTGACATTTTGATGAGTTTGAGACGAAAAAATACGACAAATCATCATATTCATCCTAAGATTAAGATTAATCCTTCCATTTATAAATCCTATTTGTACTCGAAGTAATGAACTTCCAACCAAACGCTTATTAAGTTATATGAATGTACTTCGTTTTGGTCTTGATGATTATTATCAATTTATTTTGAGAATACCTCGAAATGAAACGGGAAACCGATGCATCTTTAAAATTAATTTGAACCTCCGAGTGTCATCAATTCGCCTTGCGGATGCCGATATCCCTTAGGGTTTTTGTGATTTCAATTTAACACGATTGAGAATATGACATTTCCCTTCTCACATCCTCAACATAGCTGGATTGAAAAGAAGATTCTATAAAGTAATTTTTCTATATCCGGTCTTTTACGGGTAGGCGCGAACTCATTTCCTTCTGACAAAATTGAATCATTTCCTATTTGAGAGAATATTCTTTAATTTGATTTTTATTTGTCTGGAATGTGAATACAGATTTAGAAAGTCAGTGTTATGACGTGATAATTAAATGATCATTGTTTGAGTGACACCTGTTGTACGTCGTCGAAAAATTACCATAAAAACACAATTTGATTTGTAACGAATGAGCCAAAAAACCAATATACAAGGCAATTAAGATTACGTGTTGATTTATTAGTGATTTCCGAATCGGTTCGAGTAATTGGCAATGACGAAACGCAAGTTCAATGGCAACCGTAGGCGAGGTTCTTTAACATATGAATGGACTGGTGATGAAACTTGAGACGTGAAGGTCACTGATTTTTAGATCGGTTTTGATCAATTTTTTATCATGACTGAGCGGAATGCGTTTCGAATTTCGTTATTGTGATGAAATGTTTTTATGCGTCCAAAAGTAACGCTCTATCGTTTAGTAGACAAATTTAAAATGCTTCTTCTTAATTCTTTGAGTATTTGCATGTCCACCACTTATCATCCGTAGAAATCTACTTATCTGTCAGGACCGTCGCAGCGTGTATGAAGCTTGTACATAAATGTCTCCGAGCTCAACGTGTAAGAATGCTCTTTCAGAATCAATGGAATTCTGACACAAAATTTTGTCTTAACCTCTTTAAGGGATTAAGCACACAATTTCATCTACCAATGCATCCAAAATAATAAATACCTTCTTTTAGAAAGTGAATAGAAATATGTGTACACAACGTTTTTATTAATTTTTTCCGTATATTAATTTTTCCTTCGCACTACTAAGTAACGATCAAAAAGCGAATACCTTTCAAACGTTTAGTAGATTCTTTCAACGAAAATTCTCTTGTGATATTTCATATAAATATCCACATAAATCGATAATGGACGTTCATCGAAAGAAAATTTCAACCGAACCATAGGAAACCCGAAGACCGTGGCGACATCTCATATATTTTATCGCTGCTCCTGAAAAGAGATACTTGCCTTGTTTCTTCTTTTTATCGAGAGCCGTCTCAACAAAAGCAGGTGAAACGTAATTCTAAATGCGTCCACTAAAGTAGGATTGTTCGAGCACAATGTCCTTCTTATTTCAACCTATCCCACCCTCCTATTCATACGGATATATTATAAAATCCACCTAAAGAAAAACCCACACATCGACGTATTACGTTCGGCATATTTAGACATAATTAAACGCAACAAAAAAGCAAATTGACGAGATTATTTCAATCCAAACAGCAACTCAAATCATACCAAATCTGATATGAATTTATTTAGTGATCTGGTGTAGTCTGGGTTTCTGAATTAGTTATAATTTCTGTTTTCTTATACAAATAACATGCATTTATTATCGAAGCGAATTCATAAATCGTTGGATTTCAACGTAACGTATCAAGATTCAAAGATGGAATTATTATGACTCTCTGAATATTTTGAAACGGTTTGCTTTCGATACAATACACGTTTGTATAGGGGGAGGATTTGTGTATGAAAATCGATCGAATGCTGTTAGTTTATATGCGGAACTGACAGACTAACATGCATAAACACATGGTTATTAACTCTTAGGTAATCCCATTGCTTAGTTTTTAAAGAAGTTTTGATTTTATATAATACAGGTGTGGCATGGAAACTTCCTTATTTAAAATGCGCGCCCCGAAGCGACAGTTAATCCGAGAAGGGTGGAACGGCGCTCATTCGAAAGAGCGGACCTAACATTTTCTATAATGTAGAGTAATTTAGTAACTATCGTGGACGAGGGACGAACGCGCGTTTGCTTTATAAACATGGGTTCCCAAACTAAGGGTTTTCTGTGAAGTCGCCAACTTATACAGTCAGTTGTGACTGTTATTTTCATATTTAATTCGTTTATTTTTGTATATTATTATGTACATGGCGTATAATTATTCAGAAATTTCGTTTATTCCTTCCCCAGCAATGGAAAAAACAGAATATCAGAAATTCGGCTTTTAATAACTTGACTATCAACGGAATAGAGAAGTCACAATACGTATTTTACGCACTTAGAAACGAAGTATTCAGAACACATTAAAAAGGATTTGGAGTTCTTTCGTCAGCATGAGTTGCAAACATCAGACTTGATCGAACAGAAAGTTTTCAGCAAGCGAACACGGCATTAGTGCAAGGATCATATGAAGTCGCTTTGGAAATTGCCAAGCAAAAAAAACTCTTTACGATTGGAGAAAAGCTCAAGACTTCTTATTTTATTGTGGACTTAAAATTACTACAAAAAGTGGAGATATTATCGAGAAGATAAATACATTTTTTGAGCCTGGAGAGTTAAAGTGCTTGAATCTATGCTTGAATCAAAATTGAGCTTTCAGAAAAAAAGTAGCTCTAGGCAAACTGCATGATTTACCGGTATGTCCTTATCAGTAACTATCCAACTCCTCTGCAAAAAGTACTTGATTCACGGTAAATTACATCAAATCTGAAGCTCTTAACATCCGTCTATTTAAAGAACTGTGCAACGACATAGACTCCGATCACCAGGTTCTTCTTTTCCACACTGCAGTCGCGTGTCGAAGGGAAATGCTGTGAATCGTGTTTTTGAATTGAAAGATGAAATGAAGCTATACCTGGAAGTGAAAGGAAAACATGACCTTTTGGTATACTTTAACGAAAAAGTTTGATTGAAAAAAGTAGCATACCTAGCAGATATATTGGAAAAACAAAATAGGCTTAGCCTGAGACTTTAGGGAAAGGAAACGAATATTATCGTATTACACAATAAACTCGGGGTACTAGTATCCAAGCTGCAAAGCTGGAGAAGAAAAATAAATCTTGGAAAAATTGTCATGTTTGAGAAAGTCTGGAGCGTGGTAGATGAATATGAAAGTGAAATAAATTAAAAATTAAAGGAGGAGATTACTAGGCATCTCGAATTCCTTGAAAATAAACTTCAGCGCTATTTCCCTAATAAGACGAAAGAAGAAAAAACTACATTGACACGAAATCCATTCTCTACTTTCCTCGATTTAGTCAGTATTCCGAATGAATTACAAGATGAATTCTTGGATTTGCTGAACAATTCCTCGGGACGTCACTTGTTTAATGAAAAATTGCTCATACAATTCTAGTGTGATATTTATCATTCACAGCCAAATGTGACGATGCTTGCCTTTCGAGTTTTAGTTCCATTTGTGTCTACACATCTCTACGGGACTCTTATTCGTTTAAACACAAAATAAAGAAAGGAATTAAATGTTGAGAATGACATAAGATTGGCGTTAACAAAAACTCACCCGCGAATTTCGAGGCTGATTAATAACATACAATTTCAACCATCGCATTAAATTGGCTGTTTAACGGGGTCGCTGGTCACGTGACTTTTATAAAAAGGTTAGGAACCCACCTTTCCTGGAATAACTATCGCTTCTGGGGGCATGTTTCAAATAAACTAGTTTCCCTGCCGCATCTTGTATATAGACTCTCAATTGGATTAATGGATTTTTGTAAAAATAAAATAGTGTCTTAATATTGACATAATTAATTGTTTTATTAATGATTTTTGTTTGTTTTGTTTTAGGTAAGTCCCTGGATGGGTGTCCATAGAAGCATTTTAAGTTGAAGGTATTGAAATTTTTTTTGATAATATAAAAAAAAACAATTAGAAAGCATGCGAAATTATTTTTTTTATATTTTTTTCGCTACGGTTTTCATACGAAATTATTTTAAAAATTCACAATTGTTTGCAACAAAACACGTACCTATAATTATTAGAGGCAAGCTACTTGGTCTCCTACTTGCTTTATATTCCATATGGATACTCATTGAGTAGTGGTGGCTCTAGAGTACAAACGATTCTCCCTTTTTTCTGACAAACTGATACTTGGAGTTTCACTTTTCGTGACGTTCAGGCTAGTTTGCCCTACCGCGCCTACATATGTTTCCCTTGTAAGAAAAAATTGGACTCTTAGGAAACGCTATATTTTTATTGAACGTGCAAATTTACAATAACATGCTAAAATGAATGTATCGCATCATTGATCTTTTTCCTCTATAATTATTAATGGCATGCTATGGATGCGTTAACGTGTCGTCACAGCAGCTGTCACTTTATGCAATTTAGCACATAAAACAAGGTCTTCCGTAAAGCCTTCAAACGATCGAACAGCTGATTACCAAGAATGCAAAAAGCGGAAGAATCAGCTGATGACGATTACAATCTTGCGGATGACATCTCATTGAGTCTTCTTTTTCACCTTACGGTAGGAATCCGTTACGCAAGATTTTATTGTAAACAAACAGCTATCCGCTTGAATACCAGTTTTTTTACTTTCATCTTTCCTACTTCCACACTGTCCCGTTTGTTTGCAAGGTAATTGTAGCAGAGATTCAGAACATTTTCACTTTTCATGTGACCTACAAAAAATAAATATCGGCAAAACGTCTAACCACGTAATGCTTTAATTGACATTAAAGTCAATATTTATTTACATTTAAATTTTTCATTCCATAGCTCACTGACTTTTCAAGAATACATCGTTTTTCTTCTCGAACGAGTTCACAACCATCTTATATTTCATACAACATTAGATTGTAAATGCTTGGGAAGCACTGTTTAGTTTATTCGATGAACCGCATTATCTATCTAATCTGTACATCAGCTACGTTTATGAACACTCATGATATTGGACGAGGCAGGTTGTGCTACTTATGGAAATGTCTGTAGCTGTTCAAATACATATATTGATAATGCAATTGTATTTTACCACTGGTTAAACATAAGTATATCTGTTCACAAATCACCAATGTGGATATTATAATTTGATTCTATACGTCAACATAAACTTTGGCTGATTTTCTTAATAACTATGACTGAGTCTTCTAAAATAAGCAAATTTGGTAACACGTAAAATAAATTTTAAAAAACTTATTTCATGTATTTTTTTTATGCAGATACAACACAAAACGTACTACTGCGTCAATTTCTAACTGTATTTCAACGTCTATATATCGCTATGCCGCACTATTGGCGAAAATTTCTCTCAAAAATATAACGCAGTTCAAGCGTTTAAATCAGATGATCATAATTTAACTCGTGCTTAGATACGGATGTTTTTACGATTCTTCATAATATTCTATCTTCTAGAAATAACAAGGGGAGAAGTCGTTGACCAGATTGACGTTTTGACAGATTGGCATTGAATGTTTTTGCTTATAATATTTTTATCGTAATTTTATATTCATATTATTTTGCCGCCCGAGAATCAGAATTGTCCCTATTGAATACACTTATATACAAAAGCATACTAAAATCTATTTGGACGCACGGAGTACAGCTCTGGGATACCGCATCAACCTCCAATATTGACATTCTCCAACGCTTTCAGTCTAAAGCCCTGGGTATTATAGGCGACGCTCCATGGTACGTGACAAATAATGTCATACACAAGGAACTAAACGTGTCTACAGTGAAACAGGAGATTGAAAGCTATAGTCAAAAATATAAATACACACCCCAACCGCCCGAGCTAACCAACCAAACCATCAGGACGCATATGCTGAAAAGATATATGACCTAGAAAAAATATTCAAATTGAATGAGCATAAGGACCTCATTAATGAATGAAGACCTACACAAGCAAGCAACGCAAACCTCAAAAAAAGGACTAAATATTAGGGCGTCCCATAAGTTTCTTTCGTTTTCTATAAAATAAAAATGATGTGTTTCATATAAAATGATGTATTCTACCTTTTATTTTTTAACAATATACCTTGGCCTCGTAATACACGGTCATATGTAGGGAATCCAATCCCGAGCCAAAATTTCGATCCCGGGATTTCGGGATTTCATTAGACAATCCCGGGACCAGTCCCGGAATCCCGGGATTGGGATTTTCAAAATTTTAAGAAATTACTGTGATGAATTTGATCAAAAATTACTAATAAGTCCATTTGTTCAATATAAAAAATCATTTGAAGGCCAAAGAATTTTATTTATTTAAGAGAAGATAAAAATACAATTCAAAAATAGATAAATAAAACACTAAAAAATTCAAATATTATTTTGAAAATATGCCCGAAGTAACATTAACATTAAACATTAGTGTTTCGTCATTTAGTCTGGATCTGATTTTGGAAGTCAGACAACTTGCTGCTGAAAATACACGCTCAGCTTCCACACTCGTTGGAGGAATCGTCATCAGATATTTAAATGCTAGTTCGAATTGATGATCGCGTGAGCCTTCATTTTCGTATAACACTATCAATGTGACTGATAAAATTCTTTTCTGCTGAGACACGGACTAAAAATCGCAAAATTCCCGATTTCCCGACAAATTATTTATTTCCGTCGCGCATGATTACTCATATACTATAATACTTTGATGTGATTCGTAATTATATTACGGAGGAATACAAAAACTCTGAAGCCCGTATCTATTATATTTCATATCGATATTCCCATTATTAGAGTCGAGGTGTAGTAAATACATCACCGGTAGGAAAAGGTTAATATAAAAATTTGAAAAACTTATATGTACTGTATATAATATATATGCATATATTAGACAGTCACTGCTCCTAGGCGTCGCCTAAGTTCACCAATTAGTAATTACGCCACTGTTTCCAAGCGTCCAGATTTCGTCGGGAATGTCTCGATTTAGTAGCCTTCATCGTGTTGATGAGGTGTACGATTTCTGTTAGATAAAAATTTCAATCCCGGAATTTTCGGGATTGCGTTTTCTAATCCCGGGATTCTTAAGTACCTAAAACTGTCCAGGATCCCGGGATACACCCGAAATCATCATCGTGTCCGGTATGATCCATGATTGTATCAAATGAAACATGTTATTTTTTTTATCATGTTACATAAAGCGTGTTGTGCAAAAAAATGTCGCTATTCAAAATCCATGTTATATCAAAACCGCGAGGTAAAATGATGAGTGTTATACAAAGGTCGTGTGTATATATTCAAGAAGGTCTATACACGTTCATTAAATGGAGATACGCATTTAAATCCCGACTGTCGTTTGCTAAAAACGTAATTACTTTAAAAAGTCAGGCAGACTCGTTTGAAATTTCTCACTTAAATTAACACAGTCTTCATAAATGATGATTCATCTCCGATGACTATTTTCAAATCAAAAATGCATCCAAGATTGGAAATAAGTTATATTTACTTGGGATTTACTATGAATACACTTTCTTATTACTATGTACTGATTCTGCGTGAATATGTATCAAATTCCATGGAATTCCCATCCGAATTCTTCCAGATGTTTACTTAATATAATGGTTTATTTCAAGTGAATTCGATTACATAATTAATTAAATGACCCAAACGTTGTGAATTTTACCTGTGCAATCTCTCTCACATTTCCCGCTTTCATCGCTCCGTTTAAATGCGGTTCAAAGCGACGTATCAAATACTACGTTGAGTTTAATCGCGTAAGTAGTTTACATAATAGTTATTGCGTTATTTAAAACCAGTTTGTATCGAATGAATATGTTTGCGTATAAATTACGCGTAATGTGAAACATTGTAATGCAAGTTGATATTACATGAAATGCTTCAAATATTTCGCATCGAAATTCCCAAGTGAATCTCGTAACTCGTCGATCGATTGCCGATTACAGAAACTGTGCGTAATTTTTTGCTTATCTAAAAGGGAAGCCCTTATTAAACAGTGCGTAAACCTATGACACACGAATGCTCGTCTCGCAGGGGTTAATTCGATATTGCCGGATTTGATAAGCGTGTGGAAACATCCGCTAGGCAAACTTGTGCGTAATAACAGTATTAATGCATAACGATCACTTTGCTTTATTTCTTCTGTCGAAACAAGAAAGTCGTCATCAAGGTCTCCATCGATTTAATAAGCAAGCTACCGAATAGAAAGAGAAAACTATGAGACCCCTTAGAGACCGCGGTCAATGGAAACCGACGAAAGCTATTTAACGACTTAATGCGGAAAACTTTATGGTTTGCTGCAGAAGTTTCCAACTTTGTTCCTTCAGTTATGAAAAATAGCATGAGTTCATTCTAGCACCCTGTATATGAATTAATCGATGACCTCTCACTGTCCGGACACTTTCTTCATCCTGTAAATCTTATATTCATCCGAGTCAATTTTAACAATACCAATTGGCTTCTTTTTATTTTGACATAATTTTCAAGCGCTTACAAGTGTTTACTTGACGCATAGTCGCCAAAAAAACATCCTTTAGATTTGAAACCAAAACGTTATAAATCCAATTATCTAACTAGGAAACTACCCAAGAATTATTCCATTATGAAATGCTATCAATCGTGACGTGATCAATGAAATGATCATTCACTTTGTGAATAGATTAATTTATGGGTTGTAATGGGTCCAATTGTGACATTTTTGATATTAAAATGTAAACGTTAATTTGTTTTTAAAATGAAATTTAAAGGCAAATTGGCTTGAACGTCACGAAAAGTGAAACTTCATCGCAGATATCTTAGAGACGTTCAATAACAGGATCAGTGGCCAAAACCTTGTTTTCTAAGTGATTGGCCAATTGGACGTAAATTTATTTGGTTTATTGGTAATGCCATTATCACTTCCGTGGCGACTTTCAACATTTTCTCTTTCGTTGGTTGACATCCTATAAATCAATTCTTCTTCGTCTATTTCCTGATCAACAAACAATTCATCGATGTCACTGAATTCTAAATTCTCCAACCCTCGGAGTTACATGATTACTTTCAACTACTTCTGGCCATACTGCTCTCCAACAAGCATTTAATGTTGTATTTTTTATTTCTTTAATTGCTAATCCTGTATATTTCACACAATTTAAGATCGTGAATTTTTTCCAGGTTTCTAAAATCGTGAATGACGCATTTCCTCCCTCTATTTGATTTAATATTTCTTCATATGACCGCTTTATGTAATATGCCTTGATGTTGAAATCACCCCTTGGTCTAACGGTTAGATAAGGAAAGTCATATTTAGTGGTAAAAATATAATTTCAACATTTGGATGATGTATATCTAAGAACTTTGAATGGAAGGTTTTTTTTCTTCAAATTATAATACTTTCTGCTTCTGGGATAAAACATTCATTAAATCAAAATAGGAGTAAATTTAATGTAATATACACGTTTGTGTGTCGCGTGCCACAAGACTTGTTTGATTATTTAAAAAATGTATTTTTTTAAGCCGCGTAAAATCGAATCCGCGTAAAATGGATATCGCGCAAATCGAGGGAGTGTATAACAAAATAACCAAGCTTTAACTTTTAGCTAACAATTTCCGTTGCCAATTGGAAAAAATGCATTTCATATTATTTTGTTATAAATGCATTTAAATCGAGAGATCTTTATTGCAAAAAAATCACTCGGTTATAAATCCCTTGCTATATGCGATCTCGTGTAGCGCGCTTCCGATTGACGCGACTCGTGCAAACTGAAATATTTTATCGTTCATACCTTCTGTTTGACTGTCCCTGATGCGATATTACCGAGCCTTATGAATATTGTAATATGAAAACATAATTACCGAATCAGAATTAACATAATTCGAAATTAATTAATAAAATTAGCGATGTATACTCATAAATTTAGTCATTATTTAATCGAATTACTTAATTATATATTCATTAATGTACTCCAATACTTTGCTTTATGGAAAATATACATTTTTAAAAGCCTTTCTGTAAATCCAAATTATTTTTTTCAATGCAAACACTTATTATTCTAGGGACACATTGGTTGAATCCAAAAATAGCCTTACATTTTCCTTACATTAATCAAAGAGTCAATTTTAAGGCGTCTTCTCACTTTACAAATTTTAAAAAAATCGATTTTTATTTTATTTTAAATTTTAAAAGTACATATCTTCAAAAATGTTATATCGAAATTTCATAAAGATCGGACGAGTTTAACTACATTTTTGGGCGACCGTTAGGTGACTACCTGAGAGCACCCAGCTGCATACGTATTGTTCAGACTCATGGTGCAAGTACAAGAAAGTGGTGAAAAACAATCAGATAGAAACTTTTAAACATCCTTCTGCTCTAGCTGAGGATGTTCACGAGGTTTTGAAACCGATTTATGAAGATCTTCGGAGGAAATACCCAAAATAACAACGAGTGTTTCAACAGCTATGTCTGGGCAATTTTTCTGCAACCAAAACTTTAAACGCGTTTATCTCAAAACAAGGTTTTTCGGTGGCTTGTTGATGAAATTTCGGAAACTATCCGGCCGATTGTCATGAAATTTAAATGACATATTCTTCATAGTTATGGCTATAGCGCATATCATCAGATTTTTGAAATTTTGATTTTAAGTAATTTTTTTTTACAAAAAACTGCAAAAAAAACGCGTTTTTTTTTTTACTTTTTTGTAAAACGTGCGCCATTTTGTTATTTTCGCAAATATCAAAAATCTGATGATATGCGCTATAGCCACTGATATACTGAATCTAAAACTGTTTTATTTTTTTGTTTGAAATGACCCATCTCGGAGATACCATCAACAAGCCACGAACATAACATTTCTACACGGGTTTTTCGATGCTACTGTTTTATTATAATAATTGTTCAAAAAAATAAAAAATAAAAATTTTCATTTACTTGAAAGATGTGTTTATTACATAAGATCCATTTTATCTCATAATTTTTAGCGAAAATCCTCGAAAAAAAATCGTGAAAATAGCCTATTTTTGAGGCGCCTAAAGTGAGAAGACGCCTTAATGGCGTGTATAGAATATTAACAAAAAATATTCATTATGTGTTGTGACAATCCTGAACAAGAAATGTTCAGAGCCCGCATATGATCCCGCAGGACAGCATATGGTATACATACATTTCAAACAATTTTTTCTCCAATTTCTAATGTACATATTTAAATTCCATGGCTTTTGATGGGGTTTTATCCAGTCTGAGACACAACATTTTATGTCATTATTGTAAAATAATTGTTTGAGCGTCAAGCGGCCAATTTCGACATACATAAAATGTAGAAATACCCACTAATTTTACCTTTATTTCAATTACATCCTGAAGTAAAAAGCTTGTCCGCCTTTGGCATAAACGCGCAATGATTCAGTGCTCGCTGATTGCTACCTGTTCTTGACAGGCCGACTTGTATTGCAATTTTTTGAGTGAGTACAGATTTTATCTCATTTATGGATCGATTTTCCGCTCGTTGAACCTTTTATTGTCGCTCGTGTTGCGTCACGGATCCTTCTATTGTCAAAACCGGTTTGTTGTCTATTGAAATATCCTGAATGTACAAAATCGCGGCGTTTGCTGCATCTGATCCTTCGAATGTAAATAATGGACAAAGAAACGTGTCGCTTTGAACATTTCTAAACCGGATGATCGCCGTCGTTTTATTGTTTTCATTGAGATGGAATTGGGTGTCTCGTGCTATTATCACATGTGCGATTCTATACCATTGGATTCGTGTCAATGTGAACATTTTTGCTTCGATTCGCACCACTTGGCATGCCAACGACATTGACACAGTCCCACGTAAGACCCAAAGGAATTATTGTTCGAAGATAGTTTTCAATTTCGAATATTCAAACACCTCCCTAAATACGAACGATTCATAGTGGATCCTTCTATATAAAAAGGTGCAATATCAATGCACCGCCTTAGGTGCATTAACGTTCTAGTATTTTACGCGAGCGAAAAAGCGAGATGCATACAAGTGGACCGTATCATTTTTTTAATTTCACGCCCGTTAATTCGTCAAGAATTAAAAACGCCATTCAAGAAAAACTTGGCATCTTTATAAAAATTAATTTAAACTAGATCAGCGCTTTCAAATTCGCGCTTTCCGGTACTTTTTATCAACATTTTTTTCCAATTTCAATATGTGATTAATTCACTTCAATTCGGTGGTTGGCATCGACGATGAGTGAGTCGTTAACTTTCGGAATCGATTGATTTCAATTTATTTTTTGCATAAATTTTGTCAAAAAAATACGACCTCCAAATTTCGGCGTTTTACTGATTGAAGACTTCCTTGTTATGGATAAAACTATGTTTTACTATCGAATATACGCGACGGAAATACCTTGATTGAAAATGGCGGGAAAAGCGTGACGCTCAGAAATATTAAATTCAAACGAAAGAAATGTCAATTCAAAACAATTCAAAAAATATATATAAATGTGTGTATGTTATTGTTAAATAAGATAGAACTCACATACCGTGCCCCCCTATACTATTTGTCGTTAACCCTCTCGATGACACTGGTAATATTAATATTGCCGATGAAGCGAGTTTACAAGTATACGTATATCACACAAATATTTTGAATTCAATTTTTTAATCTATTTTATGCGAGAAATTAAATAGTTAAAAAAAAGCACACACCCGAACTTGTCGGCAGATTGATAACGGAAAACTGGTTGCACTGATCTGATGATGGAAAGCGTCCGAACTTTTCGGCTCTTGGATCGTGTATGGCGTTGGGACAGCCAAACACTCGAAGCTCTAGGCCCCTCCGAGGGAAGCCCCCACGCGATCTTGGGCCCCTACCTTCTCCGACATCTTCGACGGCCGTGTGCCAATGATCTCAAAAAGGGGCTGCTTCAGAGCTTGCAGAGGTCTAGAACACAATTAACACTTTGCTTGCGGGGTTGACTTCATCTACTTTTTTTAGCTTTAATAGTTTAAAAAATATACTTAAATTGTCGCAGAATATGTTTAAAAATACCTGTAAAGAATTAAATGTCCACACGTTATGGACCTGCCAGTAAAAAAAATGATGTCCAATACCTGTGGACACTGGAGACTACAAAGGGCTAAAGAATCTATACCAAAATTGACATCCATAAACTGAATTGTGGCCTCAGTGACGTACAAACGCTGATTTTAAAAAAATCACCATACATGTCAAATGTTAGCTTCGTTGGTTTCTGACTTCGCCGTGTTTACTTTTGATAATGAAATGAGATTTATGACACGAAATAAAGTTGACGAACCACACAACAACAACAAAAAATAATACAGAGATGCTTCTTTCCTATGAAGAAACGAGAGCGTGAAATAATAATGGATATTTTTCGAGAAGACCTAATATTTTATCCCTTACACTTATTAGCATGTATATTTGTAGTTTATTTACATTATATACAACATTAACCTTTAGTGTTTCGTCATTTAGTCTGGATCTGATTTTGGAAGTCAGGCAACTTCCTGCTGAAAATGCACGCTCAGCTTCCACACTCGTTGGAGGTATCATCATCAGAAACTAAATGCTAGTTCGAATTGATGACCGCATGAGCCCCCATTTTCGTACAACGCCATCAATGTGACTGATAAAATTCCTTTCTGCTGAGACACGGACTTAAATTCGCAAAATTCCCGATTTCACAAACAAATTATTTATTTCTGTCGCTGCAGATGAATACTTAAATACTAAAATATTTTGATGTGATTCGTAATTATATTACGGAGGAATACAAAAATTCTGGACCCCGTAACGAATATATTTCATATCGATATTCGCATTATTAGAGTCGAGGTGTAGTAAATACATCACCGGTAGGGAAAGGTTAATATAACAATTTGATAAACATATATGCAATCTATATATATGTATGTATATATGTATGTATAGATTAGACAGTTACTGCTCCTAGGCGTTCCATAGCGTCCAGATTTCAGCGGAAATGTCTCGATTTAGTAGCCTTCATCGTGTTGGTGAGGTGTACGATTTCTGTTAGATAAAAATTTCATTCCCGAAATTTTCGGGATTACGTTTTCTAATCCCGGGATTCTTAAGTACCTAAAATTGTCCGGGATCCCGGGATTGGATTCCCTAGTAGCAAATGATGGTGATTATCTGCTCCCGCAAGCAAAGTGTTAACGCGGCGATTCGATAGTTTTTCTATTCAAGGACGATTTTTTTTTCACAATGAAGGAAGTGCCTCCTCGAAAAAAATGTTTTCAGGAAGTGTAGACGTGTACATTCCATCGCGCAAATTCCAGGTTCGTATTTTTTGTGAGCCTTGTAAAAACATAAAACGACTTTTTTCAAATTGGTTTTATATTGAAATATATATGATAGGCGTAGCAGTAAAAAAATCATCGAAAACAATTTTTTTAGATTTAATTCACTTTTCACTTTCTTGGCCTTACTATATACATGAAACATAATGGAAGTTATTGCAATTACTCAGTTCGTTCGATTCTAACTATCTATCTATAACTAAATCAATAAATAGCCAGCCACTTTGTAGAATTACAATAAGATCAATAAACAATGCTTTTATTTATTTTGAAAGCTTTTTTATAATCCATGGGTTCATTAATGAAACCTGATCGTCAACATTCACATTCGACTGACTTAACTCTTTCCACTTTTATTTTTTAGGTTAGGGATAGTCCCATTAGTGTTGTATTTAATTTCACGCATTTTTCAAATTTCATACTCGAAATCAAAAATGAATTAATAGTACGCAATGCATGGTATATGCACGAGTATAAAATTTTGGCGTCGTTATATCAAAATACGAATGGAATTCGAAACCCATTTGGTGACATAATGCGACCTTAAAGGTGAAAAGGATTAAATTAAACAAATTATACGATTACAATGGATTTTCAATTTGTCTATTTTAATTTATATTGACGCTCACAACATCAAATGTTGAAGTTCTGCTCGAACTATAAAGCTTATAGTTTTTCCCCCATGGGCTTTGAAATCGAATCGACTAGAAACATCTAGTATGACTATGATTTAAACATTTTTTTCGCCATCATTTTACATAATTAAACACATCATTGCATGGGTTAATCAATTTTTAGCGCAATTTCTCCCGATTATGGGGGAAAAATTATGAGCCTCAATCGACGAGGAAATGATTTGCTCTTCTCAGAGTGTATCGACATTGCAATTATATCCCGCGAATGATTGTGCAAATATCTTGATATAATCGATCGAGTTCGTAGGATTATTATTTTAAATGTTCGTTTTTTTTCATTTTATTTTAAAAAAATTTCAACGACGTAAAATATGTACGCAAGTCTGTTATTCGACGACTGTAATTTGATTTACCGCATAACTCATTTTATTTTGTAGTTCCATATCATTTTCATCAGCTTCAAATTGACGTTTGGTAGACAAACAAATTACTTATATTGTGCAATTTAATTATGACTGTTTTCCAAGATTTGATCACAAATTTATGCTAATAAAACTATTGGAATGCTTTTACCCTTTTTTAAAACATAAGCTATCCATATTCCACCTTAACGATTTTCTTGATCAATATATGAATCTTATCTGATTTATCGACACTTTCCATGTTTAGATTATATTCTAACATAGTTTCGGATTTGCTGATGTTTTCATCCCTTTAACATAATTGATTGATTACAAAACGAGCTCATGCATATTAGTTAGCATTCTGAATGTAAAAAAATCACATGTCCTCGCTTCTGCTTACTTTTGGGAAGTTTGGTTTGATCAGTGGTTTGATAAGTTCTTTTTCACTATTCTAAAATATTAGATTTCAATTTAAATATATTTAAATAATATATTCCCTCAAATTATGTATGTACATCGAATTCATAATACGAATGGAATGAATGAACCTAAAATATAATAACGAACGAAACGAATCGCACCCAAGCTAACGACCTCTTATTGTCCGGGCTTGCTCTTTCTACTAAGCTATATGTCTCTTATTCATCCAGGTCATATTTATGTACGGGGAACAAAACTTTAAATTTGACTTGGATAAATAAGAGTCATATAAGCCCAATAGTCTGTGTAAGTATACCAATAATAGAGAGCTTGTTGGTACGGTTTGCTTGATTAATGCTCGTTTTATACTACGTTTTTCTTATCATAGCCTATAGGAGACATTCAAAATGTTGCCGTCAATAAGATTTGATTATCTATAAATGTTGTAAAATAAAATAAATAAATAAAATAAATATTCATAGTAATTTTGAACTTACAATTTTTGTCACAATTGCAAATTTGCGCATTTTATGCTTTGAATTCTCTGAGCTACATATCTTATGCGATCTTACGTGGATAGGGAATCCAATCCCGAGCCAAAATTTCGATCCCGGGATTTTTAATATTTTAAGAAAATACCTTAATGAATTTGATCAAAAATTACTAATAAGTCCATTTGTTCAATATAAAAAAATCACTTAAAGGCCAAATAATTTTATTTATTTAAGAAAAGATAAAAATACAATTCAAAAATATATAAATAAAACACTAAAAAATTCAAATATAATTTTGAAAATATGCCCGAAGTAACATTAACATTAAACATTAGTGTTTCGTCATTTAGTCTGGATCTGATTTTGGAAGTCAGGCAACATGCTGCTGAAAATGCACGCTCAGCTTCCACACTCGTTGGAGGTATCGTCCTCAGATATTTAAATGCTAGTTCGAATTGATGACCGCATGAGCCCTCATTTTCGTATAACACCATTAATGTGACTGATAAAATTCTTTTCTGCTGAGACACGGGACTAAAAATCGCAAAATTCCCGATTTCCCTACAAATTGTTTATTTCCGTCGCTGCAGATGAATACTTATATACTATAATACTTTGATGTGATTTGTAATTATATTACAGAGGAATACAAAAATTCTGAAGCCCGTATCTATTATATTTCATATCGATATTCCCATTATTAGAGTCGAAGTGTAGTAAATACATCACCGGTAGGGAAAGGTTAATATAAAAATTTGAAAAACTTATATGTACTGTATATATGTATACATAGATTACACAGTTACTTGCCCCTAGGTGTCGCCTAAGCTCGCTATTTAGTAATTACGCCACTGTTTCCAAACGTCCAGATTTCGTCGGGAATGTCTCGATTTAGTAGCCTTCATCGTGTTGGTGAGGTGTACGATTTCTGTTAGATAAAAATTTCAATCCCGGGATTTTCGGGATTACGTTTTCTAGTCCCGGGATTCTTAAGTACCTAAAACTGTCCGGGATTGGATTCCCTATACGTGGATCTACCGCGTAAATTAGGTTTGTAATATCATCACAACTATGTATGTATGCTCATGCGAATCAGCCTAAACGCCTAACAGATATTCCACACTATCACACAGTTGTTCGAAAGGTTGTGCAATCACATTTTCCTGCTATTTCTAAATCTATCCTTATCCAAACGTTGTCGCATTGCAAAATAACAATAAAAACTCTAGCTTTGCATTACCGCGCAAAAACGTATGTGATTTGCGGTTATTTCAGATATTTATTAGCATTTAATAATTGGCCATGCACTTTGAACAAATGCACAATTTTGGCAAAAACCCGTACCATAATAATGATATGTATTTTGTAAATGAATAGTTATTATTGCAGGCTCTTGACAGCGGCCATGCTCTGATTAAATCGAATAAGTTGCGCTATCACTCTTGCCGTAATTTTTTTTGATTGTTTTTGTTACCAGAATTATTCGTCTGACTGCACTATGATGAATGATATATTTTCGATCTTTCAGTACTGTAGGAAACATACTTATGGCGCATTGTGCATCAGAAAATTACTCTAGAGATTGTATCACTCGAGCAGAGAATTTAATCGATAATCTTTCTATTAAATGAAATTGTAGAGCGACAGCGTGTTCCTTTAAAATACGAATCATTTAAATGGATTAATTGACATTCGAGACTTGGAATAACGTAGCACCGTCGAACTATGATAATATGAATGTCTGGTTTTCAACTCTTAATGGATTATATTTGTTACGGTTCTTCGAGATAGAGACGTCAATTCAAAAGAAGTCAGTAATATTTCTTTCCGCACATTATAATCTTCGAATAACAATGTTAATGCTAAAAAATCTTATTGGCAATAAGAAATTATAATGTTATTAGGGTAACCGAACGTAATGTCGTTTTTATCAATGCTATTCAAAATATTTTTTTTTTCGCTCTATTGAACTTTTATTATATAAAATAATTTCCTACATCATTACCTTCTTAATATCTTTATTTAAAATCGCCTATGCCTTCCTCTTAAAATTCAGCGAGTCTTTACTGAAAATAATCTGAAGAGGCGATTTTTAACCCTTCTACAAAATATACTCTTCTATAGTCATTATATAATTACGAAGAAACGACCTTAATAGTTATTTTTTTGACCTAAACATTTTATTTTTGAATCTTTCCCAACTTCTTTAGTATCCTCTATGTACTGGATTAAGATGTGCCGATCATTTATTATATGTTTTCAATGGTCAGCATCGGATTGTCCTTGATTGCAGACTTTAGATCTGCTTCATCCTTGATACAGATAAGTATTTTTTTAAACCTTTTTTGGCATTTCCTAACATTCAATATATCAACATAAATCTCGCAGATGTTTTTAAGAGCCTCTGTTGCTTTCTTTTTCATATGGTATTGAAAAAGCATACAGCTTCGCAGATGCTGTTCTGACGAACACGTTTCTACTTTTATCTTTAGAGGGATAAAGGGAACGATTGTTTTTATCTCAGACCGACAAACAGGTACAAACACTCACACGTGAAATTTCAAAACACATCCTTACTGTTCTAAAAACTAAAGAAGACTATTTTGAAGACAGTACATCGATAAAACGACATTACTTATGTGTACCTCTAATATATTATTATATGAAGATCACAACCAATTTGACCACATTTTTCTGTTCCTCCATAATATTTCATTGCAGAGACTCAGTTCTTTAGTCTTAAAATCCATTGTTTTAGATTTTTTCAAAGACTATTGTTATGCTCTCTTTTTGATTAGAATTCCGAATTCGTCGTTTGCAATTTTAAAAATATACAATGGAATAAAAGAGATGAAATACGGTTCCAAAAGATGCAAAAATCGTTCCTTTGTATCGTATGACATTCTGTGTGCTGTATCTTTAACATCATTCCAACAACAACAAATACTTCATCCTGAATAGATTTAACACTTCTACATCATATTACGGATTTTGAACAATTACACGATATTGAAATTCGTGATATGCCAATCTGTTTTGTCTATTCAAATTTGCTACGAAATGTGTATAATGGATATATAATAGAACCTTACCGAAATCTCCAAAACGACATTGAATAAGTTAGTCTCATTCGTTATAATTGTCCATTGTTTCATCTGTAAAATCAAAGTTTTCACTCACGGGCGAAATCAGTGTGACGAATTGCAGCACCGTTTGCCAAAAAAGAAGCATACAATACAATCTGGAAAACTGGTCATTTATTCCATCATCGTAATCTTTAGCTGGTCTGATTATACGTGCGGTAGAACTTGGCGAAAAAGTACTTTCACCAAACATTATGTCGATAATCACAGTAAAATAATTACGAACGCTTTGCCGCGTTCATACGGATTGTTGAACAACGTATGAAATATCGAAATTCGTACGCCCAATTTAATATTTTTCTACACAATCATTTATTTTTAAATATCATTACCAGTATTTTCCCTTATTATGAAGTTATTCGAAAAATCCAACCTCAATCAAAAATATTGAATGCCGTGTACAGTTTTCGTTGTAAGACCATTATCATTATTTTTATTGATCTCCTAGCTTTTAGTGTAACCGAATTACTTAATGACGGATATTTTGATCGGCTTTCACAAATTTATGGAAAGTTTTCACTGACTTTCTTTTTATGTTTATGAGCTGAGTGCAAAGATTACTATGATCCTGCGAACAATGCGCCGAAAACCGGCATCACCATGTAAGACAATGTATGTGTTATATTATACAAATACATGTATTGATATACAAGTCGATTTTAAATGACATACGTATATGTATTTGCGATTGGGTGAAATTAAAATGGAAGTTTACTGTTATATTTGTAACGCCCAGCTCTTAGAGTGTTAATCGCGTCTCTTTTCGCAACGGTCGTGTAAATCTGATTATTGACTATTAAATTAAACATTTTAAACATTTTTTGTGATGGTCGGAATTAATTTACATTTAAAGAACACTGATACATAACATGCAAGATTATGAAGTATAGACAAGATTTATCAATTCTTTATTGATATTAGATGTATGTTTAGACCGGCGGTTCTTAAACTGGAGTCCGAGGATCCCTGGGGGTCCGCGAAGCCATTACCGGGGATCCGCGAAAATATAAAAAAAACATTTATCAGAAGAAAACATTGTAAGAAGATTTATTTTGATCAATAATTGTTTGAAAAATTAAGTCAGAAGGGTTGAGATAGGGTCCGCCAAAATAATTGAGAGGGTCTGCGAAAGAAATTTTGCTCAAGAAGGGATCCGCAGACTAAATAAGCTAGTTTAGACAATAATGTGTTTCAATAACATGGTTTTATTTAAAAAATATATTTTCCATTGTGTGGTATCTTTGAAAGCAGTCTCCAATATGCAGTCCTGGTTTTCGACTACACTTCTTTCGGTGATTCTCTTTTTGTCATTTTGGAATATTTTAACAAGCGAAAATATCTAATTACAGTTAAACGTAATTTGTAAAGCATTATTTGAAATTCTGCGAAATATCTCCGAAGCTTGTCAATTTCTAAGGAGCATTCAGAGAAGTTATAAACTGATACATGAATGAATAAAGTTAAGATTCGTATGGTTCCTTATGTGGTGACTGAGACCAGAAAGACATACGACCGGAACGGTAAGGCCCGTTCCACACTATGGTGCCGTTGGCGGTTCGATCTCGCTCCGATCCCGGTCCGATCAAATATTCTTACACAAGAAACAATCAGAGTATTCACACTATCGGATCGTTCCAATTCCGTTTCTTGTATGAGAATATTTGACCAAACCGAGACCGAGAGTGAGATCGAACCGTTAACGGCACCATAGTGTGGATCGGGCCTAAAAAAGCTTTAGTGAAAAGGGTTAATGAATAATAATATTTGAAAAAATACACAACCTGTTAAAAGAATTGTTACTGAGATCAATTCCGCGTTTGTGGATTACAAATTCCGATTATGATCAATGTAATTATGTATGTATATCTTAATTTGGTATTAGAATGAAGATCTGTTACTTCAAAAACTAGGTCTTATTTGAGTTTTAAGTTGAAGACTTCTCAACTATTTAGATTGGACTGAATGCGTACATCTCTATCGAGCTTGGAAAATTTACATGGATTGAAAAGCACACAAATATTAAAGTTGGAGAGATGAGAGGAGAGTCTTGCTTCCTTTCTTAGATAACAAAAGTTTTGTAAATGAAATGCTCATGAAGGTTTAAACGTACATATTTATCTTAGCCGCATTGCTGCAAGCTATTTTCCTTTGAATAGTTCTATTCAATATAATAAGAAGAAAAAAAAATCTAAAAATCCCCTTCTCAATTTGTTTTTACTGATTCCATACATTTTTTTGATTGAATCGAAATTGCTAAATTGTTATTAATGCAATATGACTTGCCCACTACTTTCTTCTTGATGTGCCAAATTCGAACCATCGGACGTTAAACTAAATTTACTTGCCCACTGCCAATTTAAATAATTTTGTTTATTGTTAACAATCTTTTTTTTTTCTATTCATTATTCATATTATATATCAATCAGGGCTTCAAACTATTATTTTATTAAATTTCGATTTTTTCGAGTTTTCGTTTCGGCTAAAATAACGATTTTTGCGATTTTCGGTTTAGCTCTAAATAATTCGTTTTTTAAAAGGTTTTCATCTTAGATTTATATTTTTTCGAAATGTTGAAAAAATAATCTATTTTGGCAAATCTTACACTTAGAACATAGGGCCTATGTGTGAAACGTACCAAAAAAACAAACTTAACCAAAAAAAAAAAATGCGGGTCCATGTGCCAAACGCCCTGTATAATAGATAATAGAATCTGAAGTGTTTCGCTAAAGACGTGTCTCAAACGAAAAAAGCGATATTTTAGAACCGGTTCAGCTATGATTTTCGTTGTGACAAAAATAACGATTTTATCGGGTTTCGGTTTAGTTCCAGTTCGAATCCCTGATATTAATCACCATTTTATGATATGATTGCAGTTTCATCTGTTTACCTATTCGTTGTCCTAATGTCGTTTAAAAACAAGCAAAAGAAAGTGTATCAAATATTGACTTCCTCCCGATGTGAGAAAAAAAATCGCATTCAAATTTATTCAAAGGATGTGATTGTAGTTTGAATAATTAAGTAATTAAACAAGCATTTAACTGAACGTCTTTCATGCGGATATTCTAATTTATATCATGAAAGCAAACTTCACTTGGAGATCATTATTTTTTTCTTGTTAAATTGCCGGGTTATTGATCCGCTGCTTGAACACGTTCCTTTTCAATTTTTCATCGTCAAATGTTATAGCGTCGATGCAAATGTAATAGCGTTTATTTCATTAGAGCATAACATGATATTTTCAATCAATAATTATTGCATAGTTTTTATTCAGCTCTCCAACTATTTGTCCTTCAAGTCATCATACTGCAATTTAATATTAAAAAAATAATTAATTAAATATGAATCATCAAATGACTCGACACTATACTGTGTTGATTTTTTTGACATTCTAATTATCATAATAATAGTTGCAGAAAAATTTCTTTCAATTTATTTAATCACCCACCCTTGATTTTGAAATTCGGCTTTTTTATCAGGGGGCCTTCGAATCATTGACTCGAGAGATCATTCTTCAGTATTACCCAATCCATTGACGATGTCATAATTTCTTTTATCGACATCATCATAACACCACTTCGCTGTCAGGCTTATCATCGATCTAAAATCTCGGTTTGTCTAATATACACCGAGAGAAGTGATAGTAGTCAAAAATGTCACCAGTTTTATCTGGGCAAACGATCGACGAGAGCAGTTAAATCCCTAATGGAATGGATGCTTA
The DNA here is from genome assembly GCA_008973525.1 of Stenopsyche tienmushanensis. Taxonomy (NCBI): domain Eukaryota; kingdom Metazoa; phylum Arthropoda; class Insecta; order Trichoptera; family Stenopsychidae; genus Stenopsyche; species Stenopsyche tienmushanensis. The sequence goes on from WACJ01000361.1 coordinate 139,410, forward strand.
TAAAAATGTGAAAGTTCCGAGAGCCAAATCAAACGACAGTTTAATCTAACGCGTTAAGGTAAAAGAAAGGTCGATTGAGTGACACGCGAATGGATTACACGTCGACATATGGAGACAAATTTTGATAGGGAGTTTGTGTGGAAATGAGAATATTTTACGTTTGTGATATTCTATTTTAAACGCCAGTTTCAAGACAAATAAATTGCAAATTTAAAAATCGCCCATCAATCATTTTTTTTTTAAATAATATACTCTTATCTACTTTCCTCCATGTTCAATATTCACAGGCCATATAAAAAATGGGGACATATTGTTACCTAAAAGTGTTTGTGTAATATAAAATAAAATAGGCAAGTCACTGATCTAATGGTCATTTTATGCTACATAAAAACACAATAAAGGCAACGGGGCGCATGCGCATAACATGTCTATGGCGATGTAGACGGAGAGACTATAAACGATTCTATCCCTCTTTCCGCTCAACTGACGGTTGAAGTTTCACTTTTTGTGACGTTCAAGCCAATTTATACCTCCGTATCTATAGACGCACGAGCTCGTTTTTCTTTCGGATCATGTGTAGCCGGACGGATGGATGGGGATGGACGGGCGTCGAACAGAAAGACTCTCCTCTAAATGACTCTTTATTCACATGAGAGATAGAGAGCTCTGGCTGCAGGAAGGACGTTCTCCCGCAGTCAAGGCTAACCGACGACTCCCGCTTTTTGTGCGTCACCGCCCAACCGGCAACGGTGCACACGCAAGAAGCGATCGGTCGATATTGCAGGTGCAATGTCCCCGCAGCGCCACAGAAGATAGCCCTGTTAAAATAGCACATTTCACCTAAAGAGAGACGGAAGATCTGTCTTCCGTTAATCTGGCGAATTAAATCTACTCAGACTAACAGCACTATTGTATGGAGACGGTAAATCGCTCACGCTGCAAATAAAATTATAATATTTACGACCTAATACAATCTTAACATTTCCTTGATCATTATATTTTTACTACAACTGAATCGAATTGTAGTAATGTTGTAATAATGGGATTTATATGAATACACTTTCTATATTGATATATATACTATCAAATATCGATATGAAATATAATATGGTAAAAAGTTAATTACCTTTGACAAGGCAATTTTTGATTTTATTTATCTGCTAGACCTTTTTAATGATGATCGACCTACTAAATATTTTGCGATATAAAGAGCGTTAATTTAATTCGCAATTAGCTCATCTAAAATGTAAATAAAATCACGATGTACGATGTGTATATAATCATTGAAATTGGGTTAGTCTGGCCCAATTTCTGTCAACGATGGATTTTCAATGCTCTTTTACAATGCGGATTTGTAACTTCGGCGTAAATAATTTTATTAATATGGAGTAAGTGCGCAATGTTCGTGTCAAATTTTTTTATCAAAGTCAGAGTAAAATAATCTTGCCATAACGAGGCCCGAAAGGAAACGATTTAGAAACACTGGCGCCATATCCCGGTCTAAGAATTTCAAAAACTGTTTAGAAATGTAGCTCTCTAGAGTAAACACGCGTCTAAATATAGAAGAGTTTATGCAATGGAAGAAAGAAGTAACTGATGAAACGCCTTTAACATCATATTGTATTGCGGAAATGTATTCATAACCTACGGATCTGATTGAAAATTCATTAAGAATCACTGAAAATTTATTTTCCACACGCGATTAACGCTTCGCTGCCTGAACAATATATATTACAATATGAGAATTTTCGATACTTCTGCAAGATGAAGAATTTTATAATAAAGTATAGCGTCAGTATGCAGTCCTATTCTTAACAAAATGCAGTTTTGACTTTAACAATCAATGTCAAGCCGAATTATACTCTATACAGATTTATAAGAATGCTTAAAATATGAAAACGATGCATTAAATTTAAGATATTTTACAATATTTTTGTCCTGCAGTTTATATATACATACCATTTTTTTCTAAATCAATTACTGGTTTTGTCTCAAAAAGTGCTTAATTTCAACTGTATCTGAACTATTATTGCGTATCTAAATACACAATCGTGTGCCAACTGTGACAATTTTCAACATAAAGCTGCTCGCAGAGAAAAGCTGAATAAACTTATTTAGATGCTCTTCGTGCATCTCAATTTGGTTTGATTTTTATTTCTCCATGACCAAATTTCGCAAACGCGACAGTTCGCAATTCTCAAGCTAACTTCTTATCTTGTGCAATCTTTCAAAATGGAATCTGATTATCATGCTCTACAATTGGTTTTTTATGCGAAAATTTTCTACACTTAATGATTGTATGTCGCACGTAGGCGACATGGAGTTTGATCCAAATAGAAAATGTCTACATGTCACCAGCACATTGGTTTTTACGATTTAATTAAAAATAACTTCAATGTAAGTCCGCGACTTTCGCAATGAGGCAGCTCATTACAAAACTCCCTCTTAAAAAATTGGCATCTTAAAAACGAATTCCATTTCAAGCTTATTAAAATTGACCAACAGCTTACAAATCAATGCATGTATATTTTTTCGTTTAAAATTAATTTATATATAAATATTTGTCTACCAATCTCAAAATTTTTAATATCTCACATTACAAATTCTATAAAAGGACACAACTTCATTTAAAAGAATACACTTTACATTAAAAAAAATGTTTAAGAGTTTCGCGCGGTGGAAGTGAAACGCCTTAATTCCTAAGAAAAATTGATTTTATATGTCGCTCTTTTCCATTTGTTAACATTTGAAATTGTTTGCTAAAATATGTGGTTGTATGTTGTGTGATATATAATAAAATAGGCGCGCTCCTGATCTAGTGCGCTAAGCTATGTATATACACAGTAGAGATAGCGCAGCGCATGCTCGCAGCTAAGGAATCCAATCCCGAACCAAAATTTCGATCCCGGGATTTCATTAAACAATCCCGGGATCGTCGAGCGATTACTATTATTTTGAATATTATAAATATTATTTTGAAAATATGCCCGAAGTAACATTAACCTTTAGTGTTTCGTTATTTACTCTGGATCTGATTTTGGAAGTCAGGCAACTTGCTGCTGAAAATGCACGCTCAGCTTCCACATTCGTTGGAGGTATCATCATCAGAAATTAAATACTAGTTCGAATTGATGACCGCATGAGCCCCCATTTTCGTACAACACCATCAATCTGACTGATAAAATTCCTTTCTGCTGAGACACGGACTAAAACTCGCAAAATTCCCGATTTCACGACAAATTATTTATTTCCGTCGCTGCAGATGAATACTTATATACTATATTACTTTGATGTAATTCGTAATTATATTACGGAGGAACACAAAAATTCTGAACCCCGTATCTATTATATTTCATATCGATATTCCCATTATTAGAGTCGAGGTGTAGTAAATACATCACCGGTAGGGAAAGATTAATATAAAAATTTGAAAAACTTATATGTACTGTATATAATATATATGCATATATTAGACAGTTACTGCCCCTAGGCGTCGTCTACGCTCACCAATTAGTAGTTACGCCACTGTTTCCAAGCGTTTAGATTTTGGCGGGAATATCTCGATTTAGTAGCCTTCATCGAGCTGGAGGTATACGTTTTCTGTTAGATAAAAATTTCAATCCCGAAATTTTCGGGATTACGTTTTCTAATCCCGGGACTCTTAAGTACCTAAAATTGTCCGGGATCCCGGGATTGGATTCCCTACTCGCAGCGTGCCATGTCAACGATTCTCTCTCTTTTTCTGGTCGAATGCCCGTTGGAGTTTCACTTTTCGTGACGTTGAAGCCAATGCGCTTTAACGCGCCCCCTCTCAAGTATCACCAATGCAATGTAATTGGTAATTGACGTTATCGCTTTACTTCAGCAATCATGACACTTATTTCGATATTTGTGGATACAACTTGTAACCTTGATTGCCGCCTTATTATAAAAGATACGTCTTTCATCACTATAGCGTTTTTCTTGTATTTCATTTTGCAAAATAAGTTCTTTGTATCTCTCTCCTTTTATAAATCGTCTATGCGAATAAAGACGTTCTTATTGATGGCTTTATTTTCCCAGATGGTTTTCAACATTCATATATAGCACAACATTTCAAGCGCTTTTTTTTCTTTTTCTAGTGGATTAACCCGATTGGTATCGCGGGTCTAATTTGCCCCAGGAGCATACAATTTCGGTTTTTAAACTTTTAACGTTTATGCTGTAATAACGCGCTGATACGTATTCTCAGTATGATTCATGCTGCGGCGGGGGGCGAATTTGCAGGGTTATGGCTCCCGTAGGGTTTTGGCACCATTTATACCAGTGTTCCCCAACCTTTTTCACCTGCGGACCGGTAAAAAGAAAGGAAATATTTTCGCGGATCACTAGTACTTAAAGGACAGTGCGGCGCATGCGCGTAGCGTGTCTATGATGTATGAAACGGAAATACTAATCTCCATCTATATCTGAACAATTGGAGTTTTACTTTTTGTGACATTCAAACCTTATTGCCCGGCCGCACCTATTCAAGTATCACTTGGACAAATTTAATTTTACACGCGCAGAAGTGCTATAATCTGATGAAACTGCATATTTATCATGCTTGTTTATCACAAATGCATGGTTTATTTTTATATATTTCGAGGGGGAAAAAAGCTCCATGAAGACGTCGTTTCCAAATTGGATCACTGTTCCATGTGACATTTTCGTACGACCGATCGATCCAAATTACCGAACACGCAGACCTCATGTCGCTCGTTCCATGCCTTTTAAGTCATAATTGCATACAAGCATGAACAAGTGAAAGACATATGATATATTATTGCGAGCAAAGAAATGGTGCTGTTAAAAGGAACACAAACCGGTTCACTTACTTACGTCAAGTAAAAGTCATTCGTGTCTGATGTAAGAGGTGTTGCTGCTTGTTTTAAGGCCTAACCGAGTTTCGCAATACATCATCATATCAGCCATTCGAAAGGAAACTAGCTGCTTTCTTCTGTAAAGAGCTACCCTGAACTTTGGTTTGGGCGAAGCGAGGCTTAAGCCTCCAACACTCGTTTATTATGGCATAGCAGGTGTCGACTCAAGAGATCGATATCAAGACATGTTATTAATGGCACAGAAGAATGAGTATCTGGATAGGAAAAGGATAGTTAAAAGGTCAAAGAAATGCACATTTTCAATACGCTAACTTAGTCATGCTTTTACAATTATAATATTTTAATATTGTGTGCACATCTATGAAACGTCGAAACATATATTTTTTCACCAAAACTGAAACCGTGTTAAACCGAAACCGTGTTAAACGAGTATCGTGTTAAGCGAGGGATGGGTGTATATAATTGAAATTCTTCCAAATGCGATTATTTTTTTTTATTCCTGTGTGCATATCGTAAATTTAACCAAACTTCATAGCTGTTCATCCATACAAATTCCAGTGCTAGGATTTCTAATATCCATTGATGGAAAGGAGCTCCATTTATATAATATATATATATATTATGTTTACTTGAAAAAAATACCGATTATTGTGTGCTATCGATAGTGTTTATTTATTTATGTACAAGCTTCATACACGCTGCGACGTTCCTGACAGACAAGTGGATTTGTACGGATGATAAGCGGCGGACCTACAAATATAGCATCTAAATTCATGATGATTTTAAATTAGCTCACTACTCAAAGGGTTAATATTCGAGAGCACATTAAATTGTATTGTTAATCTAAAGGTAAATGTGGAACGAAAAAGTGAGCAATGTATCCAAAAATGAAATACGAATGACTGCGTTCAATTTTCTATTGACATCTCGAGATGTTATCGTATATTGTGTGTATAATATTTTTCGATTAAAATATTCATTTCTGTACTAAGCATGCAACAAATGGATCGCTTTGTCAGCTGAACCTGACACCACTATTATTAATATTGTCATGGAATATTAAATTGAAGCTATATCGTCCGCAAAATGACATGCCCATCAGATGCATGTATCTTCCGGATGTCTTCATGTGTCACAATCTGGTGGAGGAGAAGTAACCAAGTTCGTTATTGTTCTCTTCTTTAGAGTTGTGATCCTGTATGCGGTTCCATCGATGGCCGTTTCAACTTGAACTCGGCAACAAAAATAGCTTTTATTGCTGGCCTTAAATTTTTTGTTTAACGTCGATGCGGCATATGAGTTCTTTGGCTGCATTCTCGACGACGCTGATGGAAGTTTATGGTGATCCCTTGATTTGTACCAAAGTTATTTGGTCGACTAGTATATGTAGTTACATTCCGGTAAATTGTCATGAGATCAATCGTCCGCGTTTGACCTCTTTATGGGAATGAATAGAACACATGTAAACAATATACCAAAATACATCCGGCGATCGGGTTGAAAATATTGGTCCAAGCGATGATGAACGATTCGTCATCAATGAGCGATTTTATCCATATAGAAACTTCTATAAGCGCGATAATCAAATTGGCTTGACCGTCACGAAAAATTAAACACCAAGCCGCAACTGATTAAAAAAGAGAATCGTTTGCATTATATCTGTGTCCGTTACATATATTCTCAATACGCTACGCTCTCACCAGTCGCTTACCTGTTTTATTATATATAACACAGATTCATCTTTTATCTAACAGCTTCATTCTGTTAACAAAATAAATCAACTTTTCCTAGGAGTTTGTTTCACTTCTAACGCGCGGGAATCTCACGCATTTATTTTTATTTTTAGGAGTCTCATCAATTTTAGGAGTAATGATCCCGTCTGAGGTTTAATTAACGTTAATTAAAACTCGTGTAATACATGAATACGGAACGTCGCAAATATTATCCCCATGAATTCGTCAACATCAAATTAGTAAAGACACAATCAATGATCAGTGATTGCGATGATTTGATATACGAAATTGTATCGCGTGTAATTGCTTGAGGTCGTTAACGCGTTAGCGCCCGTAACAATAGCCTCATCTAGATCAAGGATACTCTTAATTGGCCATATTGGAGAAATGCTCATTAAAAGCTTGGAAATCAACTACATAGTTGAATCATTGTTTTTTAAAGTGAAGCAAGAATATGCCCCGGGTTATATAAAATCTATAAGCCCATTAAAAAAAAAGTAATGGACGTAAACAGCAATTTTCACAATGGAAATTTAACCTTTTCAAATATAAATTAAGAGCTACATTATATTTTTAATCTCAATCCTAATTAGTTGTAAAGTTTGGCATACGTAATTAACTGTAGAGCAATTGCGCGTGTATTTTTAAATTTTACATTGAAATTTGCACATTGAACAGTAATAAATCTTCCTTTGCTTAATAATTTGTCCTACAAGTTTGAATCAATGCTAAACCTTATATTACTATTGGTCAATATTTATATTTTACCTAGATTTGAATTCATAGATATTGCAATCTATATTTGAAGACATATATTTCCTTCTTGTACATGATATTACCCTTTGGACCGGTGTAACCATCTTGAATAAATTCTCTGCTATATTTACTTTTGATAATATATAATAATATACAATAAACAACAAATATAGCAAAAAATTCACCTTTAAATCGTCAAAATTAAAATATTTGGTTGTAATGGCACGAAATAACTGTTTTTGTATCCTGCAATTAATTTTTAATCTAAATAAATAATTATTTTATGCTATTAACCTTTTCGTTAGTGAGCAAATTTAAAATCGATGAAGTCGTTGATGTCATAATCGCTTTACACGATTACTTTCTGTCAGCTCCTAATCAGCGTAAGACAATCTTCAATTCGAGGCAGAGTCAATTGTAAATGAACACTTGATAGTGCATACAGGACCACTTCATTTCTTTACATAAACAATGCACAAAAAATCGATTCAAGCGCTCCTCCTTTAGAAGGAAATGATAATTGGACAAAGACTCATTCAACACGCAGCAAAGAACAGCACGCAGTTAAATAAACAAACACTCTCGATAACACACAATATTCGGTTGTTTCTTTGCGTAAACAAATAACACATTTGAAATCGAAACCATTATAAGTCAATAAATTTGGGCTTAACGATCTATACAATCCTGCGATGCATGTGAGAAAGCTCTCCGTCTCAGTCTCCTGAACTGCGCTAAGTTCTCTCTGTCTCTGTCCGCCTCGGAGCTTCAATGCACAAGAGTGTTCTTTCTGAATACTGAAGGTCATATCGAAGACCCTTCGATAATACTCCTTAAAAGGTTAATTTAGAAAATTACTTCTGAGCTTCCAGTCACATTAAATGTGCAAACGAAATGTCAACTTCTAAATTCTTTAAACAAACAAGTAACAACTATTTTGAACTTAATTTAGTTGTAAAAAGTTCTCTAGATTATACCACTTCCAATGATATGCTACATGTCATTCAATAAGTCGTTAAATTTGAAGAGGTACCAGTTTGCAACGGTCGAGGTTAAGAAAATATTTTTGTGCTTATGATGTTTTTATTTAATTCCCGATTTCAGCTCTAGTTGTCTGAATTAGCTTTTACTCTTTCATTTATGCAAAGGCGGCGCTTAATCCTTCAATTAGGATTTCTTTTGTGGGCACCCCTGTCGTGTAAATGAATTGTTTTGGCGGCTCTATTCCGTAGCACGCACAGTCTCCAGACCTGACACCACTGGATTTCTTTGCCTGAGGACGTCTCCTATTTCATGGCTCGCACGATCTCCATATCTGATACCACTGGATTTTTTAGCCTGAGGACGTCCCCTATTCTATAGCTATCAAGGTCCCTAGACCTGACACCAATGGAATTCTATGCTTGGGGATGTGCCCTTTTTTATGGCATTTCCATTTCAGCTACATTTTTTAATTGTTTTTTATTGCTTATGAGGATGTGGACTTTATTAGTTTCAGTCTGGGAATTTTACTCTTAGCAATAATCTGGGCACAAACTGAGCTTGCACAGCTCACAAATGTTCGAATTCTTTCGAGTTCCCCTAATATATACATTTATATTTTGAAGACGTAAACATTGATCATCCTCCTTTCCTAATAAAGCCTTTTGAATTGTTCAACGTTAAACTTCAAAAATATGTACGCGTAGGGCAAATTGGGCCAAACGTCAAAGAAAGTGAAATGACAAGCGGCTGTTGCTCTTTAACTTCATCTTATTCATTAAAGGCGCTACACGCATGCGCCGCACCACTTCTGCTGCGTGTATGTTTATATGTAGTAGTATAAAACAACTATAAGACCAGTAGCGGCCTATTTTATTATATATTACACAAAATACAGCCACATCTTTTAGCTAACAACTTATGTTAACAAATGAAAAACGTCAATACCAAAAGCCACGTTCACAAAACCGAATATGCATATTGTCTGCATTTGTATGCGTTTGATAGTTTTGGCACCAAATTTGCGGAAGGAGGATTCTACGGAAAATAACTCCGTAGTCTATTTCTTCAATTTTCGTTTAAATGTAGAATCTTATAGACAACTATCTGACACCTGGACTTAATAATACACTCTATTTTCCGAACTAAACTAGCTCCTTTCCAAAACTGGCAGTGAGTTGTCCAAACCACCTATTCTCTGCAAATATTTACAGCAACCATAGTGGAGCAGGAGAATGTTCCCAGCAAACACCCCCTGATTCATTGACTTCTACGCCTGATGCGTACGTTTTTTTGCATGCGCGTGTTTACGATGACTGGTGTAAACTGGTCACAGTGCGGGCACGGTGATAAGTGGTGGGTGCCAAAAAAAAAGTCTACTCTATGTATATTTTCTATGCATTCTTATGGATTTCGTTCGATGGTGACTAAGTTATAAATAAGCTTCATGCAAAATTTAGTTAACCTTGCTATTTATAATATTTTTATTTGGATACAATGTGAACTTTTAGCATCTGTATAATTCTAATTTGGTCAACTCTACGGACATAAAATTCTGCCCTATCTGAATCAAACGATAAATTTAGATAGACGTTGCTTATTGATTGCTTGTTGGCTTTGCTTGCATTGGATTTTTTTAAATACTTGAAATGACTAATTTGTTTAAATGTTCCAATACTTTGCTTATTTATTCAATACATTATTTAGGGACTGACCTCACTTCCTTTGTTAGAAATCGTTCCCCATTTTCGTTACAGCTATTAGTTTAAAAATAAAAATGTGCGCTTTTACGCCATCCGGTATTTACGTTTATCCGACTTAGTACAGGAAAATATTTTAACACGTCTTGAACGATAAAAAGAAAAAAAAAATAAATTGCTCGCATCCTTCTGCCATTTTCCAAATCTTTACGAATCTTTAGCATCAGGGGCTTGGGTAACATATTGCTCTAGTTTATGCCCCATTTATTTATTTTGCACCAGCGGAAGGCATATTTTAAGGTTACATTTCATTTTGGTAAAACTTCAAGACATAATATCTCTATTCGTTCCGAGGGAATTTGCGAAAAAATAATGTATATAATTATTTTACGTAAGATTCATTCACAATGCAATTTATTGTTGGCGTATCTCGAATAATATAATAGCGTGTTCAATTTCGATTTGTGGTAAAACATTATCGGCTTATGCAGAAGAACAAAACAAAATAGACTCTAGAATGTTACGAAATATGACTTATTACTTGCTTTCGTTACAAAAAATAAAGCTCATGTAACAATTGTAACTAAAATCGCATTAGCAGTCACTCAGTTTATTACGGCATGGTTTAAAATACACATTTGATCAGTTTCAACTGAAGTGCGTTCTTTAATTAGATTTTGCTAGAATATTCCGCAGTTAGTTTTGCACACTAGTGCTAAACATGTCTTTTGGGTCGTTCAGGTGCCGATCGGGTCATGCCTGAGGAATTTACATGTGATTTTGATTCTGAGGCTTTTGATGTTGTGTAAGCCCTCCCGTAAGAGGCTACATAAGAGGGCCGTTACCCAATCAGGCCTAAAGCAGTAGACTCAGCTCTCGTTTTTGTTTCTGGACCAAGGTGAGAAGATCATAGATCTTGAGAGGAATCGGCAACCATGGTGGAGAAAATGTTTAGTCATGCTTTTTAATGTGTTTTGAAATATTCGATCACAATATTTGGCGAAAAATCTGATTATCTCACCATTTACATCGTTATTTATTTCATATCTACTAAGCCAAGGTCGACTTTTGACTTTGTTATCACATTATTTAAAAAGAACTCCAATACTTTCAACCGTTTTCTGGCTTCAAATTCGACTGCTATAGAGGCTAATGTCGCTTCATCACTCTGTTCATTTATTGCAGTAATACCTAATAGCCGGATTACTTCCCAGTAGGGAATCCAATCCCGGGATCCCGGATCCCGGGATCCCGGAATCCCGGACAATTTTAGGTACTTAAGGATCCCGGGATTAGAAAACGTAATCCCGAAAATCCCGGGATTGAAATTTTTATCTAACAGAAATCGTACACCTCACCAACACGATGAAGGCTACTAAATCGAGACATTCCCGACGAAATCTGGACGCTTGGAAACAGTGGCGTAATTACTAATTGGCGAACTTAGATGACGCATAGGAACAGTGACTGTCTAATCTATGTATTCATATATAGCGTACATGTATGTTTTTCAAAATTGTTATAGTAATCTTTCGCTACCGGTGATGTATTTACTACACCTCGACTCTAATAGTGGGAATATCGATATGAAATATAATAGATACGGGGTTCAGAATTTTTGTATTCCTCCGTAATATAATTAAGAATCACATCAAAGTATTATAGTATACAAGTATTCATCTGCAGCGACGGAAATAAATAATTTGTCGGGAAATCGGGACTTTTGCGATTTTTAGTCCGTGTTTCAGCAGAAAAGAATTTTATCAGTCACATTAATGGTGTTATACGAAAATTAAAATAATATTTGAATTTTTTAGTATTTTATTTATCTGTTTTTGAATTGTATTTTTATATTTTCTTAAATAAATAAAATTCTTTGGCCTTCAAGTGATTTTTTATATTGAATAAATGGACTTATTAGTAATTTTTGATCAAATTCATCAAGGTAATTTCTTAAAATATTGAAAATCCCAATCCCGGGATCCCGGGACTGGTCCCGGGATTGTCTAATGAAATCCCAAAATCCCGGGATCGAAATTTTGGCTCGGGATTGGATTCCCTACTTCCCAGTACACAATGGAGTGATTAAAAGATTACTTTAAACTTAAACAAATGTTTATAGTAGTGTATAGTTAATCAATTGCAAAATTATCATTTTTTTAAGTAAAATTTATATACGCGCAGTAGGGAATATTGGCTTGAATGTCACGAAAAGTGAAACTCCTACCGACAGTTGATCCCAACCATAAAGCAACCACTAGACTAGCAGTACGCCTATTTTATTATATATTACACAAACACAGGCTCATCTTTTAGCTGCAAATTTACTTTAAAATATAGAAGAAAGCAATGCATTAAATAAACTTTTCCTAGGAAGCCTATGTCATTAGCTCGATAATACTGTCATCCGCCGTAGATTTAAAATGAGGTATTATACCTTTATCCATTGGTTAGATTACAAAGTTGTATTTGGTGATAATAAAAGCATTTTTATTGCAATGCATTTTGTTAAATCGGACAAATGTGTTGGGTGGCTTGTAGCATTATCAATCAAAACGAATGTTTCTGTTTTTGGTTGATGTTCGGTAAACCAATTCTGAATTGCGACTAAAAATTCCAATACTGTCGTATTATACTGAACTTACTTTTACTGTATACGAAAGATCACATCAAAAGACGACCGTGTTGAAATGAGGACAACTGGTCAAGTTCCAATGATTTTTTATTCGAATATTGTGAAACAGGTTAAAATTGCAAATGGGCTTAATGTGCATACAACATGATATGCTCTCCCATCAGTTTATAATTGAGTCTTTGAAACAAAACAAAAACCAAAAACCTAGAAAATATTTGGGTCATTCTTAAGAATAAATTTCCATGTAATAGCAAATAACTGGAAATATCAATCACAGGCTAAATAAACAATGTCTTAGTTATACATTGCCGACATCTTAGAAGTCATGTTGAGACGTTTGGCTAAAAATGTAAGCATAAGTTTATTAACGCGTTCCGTGCCACGTCCACCGTATATGGTGGACGCGGCGCGGATTTCTTTCGGACATTTTCTTCCTCCATTTAAATACAATTTAACAAGTTATTTATTTTCTATTTAATGGAATTAGCGCATGCAAATATTAAATAAACAGAATATAATAAATATATGTTTATATATAACATATAAAGGCATAAAATTAAAATAACTAAAATATACATATAAAATATGTTGAAATGTTATAAAATTATGTTTAAAACAAAATATAACTTTATATAATGTTACCACCTATTCATTGAAACAATTCAAACACATATGAGGTGATTTTGGACGATTAGGACATCTTGCGACTTTTTTTGCATTTTTTTTTTTTGCTTCCCGGAGATCGAGAATTTGTCAGTCAGTCAAACAGTCTCCAAAAAACGAATCCAGCGTCTCCCTGTTACATATTTCTACGATTTACAAATGTTAACTTTACGAACGTCTTTCTTAAATGTCTTTAAGATGGACAACTGTCTAAATATCTTTCGAGATCGACCTCGAAACTTGCATTCCTACCCTTGTCTGTTCGCACTTGCTTATCTTCACTTTTTTTTTGTTAATTTGATTAATAGTAGAGTCAAGCTTGTCGATCTAAGATAAAACAACACCTGAGAGAAGATGCGCCATATATTGTCCATGTTTATCCCGTGCATTTCAATTTTGCATCGCTATCCCTTCTGTTTACGCACCGACTATTGAATTTGGGCGTGGAACGTGTTAAAGTCGGCGCTCTTAAACTTTTGTAGGAATGTCTAAATTCTATAAATTTCAGCGTTATTATTTGAACAATATCGTAAGCCAGATTTTATTAATACACTCAATTCTCTTTTTGCGCTATATTTGGAATACACTATAAAAACTACCGTGCTAACAAACACCCGCGCGCTACCATGATATGTATTTGGTACACCATATGAAATTGTAAACCCCGTATCTATTATATTTCATATCGATTTTCCCATTATTAGAGTCAAGTTGTAGTAAATACATCACCGGTAGGGAAAATCAAATCAAAGTTTTAAATTCTTACCCCTTGAATATAAAAACATATCCTCGTTTCTGCTTTCTTTTAGGAAGCTTGAGTAAGCATATGTTCGATTTTAGATTAGTTATCGATGAATAAGCAATGTCCCTTCCCCAGATAATCTTTCAGTTTATTAGTGTTTCACATCCCAATTTAAATAAATAATAATATTTTATTTGAAATTAAAACTATAGCATTAAAAATAAAGGATCAGTAGATGTGATTGTATATGTACAGTAATACTAATCTAAGGATTAATTAAGCTGCTGGAAAAATAAATTTGATCCATTCAATCATAATTTTATCTACACTAAACTTGAAAAGATAGCAAATACCATACATTTCATCTATATTATGATTTTTTTGTAACTACACAAATGAACTTATCTAATGTATGACAAATTGATTAATTTTCAAATCGTGTGCATCTTCAGTCTATTTGCTTAAAAGCAATTGAGAAAAGTGTTATAAATCTTGTCCTCAATTGCAGATATTCGAAGATAATATATTGCATCCAAACTAATTCATTAAAGAGGTTTTTTCTCTAAAATTATTTTTAAAAATCATATACATAGAATAATTTTCATTTATTATTTGCTAAATAACAATTTTTGCTCAATTTTCTTTCAATATCAAACTCTCGTTTAAAGAGTAACCTTGCTTGTCTATAATTTTACATTTACTCAAGAAAGACACATTATGTCGGTTATAATAGTACATATCATCTCGAATAAGGAAATCCTTTAACTAAGATCCGAAAAATGTATAAAGTCGCTATTTTTTTGTTACAAAATTGACGTTCGAAATGGTTTGTATAGATTTAGAGCAAAGACATTTCGATACGCTACACGATTGACACAAATTGTCCATTAAAGGTTGTTGCGCTCTTTTTTGTTATATTATAAAGATTTTTTTAGACAGTAGATAAAAAAATATCTCTCACAATATCGAACCTTCTATCTGACTTAAATTTGATGTTAAAAAAATGTCGACGATACCAATTAAATAATATATAATAAGAAATCCGAAAGTATTCGAACATTTTTAGACCTTATAATTGTGCTTAGTTTGTGTTCAGACACAGTTAGGGAATCCAATCCCGGGATCCCGGATCCCGGACACATTTAGGTACTTAAGAATCCCGGGATTAGAAAACGTAATCCCGAAATTTTCGGGATTGAAATTTTTATCTAACAGAAATCGTACACCTCACCAACGCGATGAAGGCTACTAAATCGAGATATTACCCGACGAAATATGGACACTTGGAAACAGTGGCGTAATTACTAATTGGCGAACTTAGGCGACGCCTAGGGGCAGTGACTGTATAATCTATGTATACATATATAGCGCATATGTATGTTTTTCAAATTGTTGTATTTACCTTCCCCACCGGTGATGTATTCACTACACCTCGACTCTAATAATGGGAATATCGATATGAAATATAATAGATACAGGGTTCAGAATTTTTGTATTCCTCCGTAATATAATTACGAATCACATAAAAGTATCATAGGATGTAAGTATTCATCTGCAGCGACAGAAATAAATAATTTTTCGGGAAATCGGGAATTTTGCGAGTTTTAGTCCGTGTCTCATCAGAAAGGAATTTTATCAGTCACATTGACGTTATTATACGAAAATGAGGGCTTTCGCGGACATCAACTCGAACTAGCATTTAAATATCTGATGACGATACCTCCAACGAGTGTGGAGGCTGAGCGTCCATTTTCAGCAGCAAGTTGCCTGACTTCCAAGATCAGATCCAGACTAAATGACGAAACACTCGATGGTTTAATGTTACTTCAGGCATATTTTCAATATATAATAATATTTTATTTATCTATTTTTAAATTGTAGTTTTATCTTTTCTTAAATAAATAAAATTCTTTGGCCTTCAAGTGATTTTTTATATTGAACAAATGGACTTATTAGTAATTTTTGATCAAATATATCAATGTAATTTCTTAAAATATTGAAAATCCCAATCCCGGGATCCCGGGACTGGTCCCGGGATTGTCTAATGAAATCCCGAAATTCCGGGATCGAAATTTTGGCTCGGGATTGGATTCCCTAGACACAGTGGCATACACATCTATATACTGTGCCATTCAAAACTGTTCAAATGTTTTCGTTTTTTATCGAATCGCACAGTCTTTAAAAGATAGTATTTCTATTCTATTTGATAATGTATTAGTATGGATTTCATTGAAAGAAAAAGTAAGATAAAAAATAGAAAAAAAGCATTTGTAAGCAAGTCTTGGGTTGATATAGAGCCAGGGCACATTTGACTTGATATCAACTGAGCACGCCAAGAGAGGAGTACTGAACAAAACTGTTCAAATATTTTTTTTTTCTATATTTTGTCTTAACTTTTCTTTCAATAAAATGTATACGTATAAATTATCAAATATAATAGAAATATAATATTTTAAAGTTTAAATGGGTGTGATTCGAAAAAAAAATTAAGTGAAAAGAAACGTTTGGAAAGCATTTGAACAGCTTTGAGTGGCACTGTTTGATTTTTTCTGTAGAACAATTGTTAAAAACTAATTTTGTTCAAAATTTTTTTATTGTTAAGTAATCCCTATGGACCACTGTGCAAATAAATTTAAAACTCATTAGCAAAACAAATGGATGAATGTTATGGAGTTGGATTGTTATCGCATGTCTTCAACGAAAACAACAAAAACAAGCGACGAAACACGTGCTACGCCTTCTTGACTATACGAAAACATAGTCCCTTTTTTGAATAGCATTATAATTGCTGAAGACTGAAACTCCGAATTGACTATAAAAATGGTTATTTTTTGAGATATGCGGGAAATAATTCATTATGAATGAATGAAACCGGGAGAAACCATAATTGCACACAAGTTAATTTTCAACAATTAGTTTTGCATTAAAAATTAAAAGAGAAATGTCCGTATTTATTCAAAGGAAAGAAAATAATACTGATTCATAATAATGCTCGCCTTTGTAAAGCAAAATTGACACTATACGGGAATTAAACTGGGAAGTGTTACTAAATCCTTTTTATTCACCGAACCTCGCCCCAGCGGATTTCCATCTTTACAGGTATATGGATCAAAGCCTGAAAAAAAATTTTTTTTCACAAAAAAGGAATTAATTTAATTCCAAAGCGATGGAAATATGTGCTTTTTTTATTAATACATTTGAACTTTTTTAGCTAAATTTTCGAATACTTTCTGATCTCCTTAATATATAAATAATGACTTAAAAATATCAAATAATCCATTATAAATTTTGTTAAATTTTCATATCAATAAAACTGAAGGTCTTCTGTAATATGTTCTACTAAAGTTAAGGGAATACGTTAACGATTTACGACTTCAATATAATTGATTGGGTAGATTGAATAGAGCACAACTTCAACCCCTTCGCAAAAGTTCAGACATATTCTGTTCTCAACTTCATACGCTATAAACACATTCTATACGATCAACAATTTATAATTATTAACTTGTGTGAATATGTGTTTAAAAATGAAGAATATGATTGCAAGTCGGGAAGATATGCGCCCATTGCGTATAAGAGTATAAAAGCTTCCATTAAAAATCATACTATGCATGATTTTAAAGTCTCGTATTTCAAGAGTCATTATGCTTGTATAATAGACCGCTTGTAATCGATTGTAGTTTGATATAATTATGATGATAAATTAATAGATTCATATTCATCAACCGTATGCAAATTACGCACGGCGATAATCCCAATCATAATTTAGATTAAATAATGTAGAAGATATTTTAATTCTTGCGGAAGTATAGCGGATACGCATTTGTTGTACGTCATATAAACGAGCCAGTTATGGCATAAAATGTAGATTATTGCAATTTCACGTTAATGTATGGAGACATCATTACATTTATATAAAATTTCATCTCATCGTGATCTTTAGAAAAATTATTTTGACGTTATCATATAGAATTCTGATGACTTATTCATTTGAAAATCTCTAATTAACACACGGATATGATTTGTTTCAGCTCATTTTTAGGCATTAAACCTGGAGGATAAATATGGACTTGTAGTTGATACTCGGATGTTTTCAGCGAAAAACGTTAGTAAAGTTAAGATTTGAAATCATTATAAAAAGACGTAATAATGAGAAATTCGATCCGCTTTTTGGCCAGAGGGCTGTTGGAGAATTCACCGAATTAACCCCAGAACCTTCATTCGTTTGAAAAGCATACTTATTTCGACAAACATCAGTGAACGCAGTAAAAATATAATTGAAATTGCGGAGAAAAGTTGTAAACAAAATTTCATCAATTTCAAGCTCGAATAACGAGAATGCATATGCGAATGAAGGTCTTGAGGAGATGTTAGAAGAACTTGCTGTAGACCAGTGGTTCCTAACCTGGGGGGAATTACCCCCCGAGGGGTAAAACGGCTTTTCGGCGGGGGTAATGACAATAT
Organism: Stenopsyche tienmushanensis; assembly: GCA_008973525.1. Taxonomy (NCBI): domain Eukaryota; kingdom Metazoa; phylum Arthropoda; class Insecta; order Trichoptera; family Stenopsychidae; genus Stenopsyche; species Stenopsyche tienmushanensis. Next base: position 157,946 of record WACJ01000361.1, read on the forward strand.
TATTTTTTAGTAAGTAGATATAATAGTAAAATGATATGAGCGTCATATGGCTTGCACTCTCTTCCAAGAAGTCTCTCACTATGTTCTGATGCCTTTCTAGTAATCCTTCTCGCAAGGAGAGGGATGAAGAGACGAGAGACGGAGACGATACAGTTTCAGTTTACTCGAGCACTTATTTGCACGTTTCGCATTTGTGACAGTATTTTAAGTGAAATGACTTCTGCTTCTGGAAAAAAGCGCTTGTATAAAGAAGCATTTCTACAATGGGGTTTCACGAATATTGTTGACAGGAATATAGAAAAGCCTCAGTGTGTTATATGTAATAAAGTTCTTGGTACAGAGAGCATGAAACCAAGCAAACTTAAAGAACATTTCGAGAATGTTCACAAGGAGTTGGCTGATGAAATTTTTAAAGACGAAGATGTGTCAGCCAAAGTAGAATTTCTCAGACTACTCCAGAATAGCATTTTCAAAGAAGTGGAATTTCAAAACTATGACTTCTGTACGTTTTGGTGAAAAGTAGGTGGTGAATATCCTATTATAGCTGATAGCTCTAAGAATGTGCGTTGAGTGAAACTAAACCTAACTAAGTAAAGTAAAAAGTAATTTCCTATAGGTTTGTGCAATTTCATGATAAATAAAGGCTATTTGTGTGTATTATATATGTTGTTTTCTTCAACAAAATTTTAAAGGGGGGTAAAATGAGTTTCCCTGATAGGTTATAGGGGTAACGAGACGAAAAAGGTTAGGAAACACTGCTGTAGACTAAGAGAAGAATTGACTAGTGTTGGTGGTTCATTGAAAAATATCGAGTGGAACGAGCATATCAATAAACATTTTTTTCTAATATTACCCCAGATTCCCAAATTCTTTCATTATTTATAGATGATAACGCGATTATTGAAAGTCTTCTGGTCGTGAAAATGACCAGTGGCATGAAGCATAAAGCAACATCCCAAAGAAAAAAGAAGCGGGCATTTTGCTTATCGAAAATAAACAATTTAAATGTAATTTTAATGTATAAAGTATGAACTAGTTTTTATGCTAGGATTAATTTTTGGCATCTTCTTAAATATTTTTTTGTGAATTTGGGTGTTTTTTCTTGACTTCTTTTACGTAAAAAAAAATAAATGCAAAAATCACGCAAAAAACGCACTGTCTTCAGACCTGACACCAATGAATTTCTTTGTCTAAGGACGTACCCTATTTCGTGGCACGCACACAACTAAGTTGAAAAAAAAATGCATCCAAGTTACATTTGCTTGAATTTATTATGAATGAACTTCCTAAATTACTTTACTTACTTATCTAAAAAAAACCAATAATATCCGTTTAATTTTATAAATATTCGAATTTACGAATATTGAAAAAAGGGCAAATATATTCGAATATTCAATTAGAATCCCTAGCCACCTTGCGTTTAGAATATTCACTGCGTATGTATGCGCGGTGTGAAATTTATTCACCATTTAATTATTATAATGAAATATGATTGCCTACATAATTTATATTAATTAAAAAAGCAATTCCATATTCAAATATTATATTGTATAATATTTAAAAAAAAACTATCCTTTTACGTACTATAATGAATTTAAAATCATACATTTTGCTATAATCGTCCAATAACATGTTAGCCTGCTATTAGACAATTATGGCGGAAACGAGAAGCTTCCTGTCCGATGGAATTTTTTCCTAATGAACTATGTAGAAAAATGATACACTTCATTTGTATTTTTAATTATCAATTATAAATTTGTACGGAATATTTCCGGGTTATATTTGAATTCCCCTGTATATATTGGAAACAATTATTCTTCGTAATCCCAAGATGTCTTGTCTCTTACGTTAATTTTAATTTAAAGGGGATATCGTAGTAATTTAGTTTGTTCTTGTGTGGGAGCTTAAAAGCAGCTGATGCATATTTTAAATTGTCTTTGTTTTTCAGATTTCATTATTGCACTGTTCAATTTATCCCCCACTTTTATCCATACCTCTCGGTCATGTTCACAACTAATCAATGGTTAATAAGAATTATTTGCGTATTTTAGAACGTACACGCGAATTTAAAAAGTTGTAGTGTTGCTCTTTCGTTTTTTTTTTATTCATCAATTATCAATCGGAATGTATTTTGGATCAGTCCAGATCACGTAGGATCACAAAAGAAAGTGCAGAGTCTGCAAGGCCCACTCTTACTCCATTTATTATGTAAAAGAAAGAAACAACTCGGCGAGCTTCTGACGCTAACGTGAGTTTTGTTTTTTTTTTTTTTTTTTGCTTCTTATGTAACTCCATTAATTTACCAACCGTCTCCTTTCTCTCCCCGACGGCAAAATCAGTATCTGTATCTCGGCTTATTATCTCTATCCTGTTTCTGTGTCAAACAATCGACATCTTTGTTATGGTCTGCAGACTCCTAAAGCAGCGTTGCTGCAATAACCTTCCGTTACCCTTTCAGGTGCGAGCTCAATTTGCTCGGAATATGTTCCAAATTGGATAGTAAAAGATAGACAATACAAGACAGAAGAAATTGGCTGCATTCTGAAATATATATTTTATTTTTAACTCTACATACTAAAACTCACAATTGACTACTCTTAAAATAATACTGTTAAATAAATAACAACTTTTTTAATATAAGATTATCTTTGCAATAAATTAAATCTTTGTAACTTTTATATTGTATATATATTAAGTCTACATATGTCAACTTAATTGCTAAGACTATCAACTACCTTTTAATAATATATGTGATTTTAAGCCATGCAAAAGAACACGGATAAAGATATAGATAAAGATAAAGGGTATTTAAATAAGGACGCTCGATTTTTATATGTAATTAAAACAAGTGGTTTGTAAGATATCCACTTTTATTTTAAAAATAATATTTTAAGTGTGGAATATCGTTCAAATGTCCACCGCGGTTTTGCTCGGTGTCACGTTTTCGAGGGGTCCTATTTTCGATGATTTTGTCGCATAGATCTGGCTGAATTTGCTGAATGACGTTCATTATATTAACTTTGAAGGCATCATGTTTTTGCGGTTTATAGGCATGGGTCTGCGATTTAAGATCCATGGAAGAAGTGTTTTCTTTAAAGTCCTTATGTTGTCCATCAAAGCATGAACCTTGATGTGTCATATCCGATGTCGGATATAGGGGATCTCCATAGGAGATATTACTTGGGAAATGATTTAATGTGGTGGTTTCCCGTTGCCTTCCATATATGATAAAGTAAGGATAGGATAATTTGGAAAGGTAGGAGAGGATAGAATCTATGGGTGAGTAGCGAAATTACTATTATATATAAATGATAATTTAATTATTATTGCAAATTCAATCATTCACTCACGGGTAGGGAATCCAATCCCGGGATCCCGGACAGTTTTAGATACTTAAGAATCCCGGGATTAGAAAACGTAATCCCGAAAATTTCGGGATTAAATTTTTTATCTAACAGAAATCGTACATCTCACCAACACGATGAAGGCTACTAAATCAAGACATTCCCGACGAAATCTGGACACTTAGAAACAGTGGCGTAACAACTAATTGGTGAGCTTAGGCGACGCCTAGGGCCAGTGACTGTCTAATATATACATATATATTATATACAGTACATATAAGTTTTTCAAATTTTTATATTAACCTTTTCCTACCGGTGATGTATTTACTACACCTCGACTCTAATAATGGGAATATCGATATGAAATATAATAGATACGGGGTTCAGAATTTTTGTGTTCCTCCATAATATAATTACAAATCACATCAAAGTATTATAGTATATAAGTATTCATCTGCAGCGACGGAAATAAATAATTTGTCGGGAAATCGGGAATTTTGCGATTTTTAGTCCGTGTCTCAGCAGAAAAGAATTTTATCAGTCACATTGATGGTGTTATACGAAAATGAGGGCTCACGCGATCATAAACTCGTACTAGCATTTAAATATCTGATGACGATACCTCCAACGAGTGTGGAAGCTGAGCGTGCATTTTCATCAGCAAGTTGTCTGACTTCCAATATCAGATCCAGACTAAATGACGAAACACTAATGTTTAATGTTAATGTTACTTCGGGCATATTTTCAAAATAATATTTGAATTTTTTAGTGTTTTATTTATCTATTTTTGAATTGTATTTTTATCTTTTCTTAAATAAATAAAATTCTTTGGAATTCAAGTGATTTTTTATACTGAACAAATGGATTGATTAGTAATTTTTGATCAAATTCATCAAGGTAATTTCTTAAAATATTGAAAATCCCAATCCCGGGATCCCGGGACTGGTCCCGGGATTGTCTAATGAAATCCCGAGATCGAAATTTTTGCTCGGGATTGGATTCCCTATATACGAGTACAGATCCATGTCCCGACCAAAATTCGACGAGTTGAAGTCGCAGAAAGGTCAAGCTCTTGCGAACGACGATAAATCGACTGCCTCGGGTTTTCTTCGCTGTTAAAAGCCAATGTTAAAATGAAATATTCATTTAAACAAACTTATCATATTTCGTGTATTTATTAATTTATTTGACGCATCCAAATTAGTTTTAAATTTAAAAAATAGTAAACCTAATGTTAAAATACATCTGGAAATCTTTGTGAAATATTTACGTTTATTCATTTCATGAATCTCCTAAGTTTTATATATAATTATGATTATTAAAAGAGACAAATAAATTACATCAATTCATTCAAATACTCTAAAATGCATTATTTTTAACGATGATAAAAGATTAATATTCTATGCGGAAGTACTGTCAAACAAGATGATTATTGCTAGTAAAAGCCAATATTCATCATAGCTATTACAAAGAGATTTGATGTTTTTATTTTTAAATCATCAAATTATTCATTTTAGAATATTAAATAAAATTCTGGGGCTTCTTTAAATTTGAAATCATCTCATCTTCTTTTAATTTAATTATTACTGTAAAATTGAATACAACTGAATACTTATATGGTTCGTTTATGATCTTTATAATGAAATTAAATGACTGAAATATGAAAGATGTCTTAACTGCAAGTTATACGATTTGATAGGGCACTAAATTGGGCAAAACTGTAAAGTCATTGCAATAAAATATAAGCGATATTAATCTTGAATTTGTTCTACATTAATTTATTTGATCAGGTAAAATTGGCGAAATCAAAATAAAAAATACGTCGGTCGATTTATGAGCAACATTCTTCAGATGACATACCGCAAATCCGGAAAAACCAGTTGGGAAATATAGGCTTGTCTGAATTTCCCCATTTGAATTAACTCACATGTATGTATTCGCGACGTGTGATTAAAATTCAATTCAGAGATCGAATTTTAGTATCCTTTTGAAAGAACGTTTCGAGAGTGGAATGATAATTTCACCGTATAATCAATCGAAATTTTAATAACACGCCCAGAGACCACTTTTTTGTGATGCGAAAGTAACGATTGTCGTTGTTGATCGAATACAATTTCCCGTTTTCCTGCCTTAGATTATTTTACGAGCTTAAATTGTGATTAATTCCCGGCAATCATAGAAAGGCCTTTATTTTCTTGTATCGGTCTTATGAGTTTGTTTTTCGCTCTTAATGGATTTCTTTTTTTTGGTTTCCCACATTATCGCATGAACAACATTTCAATTCAAATATTGAATGGGTTTTTTTATTTACTGTCTTTAACGTGTCAGTATGAAGAACATGTGAGAATAATATATTGTTTTACGTAGATCCGTTTCGCCCACAATGCATTTATTAATGTTTCATATTAACCAACCATAAATTAACATTTCCTATTACCGAAAATACCTTGGGTGAATTATCATGACATATTTGCTACCGAGAATTTATGCTTCATCTCTTTTAATAAATTTAATGTTAGAAATCCACTCCGATAAGACTAATTCATTTGAAATTTTCTACATATTGCTTTAGGATAAAGCTGTATTTGTATAATATTACTCTAGTAATTGCTCTATGACATGTCTAGACACACGGTGCATGCGCTTAGCGCGTTTATGATGTATGCTATAGAGCAGTGATTCCTAATCTGGGGGTAATAACCCCGAGGGGTAAAACGGCTATTCTGCGGGGGTAATGATGCTGTTAATTTTTGGTATGTAGATATAATAATATCGGCATCCAATTCCATCGGCCTTGCCGTGCATCCAATTCGGCCTTGCCGAATTTGATCGAATTTAATTACCCATTTATTGTAGCAATTACTAAAATAAATTAAATCAGATATTTTGAATAGAAATATCAATCAATTGAAGTTAAAAAAGATGTGCATTCTAATTCAAAGCTAATCGGATAATTGCTCAAAATTAAATATTTAGTATTATATTTTAGTATTTCCCAAATATTCGGAAATTTAATTATTCAAATATCGAATGTGAAATTGGTAAAATATTCGAATATTTTATATATGTAGACGAGGGTGATTCAAATATAACCCGGAATTTTTCATTAGTGTTATTATATAAAAATATAAATGGACCATCTTATTTTTCTATAAAGTTCCCTTCATTAGAAATAAATTTATTCCCTCAGGAAGGAAGGCTCTTGATCCCATCACACAAAGAGGGCGAGAAGTATCATCTTCTGTTGCGCAACGCGTTTTCTCGTAGACAAAGGCTAGAAATCAAGTGAAATTTTGAGGCTTTTGGTTTTAGCGAAATCAAAAGGATCAGATTTTTATTTACTTTTCAGCAATACATATTTAAAAAAAAAAGTGCATTGAACGTTCTACTTTTAAGCTTGACCGTAATTTCATTTTTATTGAGCCTGCTGTTGAAAAAACCCTCTCAGTTGTCATTGAGTTTGATTTTATCGACAGTATCTAAAATATCACCCTTTTTTTTGGTATGATCGATATTTTTGAATAGTTTTTTAATAAACTTCACACAAATTCAATAAAATAATTTCAATAAACCTGGCATTTTTTTGCATTTCTTTGTTGCTATTTCGATTGGCAGAAGAACATCGAGAAATTTTCCTAAAAAATATATAACGAATAATATTCGATTAATTTCACAAATATTCGAATATACGAATATTGGAAAAGGGCCAAATATATTCGAATATTCGATTCGATTCGATTAGTGTGTGATGCACAATTCACTTATCCTCAAGTGTCCATGGACCAATGTTGTTCCTCGTATGTTAATGGGAATATTTGGGTTGATGCTTAAAAATAAAGAATGTGATAAATAAAAACCTTTTTTATTAATGATAAAAAATCAACATTTTATTACATAATAAAATTCAATGATCCGATGATGAATAAAATTCTACAAAAATATTGTGGAAAATTCAAAATCTGAATCCATGCGTTCATCTATAAATGTAAATTAACACTTTAACAGCCGAACACCAATCGATAGATATGTAGCAGATGCAATAATCGAAATTTGATTACTTTTGACATCTGCAGCGGAGTTAACATGCTTACTATAAATTTAAAAAAGTCGAATTTAAAATTGACAATAAAAGAGATTTAATGACTTTATATTGGCTAAAAAAATAAAAATAATACTAATTGATGTGTTTTTAATTTTTATAAAATAACTATGCTTCTGTTGTGTTTTGTTTCTTCCGCTTGGAGTCAATTTAGTCATTGGAGAATATAATTTCGTGGGTATATCTCGGTTATCCCCTGGCGAACAACCTAGTTTTTCATATCGGAAGCAGATCGACGTATTGTATCTAAAAAAAAAAAACACCCGACATCCGTTATAAAATGTTGGGAAAAATTTCAAAAATGTATTTCAAAATATGAATTCGATATTCTCGTTGAATTCGAGTTTTTAAGCGCGGATTCCCGGATGAGATTATATTCGAATGCAACGTCCAGAATATTTGTTCAAAATGTGCTCCTTGCATAAAATCGGATACTATAGATATTATTTTTGGACCAGAAATTAAAACTATTTTGAAATATATGTACGGCTTATAAAATTTTTATTTTTCTTGTCGCGGTTTTTGGTGGCATTCGTTCGTTAAAACTTAATATATATGTATGTTTAGGTATATTCGGCTCTTATGTGTTTACACAATACCGTTGGACGCCCACAGAATACAATACCTTGAATGTCTTAGAAATATAAAGGACCTCGTTTGAGTTTCTTATCAAGGAACGATTGCAATTTGGCCTTTCCCTTTTTGCTATAACCTATTATACAGGTATTAAAGGATTAACTTCTTAACTTATGTTTTTTTGCCTTTTTCAGTCTGTTGAAGCTTTTGTTTTTGCGGTTATTTCTTTTCTTTGTTTGCTGTATAGTAGCACTATGGCAAACAAACACTGTGATTATACTTTGCTCTGCTTTTGGATTTTGACGGAAAGAATTGCAAAAAAAAAAACACCAAAACCAAATGAAGAATAAAAAAGCAGCTTCCCAGCGACTACTGAAGCCTATTTTATTATTTATTTTTTTGACAAACCAACTATATATATTTTTTAAAATGTGGTCGTCAGTCACACCTCCTGAAGATTTGAACCCAAGACGATTGAAGTACGAGTCCAAGCACTTAACCACGGAACTGCCAATAGGTAAAATTCGTTGAAATTGTTTATTAGTGATCCTACGAACTTATTGATGCGCAAAGCGTAACATTATCGAGTTGGTAATTTTCAAACAGTCCATAAGATATTGAATGCCTCGGCTTTACTGAAATTGATTTTAAAAATGCCCGCAAGACGGTGAAGCATTTTTCAAAACGGCCCCTCCGAATACCCTCATTGGTGTCAGCGTCCAACTGATGAGGCTCGCAGCATCTTTAGCCAAAGGAGATCCCCTATCCAGAAGACACTTCCTATAACTTAACTCCACCAATTTCCTCCCGGCAGATTTGGGATTTTTTCCATTCGATTCCTGATTCTTTCGACTCAACCTGTTGAACACTTGATGATTGTTCACGTTCACATCGCTGAACGTATATATCTTTGAACGCTGCTCTTCTCTGTCGATATCGGATCGATATCTATGAATATCAGGTATGAAATCGACGCTTCCTACGAAACTATTGATCTTGTCATTCCCATGCTGACGAAAAATCTTCAATTCGTTCAAAGCATTTCCGAGTTTGACAGATTTACCGAATTGTTCGTGAACGTGAGAATCGTCCCTCCAAAAATCTTCTTGATTAGCTTCATTGATCTTATCTGTGATGCTTTGTGGATATCGTTTAGTGGACGCTTTTCCACCGATCCGAACGAAGTCTTCTTCGTTGTGCGCGAATTTTGCGCGTGTATCATATCGATAATCTTCAGTTGAACTGTCATCAGCATCTTTGATGTTTTTATTTGTTGAGCGCAATTTTAGATTTGGCGTTCCTGTATAATGCAGTCTAGCATATGCCACTTCGTAGCTCGGTTCGTCTATATTCTGATCAGTCTTTGATTCTTCGGTCGCATAAACGAAGTTTCCATCACTATTGTGATTATGCGATCTGTCTGAAAATACTTCATCATCATCGGTATAGCTCGTATGCTCGGCGTCTTCTAAAAATACCCCACCCCTTGGATATACTTGGACGTTCAATATTTCATTTTTAATCGGATAAACTATGATCGAATCCGGATTTAGTATTTCAATATTCTTCTCTTTGGTGCTCAAATCTCTACGGAATATGCTATGATCACCACTACTGTTGCGGATGTATACATATTGATTTTCACTGGGATACGGAAACGGTTCAATATCTTTCTTATGTGGTCTTCCGTGATGAGCGTGGTGGTGGTGTGATTTCGATTTAACGCGACCATGGCCCTTATGCGCGGTTTTAGGGCGCCGTAATAGCTCTTTGGGGAAATAATCATTCTGATCGTACCATTGATTGCCTTTAAAATTTGCCTGTGAATACAAAACTTCAAAACTCGGGTTAGATTTCTGACTATCGTCGTAAATTGGTGGTCCCGGTGGGGTTTCATACACTGGCAAATTATTCAATGCGAGTGGTTGTATTTCGCCTTTGTCTGTTCTAAATTTGCCTTCGCGACCTGCTTTATTGATCAAAAACCAAAACGGCATATCTGTGGCTTTAAGAGGTGGTATTAATAAATCATCATCGTCATCATCACTACTCAGGAATGTCGCTTCTGAAAGAGTATCTTTGATTTTAGACCGCTCTGATTTGCCTCTTCTCTCCTTCTTAAATTCTTCAGGCGCGAACGTAGTATAATCTACGTCAATGTTGTAATAATTATCTGTTACGAGTTTCAACGTATCAGGATTTATTTTTCTTGGTTTGTTTTCTTTAATTACAATTGGTTTTTCGTCTGTAGGCTTTGTTATATTTTTGGACGTGGCATATCGTGTATCGAAGTCAGCTAGACGAACATAATCATTTTGTATGTCGTAAATCCCATCGACTGGTACTGACTGATAGTTGTTTCTAGATTCGTCTTTATGATAATATTTATGATTTGGTTCTTCTGTTGTGGACGATAATATCATATTAAAGCCAAATATTTCACCTTCAATCCCATCATCGAGACCTAAAAAAAATCAAGACATGAAAATCAGTATTCAAATAAGCCCACAGCGTATCAGATTGTATCTTTATATTATAATAGGGTTCATTTTATTTGAAAATACATATATTTCATTCAAAATATATCATTTACTTAACCCTTTGATTTGTGAGCTAATTTTTGTAGGATACATGTTCCAGGAGGGAGTAAATTTTTCGATTTTTTCTTATTTTATTAAAAATATAATATGTAAAATGGTTACTAGATTGTACTTATGATTACTAGATCGTACTTAGATTGAAGATTTTGTAAATTATGCCGATGGAAAATGTAATATTTGAGATGATAATTTGAATAAATAATAATATTGTATTAGAAATGAACGTACGGCATTGAGTGCGCACGCCACAATTGCGTTGATATTAATCAAAAGGTTGATATATCAACAAAAAAAATACTTTCAAGAGATGAAATTGTTCCTTCAATAATTGATGAAATCTCTCTTTAGAAAATATTATAATATATGTAGTATATTTTGCAATTCCGAAAAGAATTTCAAATAATCCGACAGAAGCTCTTCAGTCAGTCAACATAATAGAGTTATGTACATATATTACTTTCTGGAATTTATCTCATATAAATTCACTATGTAACGTCTTGTTTTGATATTTTGCAAAATATCATCCATTCACATCTCACTCAAAGTATAAAAATGATTGTTTGATATTCTTTGTCAATAAGAGGAATATTGACACCTAGGAGATTTTCAATTTTTAAATTGCCACAGCCAAATATGTAATTTGATATAAAACACATTCGTGTTATCATTGATGTTACTATCGTAATATAGAGATTTTGGCAAAATCTTGAAATCCTTCACTGATTTATATTTATTACCTTTATCAAAATCTGTGTATTCTTGTCCTACTACCAAATCTCCTCCGCCGGGTATGATTACATCCCTTAGCTGCAAATCAAAACGGACGCTTAATTAATACATATGTTTGTCATATAATAATTCAATTGCATAATGTGGCTTCTTACGTTTTTGTCCAAACCATGACTCTTCAGCTCACCGTTCAAATATACTTCCCATTTTCCAGTGTTTGTATCCCAAGATTGACAGATGTGGTACCAACGATGAATCTTAAGTCTCAAAGGTACGTCTGCTAGATCTTGCTCCATCAAAGACGTTTTCAATCGAAATCCACCTCCAACCACTCTGATTCTGATGTATTTGTCGCGTTCATGCTCTAAAAAATGCAACAGAAATTAGCATCAGCTATGAGATACTTATTATTATGGTATCCAGACAGTGAGAGGTCGTTGATTCGAGTACAAATAGGACACGGTAAACAGGATATATTGATTGCTATTTCTATCGTCAATAGAGTCTGTTTATAGAATAAATATTATTAGAAATTTCATGGTGTGATGATTTATACATATTTTTTTTAATGTGTGAGACTCTCGCGTGGTAAAAGTAAAACTACTTAGCTTTTATGCATTGCTTTTTACATTTATTAACGGAAATCGTTCGCTAAAAGATGAATTTGTGTTTGTGTAATATATAATAAAATAGGCGTGCAATTGATCTTGTGCTTGCTTTATGCTACGGATAAACACATATAAAACAATGTCTTCTTATCTTTTCAATCAACTGCCGCTTGGATTCGGATTAGAGTCATAAAAGGAAAAGCGTTTCACTTTTTGTGGCGTTCAGCCCAATTTCCCCTACCACGCCTATACAAGTTTCGCTTCAAAAATGTATACATCTGTACATTACTTTAAAAAAATTAAATTATATGTAGAATTATATAAATATATATATATATATCAATCCTTACTTGAATAGCTCAAAATGGGATGAGAATGTGTGTAGTTATGGCTTTTCATCCATATACAAAACGTGAACTGATGTAGAGGAGGAACGTCAATCTTGTACTTCAAAAACTGAAAATAACAATAAAATTGGCAAAATATAGCATATCTTTGTGCTTAATTAATACTATTAAATGCAAAATAACACAACAACTTGAATATGTGCATTAACGTCAAACTTAATAATCGAAAATATTTCCAATATTTCCCATAATATTGATGGAAACAATACAAATGTTCGATTGAATTATTTATTATAGTTTGTAAGATAGATTTTAAGGAAGTATGTCCCAAAGGGGTTTTAAATTTCCTATTTCTTTACCTTTGAATTAAATTAGCTTACAATATGTAAAATGTATTAAAAATGCAAATTTAAAATCGATGAAGTCGTTGTTGTCATAATCGCTTTACACCGATTACTTTCTGTCAGCTCCTAATCAGCGTAAGACAATCTTCAATTCGAGGCAGAGGCAATTGTAAATGAACACTTGATAGTGAATACAAGACCACGTCATTTCTTTACATAAACAATGCACAAAAAATCGATTCATTTGCTCCTCCTTTAGAAGGAAATGATAATTGAACAAAGACTCATTCAACACGCAGCGAAGAACGGCAAGCAGCTAAATAAACAAACACTCTCGATAACACACAATATTCGGTCATTTTTTTGCGTAAACAAATAACACACTTGAAATCGAAATCATTATAAGTGGATAAATTTGGGCTTAACGATCTATACAATCATGCGATGCATATGAAGAAGCTCTCCGTCTCAGTCTCCCGAACTGCGCTAAGTTCTTTCTGTCTCTGTCCGCCTCGGAGCTTCAATGCACAAGAGTGCTCTTTCTGAATAGTGAAGGTTAAAAACTAAAATTTATATTTGTAATTAGGATAAAAATATTAATCAAAGATTTAAATTGCTAAACCATTTTTATATACAAATTCGATACACCATTTTATCTTGTTAAATTTTATTTTTCTGAATAAAGGTTTATTAATAATAAATCACGGATAATACTGATAAATGCAGATACTTACTAAAGAGCATTCTTACACGTTAAGCTCGGAGACAGACATAGACGGAGAGTGTATCTTGCGTACATCGACTCAATTTTATCGACTAATAATGATATGTGAATGATATAAAGAATCGATTTCAAGTGTATTATTTATGTTTAATCGAAGAAATTACTGAATATTGTGTGCTATCGACAGTGTTTATTTATTTATGTACAAGCTTCATACACGCTGCGACGTTCCTGACAGATAAGTGGATCTGTATGGATGAAATGACATGTAAATATAGCAGCTAAGATTTTGGTGATTTTAAACTAGCGCACTACTCAAAGGGCTATTGCTCAACAGACATTTTAAAGATGGTACATCGTAAAAACGATATTAACCATGAATACTTCTTATAGTAGCGCGTAAAGTCTACAAAATACCAACCTTCAATTGAAGAGTTAAATAAAAATTGCTCTTTTTTATGCTGGAGCTACAAATATCGCACAATACTCGGAAGCTGATCAATATAATATTTTGGACGATTCAATAAGTTGTCATTGATCATAAACAGGAATAGTATTTTTTATTGCTTGTTTTTCATACTTACACAACTGTTATACTAATATAATTTTATAATATAACGCGGTCCAACAAGACTACTTCATACAATACATTCTTCACGCAAATGTCTATTTTATACATATGCATAGTCATAATCGACTCGCTTTGAATATATTGTTACTGTTGCATAAAATATTGATTGCAGGCAGACTTTAACGAATATTGAACGCCATTAAATTTGGCAAGTGGGTGTATCGAAGCGATGAAGGAACAGAGAAATTGATAGAAATCGAGTCTAGAAATTGGCAAGACAAGAATTCTCATATATACAGTTTCAATTTTCCGCATGTTTCGTAATAATAATATATATATACAGTGTACGCGGCCCTCGATAGATCGTTATTAATTAATCCTATGACGTTTATGAAAATTTGACATGGACACCAACAGACTTTCACTCATGAACGTCCTAAATAATTATAAACTTACTCAAGCGTATTGAGGACAATGTATATAATGTTGAGAGAAAAATAAATTATTTACTTAGTAATGGATTTTCACAAGTGTCGAACATGATCGCAGTCATCACGTTGTAAATGCTTTATGTACGAAAGTATTTAATTAATATATGCTACCCGTATTCTGTCCACATACAAACGCGCGCCTATATTCGCAGACATATCCGTCTGCAATTGCAGACGTGTCCACGAAACGGTTAAATGATGTAAACAAATTCTGAACAAATACGAATTCAAAATTTGATAAATGGGCTATGCATTCGAACCAATGTCGTAAAAAACACCCGCTTTCTAAAGGGCAGGCACCATTGGTAATGACGAAATCGAACCTAACATTCAATATGTCTTTTCGTCTGTATGGTGGGATTGTGAAGGAATTATTCATTAAGAAATTCTTAATTACGGTCAAACTATAACGGCACAGGTTTATTGCGATCAGCTGAAACAATTAAAAGAAGAAATTTTTGTGTAAAGACCTAGAATATTCAATAGAGGAACCCATTTTTTCAACATATAATGCAACTGTGCGATAAATGCGACTTTTTATTTAAATTCAAAATTTTCGCTCGGTACCCCTAATAATATATATCCGAAGAATATTTTAGTTTTAAGAGTGGACGACTTTTTAAAAAGAAAATGGAGACGATAAAAGGCAAGAGAGCTTTACAACGGTTCGTAAAATCTCCCTTTATAAATTTGCTTTTTGGTTCGCGAAGAATAATATATAATTATATATATTTTCCGTTTGCATGGAAACAGAGTCAATTATTTTGCAAAATAAGTACTCGTTAAAACCTATAATGGATCTCAGTGTACTCATCAATGTTACATTTTTGAAAATAGAAAAAAATGCGAAATGTATAGCACATTTCAAATGGAATTTTTCATATATAAATAAAATTATTAGAGATGTATTCCAATTTAATACCACTTGCTTTGCTTTCTGCAAAATTATTACATAAATATATCAAAACAAGGTGAAAAATTTATCAGTTTTCAATTATCACTTTAACCTCATCATCATCATAGTGCAGCCACAGGACAGTCCATTGCAGAATTAAGGCCTCTACAATAAAAGGGTTACATCCATCTCGTCTGTATCATACATTCACTTCCTCATTGGTTCAATAAATGCGTTTATAAATTTAAGCTTCAAAGAAGTAGAATGACGAAAAACCTTTTGTCTCAATACTGAGAATCGTGTCCTCAAATACTTTTTTGGCCATCATCCTTTATATTTCTCCGCGGTTTTTAACTTTCGTTAACCGGGTTGGTGAATGTCTTCTTTATTTCTAGTCATTGACGTTGCTCATCACCATCAGTTTCTTCAAATTCTCATCTTCTTCGCGGGTAAAATGGTTGAAAAACTATAGGTCCTTGCGAGTAGGGAATCAAATCCCGGGATCCCGGACAATTTTAGGTACTTAAGAATCCCGGGATTAGAAAACGTAATCCCGAAAATTTCGGGATTGAAATTTTTATCTAACATAAATCGTACACCTCACCAACACGATGAAGGCTACTAAATCGAGACATTCCCGACGAAATCTGGACGCTTGGAAACAGTGGCGTATTTACTAATTGGCGAACTTAGGCGACGCCTAGGGACAGTGACTGTTTAATATATGTATACATGTATAGCGTACATGTATGTTTTTCAAATTTTTATACTAACCTTTCTCTACCGGTGATGTATTTACTACACCTCGACGAATAATGGAAATATCGATATGAAATATAATAGATACGGGGTTCAGAATTTTTGTATTCCTCTGTAATATAATTACGAATCACATCAAAGTATTATAGTATATAAGTATTCATCTGCAGCGACGGAAATAAATAATTTGTCGGGAAATCGGGAATTTTGCGATTTTTAGTCCGTGTCTCAGCAGAAAAGAATTTTATCAGTCACATTGATGGTGTTATACGAAAATGAGGGTTCACGCGATCATCAATTCGAACTAGCATTTAAATATCTGATGACGATACCTCCAACGAGTGTGGAAGCTGAGCGTGCATTTTCAGCAACAAGTTGCCTGACTTCCAAAATCAGATCCAGACTAAATGACGAAACATAATGTTTAATGTTAATGTTACTTCGGACATATTTTCAAAATAATATTTGAATTTTTTAGTGTTTTATTTATCTATTTTTGAATTGTATTTTTTATCTTTTATTAAATAAATAAAATTCTTTGGCCTTCAAGTGATTTTTTATATTGAACAAATGGATTTATTGGTAATTTTTGATCAAATTTATCAATATAATTTCTTAAAATATTGTAAATCCCAATCCCGGGATCCCGGGACTGGCCCCGGGATTGTCTAATGAAATCCCGGGATCGAAATTTTGGCTCGGGATTGGATTCCCTACTTGCGAGCAATTGGCGGATAATCCATCATGGAACACTAAAGAGCTTTATTTATCAAAGATCCTCCGCAGAGATCATTTGCAGTGCGATTCAAAAACACCTAAGACTACCAAAAATAATGAATTAAATCTAATGGGCAAACCTTATTGTTTAACGGCATTTTGCGTAAACACCGAAGCCCGTCATTTTAATCAAATTAATAATATTTTTTTAAACTTTTTATTGCTAATATAAGTTAAAGATTAGAGCATAATTTCTTCGTTTCTTTTGCAGTTTTATTTATTTTTTTAGGATTAGTCGTATATGAATCTATTACAAACAAATACAGATACAACGCAAAACTTATCAACGTCTCAATTACACTTAGGTCTGTTTTTATGCGATAGATACGTTCCATGGGGAATTGCACATAAAAAAAAATCGCATAAAAAAAGACATAGACATAGAAGAGACAGATTCACAAAAAGATACGCATAAAAACAAGGCCAAGTGTACACAATTTTTTATTGTAGTTCGACAACTATATATCGTCACGTCGCACTTTTAACGGAAATTTCCTGTATTTTGAATTCAACCGGTTAAAGCAAATCAGATAAGATTTTTTATATGATCTTCTATAAATAGCAAGGTAGAAGAGGTTTTTAACTGGATTGGCACTTGACATATTGAAATTGACTCCTGTCGCGTGCACTTGAAAATGGCTTCTTTTCACGTTTTGATATTTTGTGCAAAAGTGGCAGTTATTAAGAAATTTAAAAAAAATGTGATAATAATACTGTTATAAATGAGTTTAAAAATAATAGGGCTATTCGAGGCTTTAAATTTTTCTAGCATAATAATATGATCCAGAAAAGATATTTTGCTCTAATATTAATGATGCAGTCAAACATATAATTTGAGTTAATCGAATTGTATTATAATTAAAAGTGTGACGTTAGTAAAACATCAGACTGTATCGACCCGCTCATTTCACACGAGAATCGATCAACGATCGAAGACAATCAATTTCTCAGCATTCTGCCCGTGAAAGTTGATACATCGATTTTAATTTTAAAAAAGCATTACATCCTATCACTCGAGGTCAGTGTATCATTATCATTTATTTGCCACTATCGCTTTTGGCGTTTCTGAGCGGGATGAAAGTCTCTTAACTAAAAATCGAATTTGCAGAAAAGAAAGTGGAGCAACGATGAGAGAAATCTACTGCAAATATACCGGAAGATTACGTGCTCGTCTGATAGTGCCAATTCACCAATATCAGACAATTATGTAGAATGAACCATCGGAGACGACCTTCAAATAGAAACGTTTGCAAGAAAAATATAATTATTTAACCGTTTGTAATGTCGATGTTGAGCAGGTCATAAATATGAATTACCGCTGTCGACTTTTAACCTTTTAAATGCCAACGACTCACCGGCGAGTCGCATTTGTGCGCGCTCATTGCGCTCTGGCAGTTAAAAGGTTAAGGTTCATCTCATTTTATCACGCCAATAAATTGTTTTTTTTTTTAATTTAATTTTTCACACAGAATATCGTCCATAATTTTGGTGAAGAAATTCGGATTATTTTAATGATTTATAGTTAATTCACGAAATGCACTTGAAGCAATCACTCCGTCCATATTGCTCCCCAACGGGCTCTAAGACCCGCTGCAGTCACAGGCTTTTCCCTATACCTGTACCTGTTTGCATGCCAGAGGTTCCTGTTAATGACGTTTCTTATCTTTGCTTTATTACGGGAGCAAATGAAGTCAAAAAATATTAATATTCTCACCGCGAGAGAATACATTTATAGAACGTTTTATGAAACTCTTATTTAATAAATCAATCTGTCTGTAACTCGATGACACTTTTTGCAATATCTCGGTTTTAAATTCATTTATAAGCGTTGACAAAATAAGGATTACGGAGTCCTGAATGAATGGATATGTGGCTGTAGTATGATAAGGATGATAATAATAATTGGTTATAAATATAATAATACTAAAATGTTGATGTTTTATTAACCACACAAATCACTTGTTTTGTAGCCGGTAACGCTTCATAGGATTATAATTAAATTTTGTCAAATTATTTCATTTTAACATCCATTTAGTTATAAATTCTTCATATCGAATTATGACCGAACGATCATTCCGCTTATACTTGCAAATACTGTTTATAAAAGATATATAATGATTTTCAATTCATATTATTTGCTTGATTTTTAACAAATGTTAGAACACAATTAGCATTAATTTATTTCGTTATATGTTTCTGTTCGGTTATCGTAAATATCATTCTTACTTTTTATTCTCAAACCGTCGTATTGGTTCGGCATTTTTCGCTTTGGTATAGCTTTTTTTTATACCAAACTATTCATTTTCAAAAAAAAAATTCTAACAAGCCTTTCTCCTTTAAGCCCTCAAAAATATATTAATGATTGTAACCTTTGAATTTTTATATGCTTGAAATTTTCTTGGAAAAGTATTTTTCAAATCTTACAAAAATGTTAAAGCGCACAAAATCGTTTCGTCTCTTTGTGTTTTTTCATCCATTTCCTCCTGTAATATACCAAATTTCAAGGTTTTTGGGTATTATAATTTTATTATGAAAGATGGAATTCCAGGTAAGATTTATTATTTAATTTTAGATGAAAATCGCTCACTTTCAACCGAGTAAAGTTGAGCTCTCTTTTTCCCCAAGGGTATTATTGGCAAGAGATCAAAGATATTTTATAAAAAGAAAATATGATAAGATTTAGAGGGAAAATATGAACGTTATCTCTTAGAAATCGTATTTGTAAAAACCGATTTCCATTGTGATACTAAATTATTTTTTCTGTGGTTTTGAAACGTTTCTTTTCTTTTCAACACGTGCTAGATTTAATCTTCATATCGTCTTCATTTTCTTTGAATAACGGATGATTTATTTATAGCAAAATATCAACACGAGCTTTGGATTTTCACGAAGAAAGTGTTTGAAGGCAAACAATTTGCATCCTCTTTCGAAGAAATAAGTTCTTACTTACTTACATTAACTTCTTACTATGTGGCTGCTTTGTTTTGAAAATAATATAAATTATCAATAAATATGTATATTGTATTAGGAGAACCGAATAGAAATCCAAAATTTAGGTATCTGATTTTTAGGGTCAGTTTGTGTCAAGACACCGTAGAGTAAACACATATTTTTGTTGCTAGTAGATAGTGGGGATCGTGAATTTATATTATTTATTACTGTTGTTTGTTAATAATGTCAGGGCCAACAATCAACAATCGACAAAGAACATTTACGGCATTATATGTTGTTCTTGTTTAACCGGGGAATGAAGGCGAAAGAAGTAACAAAAATAATTACAGATACATATGGAGAAGTGTTAAAACTTAATAAATGTCATAGATGGAGAAAAAAAAATAAAAATAACGATAAAGATTTCAGGGTTGCCCCTAAAATAGAAAGGCCTTTAAAATTGGATGATGACGTATTGACGTCATTAGTGGAATCAGATCCTCGTCAAATCATTTCGGAATTATCGATTAAACTTGGCTGCCTATGGTCAATAGTACAGAAACATCTTCATCGCATTGATAAAATTCAAAAACAAGGAATTTGGGTTCCGCACACATTAACCTTTTCGTTAGTGAGCAAATTTAAAATCGATGAAGTCGTTGATGTCATAATCGCTTTACACCGATTACTTTCTGTCAGCTCCTAATCAGCGTAAGACAATCTTCAATTCGAGGCAGAGGCAATTGTAAATGAACACTTGATGGTGCATACAAGACCACTTCATTTCTTTACATAAACAATGCACAAAAAATCAATTCAAGTGCTCCTCCTTTAAAAGGAAATGATAATTGGACAAAGACTTATTCAACACGCAGCGAAGAACGGCAAGCAGTTAAATAAACAAACACTCTCGTTAACACACAATATTCGGTCGTTTCTTTGCGTAAAAAAATAACACACTTGAAATCGAAATCATTATAAGTCGATAAATTTGGGCTTAACGATCTATACAATCATGCGATGCATATGAAGAAGCTATCCGTCTCAGTCTCCCGAACTGCGCTAAGTTCTCTCTGTCTCTGTCCGCCTCGGAGCTTCAATGCACAAGAGTGCTCTTTCTGAATAGTGAAGGTCAAAACGGATATTTCCGTAAGTACTCACGAAAAGGTTAAATCATTGGAGCACTCCCTTCGAAATAAAAGTTTCATCACTTTTGACAATGTGAAAATCCATATTCAAAAGTTTTTCGATGAAAAACCATATTTTTTTTACAAAAATGACATCGAAAAACTACCCAATAGGTGGTGAAAGGTTATAGAAAACGATGGAAACTATATACTCAGATTATTTATAAAAATTAGATACAAGAGCTTGTGATACTTTGGTTTGTGGGATATATAGAAACCCTGGACCAACGCATCATAATCAAAAATACATATGATAAAGAATTTTCGGGATAATTTTAAATGTTAAATAATTAAATTTAATTTCATAAGAAATATCATATATTAACATTTTGAGAATTGTTTGTACTGATATTATTTCGCCACGGGTGTCATGTAATTAATTTTAAGACCAATGTTAACTACTTTGATATGATAAAGACGTTAGTGTTTTAAAAATTCGTTGACTAAAAATTGAAATCCTTTTCTTAAACTACAGTATATCTAAAGATTTTTTTATGTTACATTTTCTTAATGTAAATGTTCATTGTCATTTAATACATGTATCGTTGACTGAAGGAATTCGCGCCCTATATTGATATTTAATTATGTTGAATTGTCAAAGGCGTACCTGTATGTAACCCTTTTGGGTCATGGCAACTTTGTGGATATTAGGTGCTCCCGCTGGAGATGTCGGGACATCTGCCCCGGATGCAGAGACATAACCCAAAATGTAAATAGTCAATGCCAGAAACCAACACTTTCTAACGTCTTCTTCCGAATCGGCCATCGTAGAAGCCCGCTGCAATTACGACAAACACGCAAATTTATATTGTATATTGTCTATTGGACGGCCCAAGAGCGACTGGTCGACCAAGAATAAATGTATTTACAAAATAATATTTCCTCCGCCAATATTTACATCTTTTCGTAATGAGAAATTCTCATTTTTTAATATCATAATGAAAAAGCGTTAAGGTTGTGAAAATTTGTTGCGAACCTTATAATTTGATTCGCACGCTTGCACCACACTATTGTTACTTTTCATTCGTTTGTGGTTTTTATTTTTTCATTCTTCTAATTTTATCATTTTCTCTTTAGGGAGCATCTTTAACAAATACCAATCAAATATCATCTGAGGGTCAAATTTGTACAGTTGTTCCAAAAAAATATGAAAAAAGTCGTTTTTAAAGCATTCAAATTAAAGTCGCACGTTTTAAACACAGTAAGTTGCAGCGCTAAACGAAACGAAATGATTTTAACACTTTTTTTTCTTATGTGAATGCTATTCTATTTTAATTCTAAAAACAAAAAATGTTCGAGTAAAGAAGTTATGTTCGAAGTTAAAGAAGAAGTTAGAACCTTCGTCTTGCCTTTGATTTTCAAAATTCAAATCGTTTTGTACTACTAATTCATAATTTCCGTTATGGCGACTAAACTTTTTTAGAAAATCTGTAAAATGTTCCTTTTGCTCCCTATCTATAGAAACGTTAACCCCTTAAAGAGATAAGACACAATATTGTGTCTGAATTCCAGTTACTTAGAAAAAATATTCTTACATGTTAAGCTCGGAGTTAACCCAAATTTATCAACTAATTTTGATATATGAATGATATAATGAATCGATTTCAAGTGTATTGTTTATGTTTACTTCAAGAAATTACCGAATATTTTGTGCTATCGACAGTGTTTATTTATTCAAATACAAGCTTCATACACGCTGCGACGTTCCTGACGGATAAATGGATTTATACAACGATAAGTGGTGAACAAGCAAATATAGCATCTAAGTATATAATGATTTTAAATTAGCTCACTACTCAAAGGATTAATTTTGTCATTTTAGTGCACTTGTTCTACTAATTATTTAAGATCGCCGTTAGAAGGACTTTCGCCAGTTATAATTTGCAATAATTCCACAATATTATATGCATTACTCCATTCGCCTTTCAAATATTTCTGTATAACCTCATTCCAGGAAACATTGATATTGTCTACAGCAACCATGATATTGTAGTTCTCTAAAAAATTCTAACGGATTGTTTATCTTCTCCTTAGTTTCAACAATCAGTTATCGGAATGTCTGCATATCTTAAAATCGCTGCATATAACAATAGTACAGGAGGCAACAACCGAAATTTTGCATCCATTTATACAAAGCTAATTTTCGCATCAGTCAGTGTTAATACAATGTAAATCAGGAAAACTACAGTCTATCAAACTTTCAACGATGCGCATATTAGAAACAATACCGGCATTAAATTAAAATCCATAAAGCTGTTTTTTTGTCCACAGGTAGTTTACGTTGATTATTGTTAAACAAACGTCGTCTAATTTCGTTATAAGATGGCCAAGGCTTCTGTAGACGTGGCTAAAGTTGTAGTTCGGTAAACCACGTAATACTGAAACAGCGTTAAGCGAGGTCTTACTGTATTTCAAATTGTTCTATTAATGGGCATTTAATGTTCTGAATCTTAAGACGAGGAAAATTGATTGAAATTAAAATCTCCATTCATTTTTTCAATATGACACGAAAGATCATTTTTAAATCTAATTACTAATGTTAACGTTATTAAATGCTTTTCATTTTTCATATAAAATTATTAATGTAGTGTTTATTTTTATTTTACAGGTAAATGCCAAACCTCCAGCTTATTACATGGGAACTGGTCCACCAACAACATTACCAAGAGGAGGCTCTTTAATTAGAGCCTATTCCCCAGCTGGTGGTCCACCAATACCCGCGGATAGAATCAAATCTCTCCCTACTGGTGCAGGTAAGCAACTTATTCATTTAATTGCACTTGATTTAATAAGCTAATAATTTTTCTGCTGCCATTGATGTGTTAGAATCACAAAATTCCATAAAAATCTATTGAACGATGGATCATTTGACTTATTGGCTCATCGCTCAATCCAGGGTTCTCTTACAATCTTCCCACTTTTTTTCCAATCCCTCTGTTGTGTCTATGTCTTGTGTTTTTATATTGCATACAAAATATTAAAATAAATATGTTCAATTTGTTAATTATTTTTCTCAACAACTGTACAAAAAAAAATATTGTAAATAAATCAATAGATTGATAGAATAGTTTTAAATACTTGATATTAATCATGTAATGAGAATTCAAATTAGTTGCATTAAAAGTTAATATTGTCATTATACATATTTAATACAAATTATTATATTGGCAAAAGTATTAAATAAATTAATTGATCTACATAATTTTATAATATTTTGTGTGATTTTTGGTTTTGTGCTTTGCTTATTACAGAATAATCTGTTTTGTGGGGAGCTTATGTTTTCTTTTCGTACTTAACGTTAGCGTTTTGTACTAATATTCTGTTTATGTTAGGAGCTCCACCAAAACCTCTACGCGCATACGGGAGTGCTACTTCTGTAATGCGTGGAGGTTCCGAGCGATGCTTCCCATTTAGTCAACCGGTAGATGCCATCAGGGCTCCTGATCAACTCTACAGTCTTCCTGGTAAAGCAAATTTTAGATTTGATTTTTTTAGAAAACTATCCCAATCGTTGTATGTACACATATTCTTACAAACCATAACCCACATTGTGTCACTGTGTTTGCTCATCTTATATGTAACCTTTTCAATCCTCTGTAAGAGACCTTGACTAGTTTTTCAGACACTAGAACAACATTTTAAGGGATTGTCATTGGTGAAATTTAAATTTTTGTTATATATTTTTTCAGCTGACAGAATCCACAACGATGGTTACATGTCATCTCCTGAACGAGGCTCTCGTGGTGCTTATGAAGAACCATATTATACTCAGTACGTTGGACCTCCTAGGGGTGGTATGACACCAGTTATTGATGAGGAATCTGGGTAAGATAAATTATTCAAATTTCAAAACGCTTGGAATTATATTTTGCTTTCATATAACTAAATGTATATTTGTTATTCATTAATTTTACTTCTGATATATGTTTGTGTTAAAATTGTTTTCATAAAAACAAGCTGTAAGGATATTGAAATTGACTTATCATTTGTAAATGTTTATTGTAATCATTTTTTCAGAGATCCATCAATGTTAGACGATCAATATTCCCTATACAGTGTCAAGATACCAACTGGACCGAGACCCGCAGTTCGCGTTCCTCCTTATGATAACGCAAGGTTAGTTGAATAGCTTCAAAAAATTGTACTTTGATTTTATTTTTTAGACGCGCAATTTCCATTAACATAAATTGTTATTTTTCAATTGCAAAGCGATTATGTTATATTTGCACTTAATTTGCTTTGATTTTGGCGAACATTTTGAATATGTTATTTTTATTCTATTGAATTGAACTATTATTTTTTTAAAATGTGAGATAATTTACTTTTATTTTTTTACTAAAAAAATAGGTCAATTAAATAATCACATTCAAACAAAGAGTCACAATGAAAATATATATTATAATAATACCATATATATATTTGCACCTTTTAGCATTTTATATTCACTCATTTGAGTTACTAAATGTTTAATTTATATGATATCAAGTATTCTTATGAGATATTTAAAACCATAATTTGATGAATGTAAAGAGGACTGTTTTTCTTTCTTGATTTCTGAAATTTGTTTATTTCCAATGTATATTACAAAAATAGAACCACTTCTCTTAATACGTAAAATTTCAATCATTAAATTTTGGTTTGAATACTATAAAATTGCTGCATTTAGGAACTTTTTGCAACGAATGAACAAACAAGTTGAGGATTTAATGATTTTGAGATATTTAGTTAATATTGTATATGCGAAAAACAATATTACATTTATTAATATATTTTCTTTGGTAAGTATTGAAAAAGTCTAAGAGTATTTACATAAAATTCTTGTCTGTGCAGTGGATATTGTTTTTTTTATAAATAATATTAAACTACTGAAATGATATATATGTATTACTTTGTTTGCGGCATTATTTATTGATTTAATCTGCATTTCTCTATGATACACCAAGACCTTATGTTTATTAAGTGTTTAAATGCAATCTTCTGACATTTGAATGTTTGAGAAGAATATCAATTTATATGTAATAATAAGGGAATTCATAATAGAAATTTACCCACTGCATTTATTTTGAATATAAAATCAAAATGAAGGTTAAGTGTTTTTCTGATTCAAATTGAAGGATTTGCAATTGAATAAACTTAAACGCATTAAAAAAAATTGTCTCATAGTTTTGGTGTACTATTGATAATTGCAGATTAAACGCGCACAGCGAAGACATGCAGCAGCGAATGCGCGTCGAACATATGGAAAGGCAGCTGGCAAATCTCACAGGACTGGTGCAGAAAGCGCTCCAAGCACCCGGTACAGCTCAATCCCCACGAGACTTCTTATCTGTGGGCCCTCATTTCAGAACTGCTTCTCAAGGTTAGATCTAAATAAACATAACAAAGAAAAATCCGATACACCCAAACATTTAGATCAAAAAAATGAAATTTATGCTGTTCACAAGTTTAAAATTACATTACACAGTTTTAATGTTCGAATACTCATACATTTCTTAATTGGCAATATACTAAAAAAGATTACCATAACTTTAAATATTTTTATAACGACATATACTTTTAAAATATACTCATACGTTATATTAATGCAATGTATTTATTCATATATTCTACTGATAATAAGACGATATAAAATTTCTATTAGTAGTAATGTTCTATAACATTTACTATACAAAATATCTGTTAAATATAAATGCTTTTGTATAGATGTGTACTACTTAAATGAAATTAAGCCCCACAAACCCCCGTATTATGATTGATCTTGAGCAGAACTAGAAGTCATAGCATTAAGAACTTATGATAAAATTAGATCCATTTTAATTTGTATTGGTAATTTTTAAATTTCTGAACAGAAAAATTGGTGTTGTTCTTTTAAATAAGCAGATTTTTGAGATGATCGTCCCAGATTATGAATACTTTTAATATTATTATGTTTTTGTTAAATATAAAATCATACATATATCTATGAGATTACATAAATATACGTCATGATATCCATTCACCAGTTATGACATTTATGATAGCAAAACATGTGCTTGTACAATTTTTG
The DNA here is from genome assembly GCA_008973525.1 of Stenopsyche tienmushanensis. Lineage (NCBI taxonomy): Eukaryota > Metazoa > Arthropoda > Insecta > Trichoptera > Stenopsychidae > Stenopsyche > Stenopsyche tienmushanensis. Next base: position 184,974 of record WACJ01000361.1, read on the forward strand.
ATTAGCATTCAATTACTATATTGGTAAAGACTCGTATATGTATCTAACTTTGATTCCAAATTGTATTTGATCTGAATTCATTCAATAATAATAGTACTGTAATTTAAAATAATTTTCATTGAATTTGATAATTACTTCAACTTAATCAAAATATTTCCTTTTACTCTTCCAAACGTTAATGTTTCGTTTAATACTTTTGTCATGATTGGTTAATGTCTCATAATATTTGGCTATTTTTCTGGTTATGGTGTTATTCATTTGCTTATTAAAATTTAAATGTGACAAAATCATTTTAATCATTTATATTTTTATAATAACGAATTGGCATAAATTAAAGTGCAATTCAAAAATAGAACTTGAAAAATTACAATTACAATCCTTGCTTATTTAAAACTAATATTATTTCACTTTCGGGACTAATGCTACCTCGCTGTAGTTAAATTGTATGATTTTGGATTACACTGAGATTGATGCAAAAAAATTATTATCAAAGTATAAATATTATTTGTCGGAGATATTTTTGATAAAATTAATGCATTGTTAAATAAATGTCACATTAATATATATATATAATAGCATTTATTTACAACATAAATGTTATTGGAAATTTGATTATATTTTGATCTGTATTTAATTCTTCATAGGCCATGTTTCTGTGACTGTCACATTTTTTGTTTTTCTTTTCGTTAGATTTAAATCAATCAATTGAAATAACGTAGCGTTTCAGCTGATATTTGGTAAATTCATCCTATATCTGTGTTCGTTGCTTTTATCTTCAGACAAGAATAAAATATATAGACTTTTAAATAGCGACATTCGTTATTTACCATCGTTGGCACAATGGGTTAGCTTTTCAGCATCCAATATTAAAGGTTTTCAATTTTAAATACATTGAAAATTTGCACACCGTTAATAAAATTAAGATCTCAAACTATATTCAGATAATTATTTTAGTCGTGCTGGTCCACCAATGAGTGAGTAAATTGATGATGGATCCCATTTTACCATACATACTTTTCAGCATAGAAGGAAATTGTGTTTAAATATGATATAACTCTATAACATTCGGATTTAAAATCGACATTAAAAATCTCTTTTATATTCAAAGTTTTTCTATTACTATCAAAATTAATTACTGTGCTACATTTTATTATTTTCTAGTATAGAAGATTACTATGCGACATTTCAGTTGCTTTTAATCCTGATTGATAAGTTTATAAAAGAAAGTGTCGATACTTTAATTTTTTGATGCGGGCTTTATACAAAAATATCTATAGCTTGTGAAATGTGGCATGGAAACGAAGCTCAAATACCTTAATCCTTCAACTGTATATGTAGAGTTAAATTGCTTTGGTCAAAAGGTGAAAGTTTTTACTATTAAGTAGTTTCCAGAATGATATTTTTCTTCATAGCATAGCTACCTACGTGTGATACGTTTGACCAGTTGAAAATTACCCATTTGTTTTGTGATCCCATCAATATTTTTTGATAAGCGAAATGTTTTTGCGACTTTGATTAGTGTAATTCCCGCTTATGAAGTTAAGTATTGTTTATGTTTGTATTTATAAATATATAACCTGAATTTATTGGATACTTGTTAACTCGTGCGTAGAATCTGCGGATCCCTTTCTGCGCACTGAGAGACCCCCCAAATTAGGCAAAGGTAGATATCGTAAGTGGTCCCCTTTTTTTACAATATTGGTATTGTTGTTATTACATTATACCTATTATTTTCGTATAAAATAAAGTATTCTAGTGCTTCCTGATATTTTTGAGAGCTTTAAAAGATCTATTTGAGAAATGCTTGCATGCTCTAGAAATTTCAGTCTTTTTATCTATATTTTATTATTGTTTAAAGTGAAAGTATTTTTAATTGAATCAATTCTTCCATGTCAATTTTTTAATCTATTTGAATATTATATTATTGAAATTTCTATAATTTGTAGTTAAATTTACTGTTGAAAGTTATCGCGTATCTTAACTTTTTTTTAACTAATTTTATATTATTAAAATGATCATTAATCAATTTTAACCGAATTAGAAACTCAATAAAATTATAATTTAAAAACTTTAATCATCCTTATTATAAAATAAAACTAAATCATTTCAATGTATGATTGTTAAATCTTATCACATTACACTAGGCAAATGAAAAAAATCCTAATGTAAATTTATTTTGGATATAATGTATGTAGCAAAATTTGCTTTTATTATTCATTGTGTACGCATGCATATTTTTGCACATATACACTCATCTATGAATCAACTAACTGTTTTCCTCTATTTCAATTTCCGAAAAAGCACATGTTATTAATGTTATTAATGTGTAAAAAACCAATCCTCAATAATTGAAACTAATTTTACTTTATTCACATGAACATTATCAATTAGGAAATTTAAGACTTCAACTTTACTTTGATTGCTAATAGATTTAACTAAACTCTATTTTAATTCTATACATTTTAATATAGAAACATTCAATTGCAGTGTAGTTTCTAATTTTTGAAATACAAACTGTGTGCCATCCGTAGGAAAAACACTGTTCAACAAATGGCTACTGACATTAGATGCCAAGAATCATCCAGTGGCTTTCTATTAACCCTTGACCACTAATCATATTTTTGAGTTATATTACATGATGACGATTTGACGACGTGACGAGCGAGTACGCCTGGGTCACTAATTCGCTTATTTAAAAAGGTATTAAGTGGGGCGAGGAAGGTTTCAAAATTTGCATTACATGTCGAATGCATTTCAAGTCTGTAGTCTAAGAAAATAATGATTTGCGATTTAGAGTTAATGGCTAAAATTATTTTATAGATATTTTATCAAGATTTTAATTGATAACAATGAAGAATAAGTTACTTAATGCAATAAACTCAACCAATATCTTTTTAGGATCTCATGTATTTTTCTCAATTTAAAAACAATCAGTAATGATTATTACGGATGATCATATAGTCACTTTTGACTTCATATTTTGTTTGAACAAAATAAAGATATTTACTCTAAAATGCTCATGATTTCAATTTGATATTTGAACCTTGAGAGTTTATATTCTTATTTTATTGAAGCTTTTCCAAATTGATGTTCAACATGTTGCAAGAGCACTTATTGTTCAGTTAAAAGAAATATTTTTAAATTGACTAAAATTATTTTACTTAAAAATATAAGCATGATTTGTAATCTAACACAAATTAAAATTTGATATTTGGAAATAAATTGGCAAGCGAAATATGGAAAACTCTTAGTATTAAAATAACAGAGTCGATCAAAGAGCAATTGTTTTGGTGGTAACTAAAATATTAGATTTCCACAATTTACACAAATACACAAATATTTCAACTGATTTAATTCAAATGAAAGATGATTTGTAAATTTATTTTCTTAGATAATCAATGTTTTATATGAATTAAAGTTGTTTTTTTTAATTCATAGCATGTAAAACATCAAAATTTTATTACAATTAATTGATATTGCTCAAAAATAAACTCAACCTCTGTTAAATCATACATGTGTGTATGTGTTTCTGCGCGCTGATTCACATTAATATACAAATCGTAATGTTTTATTTCAAATTTCAGACAAGTCTGTCTCATTTGAAAAATCTGTATCATTCAGTGATGAGCCACCAGATATGAATTCTCCAAAGCAACACTCTCCTCAACATTCTGGTAAAAATTACATTTTATTACTTTTATCATAAGTTATAAAACTTTTTTTTCTTTCAGAGGTAATTGTCTTAGCTTGCCATGCTGATTTTTATATACCTTTGTTATAACACTACTTTTTGAATCCAAAATAATGAAAGTTGATGCAGTAGACCCGCAGTAATCCGACCCCAATCTAATCCGTTGATCCCCGTAGTCCGACATCCCAATACAAGTATAGTGCACATATACGCTAAAGCTTCGTCAATGTAAAATTTACAAAAGTGTGATTTTGGATTGCTTAAATCACAATGAATCTTTTTGTAAACTGGCAAGTGAGTACACTGTGGGACGATCGAATCGCGAGTACATGTAAAAGTGCGTCTCCACCATTGATGGGAGCCAAGCAAGAGACAAACTTTAAACTAAACATCCAGAGGCGGAGGAAGCTTTATATATGTGGTTTCTTTAGGAAAGAAACAGACATACACCTATTTCTGGGCCCATATTGGCCATAAAATTAAAGTTGTTTTACAAGATGATAACAAAAAAGAAGACTTTGCAAATAGCAAGGCATAATTAAAGCACTTCAAAAATGTCATGGAATACATTTAGTGATAGTTACAGGTTTTATATTTTTATAACTGCTATTAGACTGAGAGCTGGAAACATAAACTGAAGGTATTTGAAACCTTGTGTTGTCTATGTTCAGATTACAAGTATTCCTTTCCAAAAAATTTCAAACTACAAGGGGTTGGGGGCCGTACTTAATATCGGATTGCCGCGGGTCTACTATAAACTAATTTGATTCTGCAAAAAAGTGTCTGCATTTGAGTTATATTTTGTTGTACTTTACTTAGTACATTAAATTATGTATTTTCTTTTATATTAAGCTCCACTTTTTTAATAGTTCAGAACAGACGGTTAAGAGTTTCAAATTAGAACCATAAAATATAAGTATAGTAAGTCCCACATAACGCAAGAACGTTCAAATAGGTTGCGGTTCTAATCAAAACAGCATTAAACAAGGATTTTTATTCATAAAACATTGATGAAAATCTAAAAAAGAGTTCAAATAAAGAATTTATCTTAGTAATGAGGAATGTTGATCATTGGAACATAACTTATTTTATTAGCTATCTTGATATTTTCGTCGCCCACCGTAGATAAGCTTTAAAATTCGCTATTATGCTTTGATCCATTGGTTGGAATAATGAAGTTGTATTTGTGACAAGAACTAGAATGCACATTGTTAAGTTGGACAAATACGTTGGATGACTTATCAGTCAATATTATAACTTTTCATTCCTGTTTTTTAAATTCACAGTAGCTTTTAACAGATGGGCAAAAATGTTTGGTAAACTAATTATGGAAATTTTTCAAAAATCCCAATACTATCACATAATACTGTAATAGCGTTAAGTGGGATCTTGCTGTATGTTAATATAAAATATTGCAAAATGCTTCCCTTATTTTATAATAAAAAAACATTTTATTTACACTTCAAAATATTAGTCTAATACAAAAGCATATTCTTACAGCGGATACTAAGCCACCTAAGCCAGCTATAAAATCATCAACACTGCCACGCATGTCATCTCAAGGTACTCTTTAAAACTGAACTTTATTTAACATGCCATTATGTTCATTACAACAAATTACAATATATTCTTATAGAACGTGAGCGTTTGAAACCAGTTCCGCCACCCAAGCCTAAAGCTTTGGTAGGAATGCAGGGAGGCATGATAGTTCCTGGTGGGCCTCAGATGGTTATAATGCAGACAATGGATTATTACACTCAATTGAAAATGCTAAGGAAGAAATGCGATGAATTTAGAATGGATGTAATAAATATTACTTTAATCTATTATGTATAAAAAATTTATATGTATAAATTTCTTTTTAAAACATTCTTTATAAATTGTAGATGCGTAATTTACGTCGAATGTCTTTGGCTCAAACACATACAATGCGTGAGATGATTTGCGATACTTTCGCAAAATTCCGTACAGCTACAGCGGGTGGAGGAGATTTCAGCTTTCATGAGGATTCTGTAAATATTGATTAGCTTTACTTTTATCCACCGCATTAGCTGCATTATTTACAATCGATTGAATTTTAATTTATAAAAAAACGTGTGCTGTGTGTATTGAGTGAATGTTTAATAATTAATAAATGTAATTTTTACTTCATTAGATGCGCTTAGCGCGTGATGAGGAAATATATAAGCAAGAAATGCTAAAATTAGAGGTTGATTTAAGCGATTTGGAATCAACTGTTGAACAATTAAGAGGAAATGTAATAAACAGGTATGTTTAATGAGTATTTGAGATTGAATTTATCATTTAACGTCTCCTTGTGTAGAAAAATAGCAATTTAAAAATCTTATCTAAACAATTTGCAGGAAAACTCGCGTTAACATGTTAGATGTGGAAAAAATGGCACTAGTTTTATCAAAAAGCAGTAAAACTGTTGCTGATCTGAAAGTTCGTTTTCCTTCGCTGCATGAAGGAATTAAAAACATGCTAAGTAATGAAATGGAAAAGGTATTTTGTTTTGTATGTCCTTTTATTTTAATATATTGGAACATTTTTTAACGTTATAATATAAACATTTTAGGTTGTTAGGCAAGAGAAGTTTTTGAAAGAAGAACCAGAAAGACTTGAAATGGCTTTGCGTCGTTGTAAAAAACTAACTGGTACTCTTGTAACTCTTAAGAGGTAATTTTGAACTTTTTGATTTTAGAGATAAAGAAATTTTATATTTTTTAATATAGGATTACGCAAATAATTAAGATAAATTGGCCAATATAACCCGAGAAGGGTTACCACTTTGAAAAAAATATCTATAAAGAGTAAATGTAAACATAACTTTTTTCACAATAAAAATCAATATCGATTTTTTTTAAATGTAATTTTTTTTCTCAATATTCATGAAATATATAATTGTACAATTTTTAACAACTATAATAAATGTGTAAAAGTTATTCTTAATTTATTTATTTTCCTATTGAGATTTCTTAAACCTAAATATAATATTTGAACTGAAAGTAATGATTTTTTAAAGCATTGTTAATGAATAAAAATATTGAACAGAACTTTCTGTCAGAGAAAGCTCAAATTTTAAGTTGAACGGAAACAAAATTGTACATTATTTAATTATTATTTTATAAAATACATTTTTTGTCTTTGTAACCACACAATTCATTTTATAATCATTATTACTTTGCTATTATTATTCTGCCTATATTGTGCTATTTGTAGGATATGTCTTTTTCAATCTCAGCAGATTAATTTCAAAGCTTCAACATTTAGTTGATATCTTTAAAAATTCCATTTAAAGTGTTTTCTTCTTTAACAATTTCTTCTCCGACAATTCTTTAAAAATTTCTTTACCCACAATTATCGGCTTATTTTCTTATTTTATTGGACATTTGATATTTTCTTTTCCATCTATTTTTGGTCATATTCTTATTTTAGCAAGTGTAAACATTTTATATCCATAACCAGTAAAAATATTTTTTATTATGAGTAGTACAAGGTCTATGATCAATAGATACACTTGTTTTTTAGTATCAAAAATTGTTATTGATATGTCCGTTTATCCAAATCAAGCACCGAATTGACCATATAATCTTCACAAAATAAACTAAACCTAAAATAGTATACAAAGAATAACAGTGAAATAAGCTATAAACAGCATTATAAAGATTATCATACAAAATATTTCAATAAGGACGCTCAATTTTTAAATGTAAACGAAACAAGTTATATAAGACAAGAAATCATTATTTTTATTCAAAAGAATATTTTATGGAATACAACGTGATTTAAATGTCCACTGCGACTTCGCTTGATGATGCGTATTCATGAAGTCTAATTTTTGAGGACTTTTTCATTCATTATATTGACTTTGGAGGCATCAATTGTTCGCAGTTTATATTAATAGACCTGCCACTTAAGATAGCCCCAAAGGAAGAGGGCTAAAGCTGCTAAATCACACGATGGAAGAAGTACGGATCAATTATTCCGGATCAAAATCTGCCCCAAACAATGGCTTTCTCGAGATGCATTTGGTGTTGGTGTATCTTGTATGGATTGATTTCATCCCAAATCTAACAATTTTTCTAAATTTGGAGCGTCCCTATTGAAAGACCCTGTATATTGATCCAAACGTTGGATTAAAAACAACTTAATTTGCTATTTCATAAATATTTTTTATTTATTCTTGAGATCAATTTATTTCCGTTTTTATTTTAATACCGCCATGTATTTTATTCTCCAAAAACAAATTTTGTTCTAAAATCATGTGACTTGAGAGAGAATATCGTAATTTCATCAAGTATACTATTACAAAAATGTCTTTTGGAAATAGTGTGTTATTCGAGAGTTGACTGTATTATTATTATTATTTTTCTATATCTCTCATGGATTTATTTATTATGAATCAACACATCTTATTTGTGCTTCAAGGAGTTTAATAAAACATTCCAGGCTTGCCAGTGTCCAGGAACAGCGTCTTCCTTGCGAAGGTGGCAGAATGTCTCCTGGTTCTTCAGGAATGTCTGTTGATGATCAACATTCCCATGAAAATAATCCTGCTGCTCATAGCAAGGTAATAATTACATCTTTTGAAAGCGTTAACACTAGCTCTGCTATGACTTACACTTTTATTGATTAATGTCGTAGATACTATGTTTAATTGATTTTAGCTTATTTTTTCATATAATGAATAATGAGCAATCTAAAGTTTTACTAACTCGCTGTTGTTGGTAATCACCAATACTTTATTATATTTGATTTGATTAAATATTTTTCATATGTAAATTAACTACACTATTTATTCTAGAGTGACCACTTCACTCACTAGTTCAATCACGAAGACCAATGGATTAGATATAATTGAAAAAATAGGTTTTATTTGTATAATATTTCAACATACAAACTTTCGTATATCGAATTGTTTAAAACAATGAATGGGAGTCTTTCAATATAATTTATAAGGACCATAGAAAGCACCTGAATGATTTCTTTAAAAGCATGAGAAAACATTGTGTGTGACTATAAAAAACATCAATTGTGCCTGCTCTGTTCATAATTTGATCTCATAAGAGCGTGATATAAGAATATAATTTTTGCTTGCATTTACCTCTGATGTAACTATGAGGATCATCCAGAAAGTAAGGCTACAACATTTATGTAGGATATTTAATTGAAACTCACAGTATACGTTTTATCAAACCCCGAGATAATTCTGTAGTTGGGGCACCAGCTTCTGTATGCCAGTGTCATAGACCTCCGTCATCAGCTCTTTTTGGATTCCTAACCACTAAAGACCCCACCCTTTTTTCACTACTGACCCCCTTGGAATCCGCTTTCACATTGTTTCAAGGAGGTGGTTTTCCCCCACTTCCTGCCTCATCGTGAGTATCAGAGTAGGACTTTCTCTGAACAACCGAACCCACTTCGTGTTGTCGACTCGTCACATCACTACCATAAACTTCCACGATCTTCCAATAGATATTCGCGGCGGCATTGTTTTACAAAAACAGGAGGTGGCAAGTGTGCACAACGATCTCTTTATCAAAAGAATTTGCTGAAACTAAAACAAAATTGTCGATAAACACACTGGACCAAACAAACTGACCGTTGGGATCCCCCCTATAGCCTCAGGAGTGCTTGTAACCTTACTTTCTGAATGACCCTCGTATATCAGGTAAAGAATGATTTAAGATTAATTTTAAAAATCAACCCTTGTGACATTTAAATAATTAAAAAAAAACATTAAATACAGCGCATATATTTGATTATTGTAAAATAGAATTTCTTTCGTCTTTAATAAAAATTGTATGGTGAATTACTGTTACGTACGCTTCACATATTAAGGTAATTTAATTTGTGGTTTTCATCAAATTATTTTCTGGTTAAATAGACAGTTTTATTTATTTATATATTTGTTTTTTTTTATACTTACATAATTTTTTGTTTCGATAAAACATTTTAAGTATTTTATATTCGACCTAAGATAGCTATAATACAACTAAAGGGACATCCCTAGGATTTACATTCTACGAATTTTAGATTTTTATTTAGATATATATATATATATTTCAGTTTTTACAGAATGATACCGAAGGATTTTGTGTGTGTCTGTATGTATAGTCGATTTTTATTTCCATTTTGAACCAGTTAATTTCACTATGAAAACATTTATTTTACTTATCTTATTATTTAACGATGTTGTAACATAGTTTAACAACTTAAAATGAATATCATTTAATTATAAAAATATATATTAAAATAGTACACTATTCATGAGACATTGAAGATCTCCCCCCTTATTATTTCGAATTATTAAATAATATATGTCCTTTTCATTTTTTGTACTACCGTTTTATTTCATTTCTGCACAATGCACTTATGTACAGCAAAAACATCTCAGCATTCATACCAGCTAGGTACATGTTATTCAAATTCTTTACGAACTATAGTAAAATATTATTTACACTTTATAAATGATTATAATTGAATTGAAATGAAGTATCAGCTCATTATTGTAATTTTTAAATTCAATATTTATATCATAGACCTTTTCACAGTGAATATCAGTCATATCTTCTTTATCCATTTTATTCGCAGAATAATAATTATGATATTGTTAATAAAACAACCTTATTTAAATTGTATTATGGAATACTTTTTATTTTTGATTTGATGTAATTTGTATCCCAATAGTCATTCAAAGTGGCGTGAGACTAAATTCTATAGTAGTTTAATTGATTAATTATAACACACCTTACTTTATGCTAATTATCTGTTTATAAATAATTTTAAAAAAGATGCATTATTGATGCATATAGTTTCAATAAAACCACTTTAATAATATATAAGAAATCATATCATTTGTTCCAATTACAATTCACTGTCAAAAGGTTTATTATATATTTAGAGTAAAAAATTATCAATTTTGTTTATGCTAACCTTGAATATGCACTTTTTTTGATATTACATAATAATACTCTCAGTATTGTTAAATATGATCACTATTTTAAATAAACAGTAACCCCTCGTTATCCATAGTAATAACTTTCTTGGAAAATTCCTAAAGCATGTAACCATATGCAAAATAATGGAGATTTTTAGAAAATATATGTTTTCTCTCCCTTTTAGCTTTCCGATATATCTGATGGTAAAATCAGTTTATTTTATAACACTTCGCGCATCTGATGAAAAAAATCTTAACTGTTATATCATTTTACTAAACCAATCCAAATCTATTTGTTATTATGTTAATCTAGTTAACAAGGGCTTACTGTATAAATTATTTAAAAAACTCTCTGAAATAGACATAGTAGAAATCTCAAATTTAATATATTTGAACAACAAGCCTTATATTAATCCTACATATTACAATAATCCCATCCATATTCTTCAAAATAATTTTTTTGCTCTAATTAACATAAATAATTTAATAGTAGAAATGCTTGGAACTGTAAATGACCGATTATCATTTTTTTATCAATCCTCTCTTTCTATCGGTCTTTATTTAATTTTCAGATCGCATTTCTTTTTGATTACATAAAATAATAACATTCATTAATTTCCCCTTAAAAAATCAAGTTATCGTGCATTCATTGGATATTTTATTTTATTTTGTTTAGAAGAAAAACTTTCACTGTTGCGTAAAAATTTAGAATACTTCAAGGTTTGGGGAAGTCACACGTTATTGACCTGCTATTTATATCAGTTTTCCAAAAAATTGCCTATTTTCAAAAAGGATTCTTGTAAAAATTGTAAGACTCACATTAAGCTCATTTATTTAATTATAGTATAAAAATCGCAGGAACTATATTAATTGATTAAAATGTTGTTTATATTATATAGAGAAGATTAATATCTTGCATCTGTAGGTAGTGTTCGTAATTAAGTGACCGGTTTCATAACTTAATCATCTTGGGTTCGAATCTACAAGAGATGTGCTCAGTGACCACATTTTTTACTACATGTATATGCTATAAAATCCATGTTAAAGTAGTGGTTGGTAATGATCCCATAGAAGGGACTGCAGAAAGCCAGTCAATATATATATTTATGTTTAGAAGATTTATTCAGATTTTGAGTCCGTATTTATTACAGATAGTTTCTTGCTGCTAGTTTTTATAACGCAGTTTAATTATTCAAAGATTGGCAGACCTAGTGTGATAGTCACTCGAATATTCTCCAGCTGATAGCCTTAAATTTTTTCAATCATCTTATTTATACATATATAACAAATTATAATTTTACATAAATTTAAAATTATTATTTTTATTGGCAATTCATACTAGATAAATATTAAATTTTGTTTTTCAAGTTTTGATACTCCATCTAATTTCACCAAAGTTTGTACATTATAAGAACATATATTTGCTATCTTTATTCAACTAGCTTAATAGAACTAAAATATTAGCATTCATTAAATATTTTTTTTAATTTCATTATACAGGCGATATATCTGAATCTGAATATTTTTATATAAAATATTTAATTGAATGCCTGTTAAACGATAGGTGTATTTACACCATAAGCTACATCAAGATCAAAAAACATGTAGTACAGTAAGACTCTGCTAATTTATCGCCTAATTTTACTTTTTCCGTATTCAATTGCTATGAAGGCTAATACAATATATGGAAAAAGCCGACACTTACCCGGTTTCAGGACTTTCATTGTTGATTGGTAAATTGTTTCAAATGATCGTTCATTTTTTTATCCGTACACCAGTACGAGAAGTCGTTTCTAAAAATATTTATATTATAAATCCCTTTCTAATCGTTCAAAATTAGAGTTTGGCAATTTCAATAAAACACATCATCATACGTATATATATGTTTAAATAAAATTTCAAGGAGGCTATTTATAATTTAATTTGGGGTACCACATTATTTAATATTAGCTTCGTCCAAATTGGAATCTTGCTTTCGTAAATATTAAAATTTAGTTCAGAAGTAGATTTTATGTTGAAAAATTTACTTTTACTTGATGGAAGCGATAATTTTTATTATGTTAATTGAATTTGTTTTCTGATGGAGAAATATTATTTTATTTTTACAATGTGCATGTTTTTTGTCATACATTATTTTCTTGTAAGAGGTATATTTTATCGGTTAACGTGTTAAATGTAACAAAGTGGTGGAAGTTTACTAAAATATCTTCGGGAGCATAAATAATTTAACATTATTTTGTGTAATAAAACAACAAAAAATTCTGTCTCGAAGGAAACTCACAAGATTTTACTTTTTTTAACACAAGCACATTTTTTTTATTGTTTTACATTTTTTCCATAATGATCCTCAATGCATGCGTATATTAATTATTGTGGCGGTTGGTAAAATTTTCACTTTATTTTCGTAATTTTTCACCAGTTTACTATCAAAATGCATGTTTTTATAGTTGAATTGTGTAAGTTATTTTAGATTTTGTAACAATTCTAATAAAATAATTGCTTTTCTTAATACTTTTTTATTTCCTTATACTAATATCCTGCATATCTTTTTGTTTCTCTTGAAAATTTTCCTTAAACCCGCCCCCCCCCCCTTAACTCCCCCCCCCACACACACACACACACACACACATTTTCATACATAACATACAAACCTACCTGGCCTATAATAGCTTGATCAAGTTTATTTAAAAGTTTTTATGTATTTTGCAAAAAAAAAATTATTAACTTAACGATGACATACTATCGAATAATAGTTATCTTTAGTTATTTTTTTTATACCACCATGTATAAGTTTAGACTATGTGATAACAATGATCTAATTAAGCAATTGCCTTTTATTATTTTGTTCAAATTTAATAAAACCTAATAATTTAGTCTTCTATTTTTTCAGTTAACAAACATTTTGACACATTTGAAACACAGGGAATGAAAAAATATTTGTACATAGATTTTTTCGTATCTATTATTAATTTTTTTATCATCATTAGTCATTTAATATATTAAGAGTACCAAAAATGATGTAGTTTTTTTTTTATTAATAAAATGAGTAAATAATATAATATGAAAAATCCATTAAAATATTATTTCTCTGGGTTATATGTGGAAGCTTACATTCAATTTTTATTCGACATTCATAAAAAAATATTTTGAATAAACTCCAAATTCAAGTTTGCACTTTTTGGCTCCTCAGCACTATCGCTACCGCACGATAAATAGCTAAATTTATGCTGGTGATCACACGTTCGATCAAAATTGCACTGTTGCATAATACAAAAAGCATTGTAACTTCTTTGTTATGAAATTTTCAAAAATATGTATATTAATATTAATGCAAAAAAAACATGCTTTTTTATTAGTTTAATTTAAAATCAAGAATCACCGGCGTGGAACAGTTGGCGTGAACATGATACCTCATTGGTAACTCCGGTATCTATATTGTTGAACGATGATAACAAGGAATAATTCTAGAGCAAATTTTTTTAGATTCGTTTAAAAGATCATGATTTTGCTTTCAGTTATTATCAAACAAAATATTTTAATAGGCTACTTTGCACGTCAAATTTCATTTTAAAGAATCAGCGTATATTTTTATATGGATAAATTCTTAAAGATGTTTATTTCAAAATTATATATTTATTTATGGTACCTCTTAATATAAATAAATGGAAGTAATGTTACGTTTTTATTTTTTATTCGTCATGTGGTAATAAATTGTGTTATAGAAAAAAAATGGTAGAATTTGCTCTTTAGAATTATAAGACACATAACAGCTGATATTTGAAATGTACGTTTGCCAAAAAAATAAAGGTACAGGTTGCGGCAGGGAAACTATTACCTTGTTTGAAATGCGCATCCTAATGTGACAGTTATTCCGAGAAGAGCGTCGCCACTAATGTGAATGCGTGCTCTTCCCACCTACTAAATAATAAAAATTGTTAGGTCCTGCTCTTTTGAATAAACGCCACTCCACCCTTCTTGGAAAATTTTTCACTTCAGGGCGCGCATTACAAAAAGTTTGCCTGCCGCACCCTGTACTTTGAATATAAAAATGAGAAAAAGTAGGTCAGAATTAATATCAACCCATTATCCTTATTTGTTTAATAGTACTTATTTATAATTATTTCTAATGTGCCTATTGTTTAATTAATATTTTGTGAATTGCCGTTAATTTTTACTTCATCATTTCATTGATTTTTTTTTTACTAGTGATAAAAACATTTTATTTTATGAAAGTAATATAACTACAAATAAATATTTTCAATCAAAATGCAAACTTATACGTTTATTTGAATAGTATTTGATAAATTATATGATAAATATTTACTGTCGACGCAATCATAAAATACCGATAAAAATATTTATGAAAAAATTAACAGTATGGCTGTGCTGTATGAGTAAGACGTTGAAAAGATGGGAAGAAAGTTTCGATTGTCATTGCAGATTATAAATAACATGGAGATTAATATGTTTTTCTTGTGCACTGAGTTAAAATGGTTTCATTTTGCTTTTTGTTTCCTGTTTCCGTTTTCACACCAGTATGGCTGGAAGTGGAGTGCCAATTTCAAGGAAGCCATTACTGTTCATGAGTATATATAATCTATATAATAATAATATTTATTAATATTTTTTTAAATATGTCTTTTTTATACATTTTATCACAGATTTTATTCATTTTAAATACACCTCTTACAACAATTTTCTTTACAATATTTTGATTTTGTTATGCAAAAATCACAAATTATAACTGGATACATTATTTCGCAGGGACATACGCCGAGAGAGTGCCCTATCCAATCTGAGAGTTGGTACACTAGGTACGTGTGCATATGCTCTTGGACAAGTGATGTGGTGTGCGCTTCATGTCCTTTAGTTCAGTCACTAAGCTCAATCATTGCGATACCGATTCATTTCTTCATCAGGTTTCATTAAATTCACATCACTAGTTGAGCTTTTTTAATGTTTGCAATTCACTCATTGTGAATGTGTAACTCTACAATTATTTTACAATGTATCAATCAAATGAACTGTCAATCCAAAGGTGCCGCTATTCATTTCTAGTGCACATTTTTTATTAATGCTCTCGGAGCCAATACGATATAAACAGAGGCATTCTCTCGGTGGAGGTTCCAAAACTTTTGTTTTTACGTTTTTATTTTTTTTATCACTTACTTCATGTTTCCAAATGAACACATGCTATATGTAAAATTGGCTTTTTTAGACGTGCACATTGTGTTTCATACCTGAGCTGCTCGGACCAAATTATAGGAATAACACAAAAATATTTTTCATATAATTGCATATTTTATCCCGCAGTATGATGCATATGAAATACTTCGTATTTGTCATTTAACACACATACACCAAATATTATTATATGTAAATTATGATGATGAACATCTTTATCATTGCCAATATTAGAATATTCACTTGTCATCTTACCTCGTGCAACCATTGTATATCTTTTACTTACCTTATACCCTCCTTCAACATTTTTTAATTCAAAACCTTATAAAATCATAAATTTAACGATCTATTATTTATCTTTTTTTATTAATTTAGAGTTCAAAATTAAATATATGCACAAGCTTTTTACTTGCACACAACGTATTTATCTTTTTTTTTTAAATAAATATGAATGTCTAAAGAGTGATCACAACTTCATAAGCGATGCATGAATAAATCAACATATTTAGCCACAATAATGTAATTTTTTAAGAAAATCATTAAAATGATCATTTTTCAAAATTATAAAACAGTAAATATGCATTTTATTACTTTTTTTTACCAAAAATTAATTTTTGTATCAAATAGTAATAAACAATATTTCTATATTAAACATTCCATGCAAAGAAACGCATCGTTCTTTTTTATGACAAATTATTTTGAGGACACCATATTTTTAAATCATTATATGTACCCTTAATTATTACAAAACAACAATAGCATACCAAATAAGAATATTTTTCAGTTTTTTAATACTCATAAAATAAAATTATTATTCCATACATTAAACCAGCTGAGAGTTTTATGAATGCTGAATGTAAAATAATACATTTCTACAAATTAAATTCTTCATAATTAATTTTGCACAGTTGTTCTGGAGCAAATATAAAATCCATTGATGAATGATTAACAATAGTATATATTTTATAAAAGCTTTTCTTCTAATTTTATGTGGGGACATTTGAAGCCGTTATTGTCTTATAGTACAATAATCAACCCAATTAAATAAGAAGACGGAAGTCACAAAATTATAATATAAATGCATGCTACCAACCGGATTATGATAATGCATTTTTATGTGACATGTTTCAAAATTTAAGCTGAATGCAGTATTGCACAATTTTTTAAAAATAACAAATCCCTATTAATATTAATATACCAAGAGCTGACAGCATAAATTGAAGGTTATCTAACACATGTGAATAATTTAATAGTTGTGTTCTGGCATGTTTACGGACTATCATTATGACAGTCTGGCGACTGAATGCATATTTGGTTTGGTGTTTTTATAAACGTATACTATTTATTATGACGTATTAAAAATTGACATCATTTTCTGGTTAGCTTCAACAAGTTTGAACCAGTCTGGCACTATCTTACCAAGCTGGTAATAGTCTGGTAATCCCCTCCCCACTCAAACCCAACGGCACTCAATTGCCAGACTGTCATAATGATAGTCCAGAACACAACTATTAACTTATTCACATTAGATGTTAGATGACCTCCAGTTTATGCTGCCAGCTCTCAGTCTATAACGCTTAGAAGTCAAAAGGAAGATATTATCATAATTATTATATTGAAAAATATCACCATAATTAACTTAATATTAAACCTCTTTTTCAAGCAAAATTAAGAAAACTTCTTGTGCAAAATATCATCTATTTTAGTACAAAATTTTGATTCTACAAGTTTGATTCTTTTTTTGGACCATTTATTTACAATTCGAATTATTTTGAATTTCAGCAGCTTTTAGTGCTTTTTGCACTGCTTCACTTCATAAGCCATCTTATTATATACTATATTACTATGTTTTACCTAATAAAAACAAAATTATACTTCGTTTCATCAATACATGCTTGTTTTTATCTTTGTGTACTATATATATATATATATATATATACAATTTGAGATTAAATTATATACTGTCCCCTAAAAAATATACAAGAATAATTATTTACATTGATCGCATAGACCAGCAAGTTTACTAATGGTTATTCAAGCGCTACATTAAAAAAATATTGCATACGACAAAAAGTTTTCTATTAATTTAAAACAAGCATTTATGATTTATATTAAGAAAGTGGTTTAATTTTGTTTTTATAAAATAATGAAAATTTCATATATTTGAATTCGAATACAGTAAGATCCCGCTTAATGCTGCAGATATGTTGCTGCGTTTGAGTTTAACGCTGCAGTAAGTTGCAGTGCTAAACGAAAAAGCATTAAAACGTCATCATAAAATTAAAAAGTCATCTTAACATGTACATAATGTTGATAAGTGAAATAGAACGGGGAATAAGAAAATTTATTATTATTTTTTTCTTTTATTTTGTAACTTTTGTTGTTAAGTACTTTTTTATTATACTAATTATAGATGGATTTATTGCTAATATTGCTTTTTACTCATAAAACATTAATGAAAATCAAAAAAAAAGTTTGCGTAAAGGAGTTATGTTTGTGAGGAGGAAGACATTTGACATTTTTTGTGGAGAATTCAGTGTTGTTTGCCTTTTCCTATTTCGTTCAGTAAACCATTGTCAATAGTAAGACATTGCATCAATAACATTTAATCTTCTATCAAAATTTAGTTAATTTTGTATTACCGTCTTCCATAATTTTTGTTATAGTGGTTGAACTTTATTCATAGAAAATCTATTGAAAGTTCTTCATCAGTTTTATCAATCAGTTGTCGGAATATCCGCTGGAATAAGCTTTAAAATTTAGTATTATGCCTTGATCCTCATGTTGGATCCTTTGGTTTTTACTGGAAAGCATGTTATTAAGTCAGACAAATGTATTGAACAGCTCGGAGTATTATCAATCAAAAGTAAAACTTTTGGTTTTTTTTTATTTGCAGTAACGTTTAACAGACCGGCAAAAATGTTCGATAAACCAATTCTAGACATTTTTCATAGTGATCTAAGATGCTAATGCTACCAAATAATAATAAAACAGCGTTAAGAGGGGTCTTACTGTATATTGCCTTTTCTAAAACTCTTGGTTGGTGAGGTAGCATACAAGTATACATCCTAACATTGTCAAACTAAAGATGCTGCAATGTTTTGTGACTTCAAATGAAAAATTTATATGAACAAAATTCATAATTTTAATTACATATTTACACTATTCTCAAAATGCATTTAATTTATTTATTCGATGATTTTGTATCACTCGTACAATTAAAATGAAATTTCAGTTTTTATTTGTAAATTTATAAGAGTTCATATCGACATGGCTACTCAAAGGGTTACGTGGGTTTAAAAAAAGTATATTTTCTTTAATATAATATAAGAAAGCAAAATTTAAAAAACGTTTTATAAAATTTTCATTTAAAAATGTCCAGCCGTTGAGATTTAGTTTCGGAAGAACCCAAATAAAAATGCTTTTAGCGCAGTTTAATGCAAAAAAAAAAAGTTTTATTTTCGGTCAAACCTACATCGTGTATAGGCTTGTAAAATAAATTATCATAAAGGAAAATAAAAATCCTTAATCAATCTTATTTAGAAGTATGCAAAATTTCAGTAAGATTAAAAGCGTTTAAAGTGCGACGCTCCCAGCCGGTCGAGTCTAATGACCAAAGGCTCTCTTTCTTAAAGCTTTACTCCGATTGACACATGGAAAAAAAATTCTAGACATATACTATTAGATTAAAAAAGTTAATTTTTTTTTTTGAGATCCACATAATCCCTTAATAACTAGTCTTGTGAAGTAAAAGTGTATAAAAGAACGTTAGTTTTAAACCTGCATTTAGCTTTAACATAGAATTATCCAATATGCAAATATAAATATCCCAGAAGTAGGTTACTTTGAGTAATCTATAATCTGATGCTCAAAAACCTCTATTTTATTGATTGTTAATTATTTTTCAAATAACAACTATAAAAAATTGTAGTGCATTTTGATATAAATATGACAAATTATTATTGAGACGAAGAGACTTTTTCTAATCTATTTAATGGAGTATCTCAGAGCCCGTTTCTGATCTTTATTGTACTCCATTTTTATACATGCTTACAATACTTATATATCAAATATATCACATATTACAGATAATGCATTAAGTATATTTCATAGACATCATACTGTTTATTTTATTCCCTATAGCGAACAATGTAAGTTTAATAATCCTAATATATACTGACATTATTATAATGGATTTCCTGTGTTGTGAATATAAACCGTGACGATTTCTCAAAATTGATTTTGTCTTCAAACAATATTTATACAACTCATCAAACACTTTTCAGTTGAGCCTTAATACTTTTTAAATATAATATTAATGCTTCCTGAAATTCATACGCTTTTAATGCTTGTCATCTTTTGTAAAAATCGGCACAATTCAGTGTAGGAAAATTGTAATTTTATGTTAGAATACATTTTTCCACATCAAATACTTTTTAAAATTTTGTTTCATTAAACAAGCGCATAGACAAACCATTAAAAGTAGTTCTCACATCAGTGGAGCATAAATATAGAATTCATAATTGTAATTATTTTAATTGAACAATATGGTTAATATAATATTTTATATTTGTCGCATGAAACATGTTAAACATTTATATTAATCTATTCTTTCCCGCATTCAAAGTTATTCAAAACATCGATCAAAATCAGTAATTTGACTGTGAATACCATTTATTTATTGTGAATGACATTTTTTTAAGCTATTTTGAAGAGAATCAGGGAAGAACCGGTTAATTTATTGCCATAGTATTGAAAATTGGAAAACTAACAGAAGAAAAATATTTTTGAATGTTTCTAATTTAGCTATTATAATATTATTATTTTATCTTTGAGTGTATTACAATTTTATCTATATATAATCTCCTCATAACTATCTGTGTGTATTCAATTAAAACTATATCTTTATTATTTTATTTTGACTAAAAATATGTAAGTTTCTTTTGAAATTATTCTTAATGGGAAAATCTAGATGGATAATTTCATAGCCAAAATAGTTTTTTATAATGTTTTGACAATTCATATTTAGACTTTTTATATTTTAATTCAATTCTATCCTCAAAAATATTTTCAGTTAATAACTTGTATCCAATGTACCTATTTATTAACACTTTCGACGAGCAAAAATATACATTTTCAAGAGTTTGAATGAAGATTTAATGCAATTGTTCAGTCATTAAATATTTAAAACTGTTATTCGTTTAAAACAATAATTTAAGAAAAAAGCTCTATAATTTTTTTTATAAAAAACGTATATACCAAGAACTGGTAGCATAAATTAAAATTCATCTAACACATGTGAATAAGTTAATAGTTGTGTTCTGGACTATCATTATGACAGTCTGGCAATTGAGTGCCTTTGGATTTGGGTGGGGAAAGGATTACCAGACCATTACCAGCTTGTTAAGATAGTGCCAGACTGGTTCAAACTTGCTGAAGCTAACCAGAAAATGATGTCAATTTTAAAAAGTCGTCAATTTTTAATACCTTATAATAAATAGTTTACGTTTATAAAAACGGCAGACACGATAGGTGTTGTTAACGCGTTGCCTTAAAAATACTTATTAATGATTGTTTATTTTACTCATTTATAGAAAATTTAAAAAAATACTTTTATAGTATTACTTAATTATGATGAATTTTTACTAGATTTCAACCCTTTCCCCTCCCAAACCCAACGGCTATTAACTATTAACTAAGAACACAACTATTAAATTATTTTCATGTGTTAAATGACCCTCAATTTATGCTGCTAGTTCTCAGTCTATCATGATTACTCGAAGGAATTTTTGGCACAGTTGTATGCAAAATGTAAACCTTGTAAAATAAGATGTGATCAAATAAAATGAATAAACTTTTGTTCATTAGCTATTCCATCTTATCTAGAAGAAGTATGCAGAATTTTAATAAAATGGTTGCATTCGATTTTGAGAAATCATGACCATCGACTTCAAAAATAGAGTTTTGAGAAAAAAGCAATTGAAGTACGACACTTCCGGCTGGTCGAGTCTAACAACCAAAAGTTCTCCCTCCTAAAATTTTACTTACAATTGACTTGAAACTTTGGAAAATATTCTTGACATGTACTATTAGATATTATTTTTTTAAAAAATGGATTTTTTTTGAACATCCAAAACCCATGTAACTCTTTAATTTTAACTTTAATCAAATATTATATGGAAAATTTTGATTTTTTTTTATAGCAAAAAAATCTAACAATGATGCATATTGAATTTAATTCACAATTCTTAGATTCCTACTCCTTAAATATATAAATTTGAACGATTTGTTATTTTGTCAAAACCTCAATAAAAAATTAATTAAATCCTTTCATATGATTGTGTTGATTGAACATTTTTTATAAATTCTGAAATGCTAATGAATATATCTGAATACACTGAATATATTTTTATGATATTTTAATACACTTAAAGTGAGCATGTGTTTCAGCGTTAGTATTGTCTCAATGTCTAAATGTATGAGCATCCAAACTTTTTTATATTTATTGTGAATAGAATGATTTTAAAGGCATCGAAAATGTTTGCTTAGTAAGTGTTTTTTAATCATGTAAGAAAATATATCAACATATGCAATCATGTAAATAATTTCCTCGTATGCCATTATTTATCGAGTATCGTGACTCCAGCATATTGTTATATAATATATCATTAGCAATAAATGGATGATTAAACTCTCAGTTAATATATTCAATTTAAAACGAATTAAATAACAAGAAAGTAAGTATTGAGAATTTGAAATCATAATGTATAATATCACATAATTTATAATTTAATGCAAAAGTAAAACATTTCATTATTACTTCATATTGTCATATGTTTAAGACACATTTTAATCATATAATACATAATTTTCTACAGTTGTATCAAATTTAAAATTAACAGCATTTTTATGACTAATATTTTTGGATTTCTTTTCAAAGGCTCTTCTTCAAAAATCTTCCGAGTCAAGATTAATTAAAATGAGATTGTAAAATATTTCTATATAATCTAAGTTTTCCTTCAGTGCTTTCATAATCTAACACATTAAAGTGGATCTACTAGGGTGTTCCAAATGAAGATACAAACCACACTTTAGCTACTTGAAATGTTGTAATTTAATTTTAAAAAATGATTTTTAGTTATAACAACGATATATTCACAGGGCACAGAATATATATGAGAACATGCAAAACATTATTAAGCTATATGTGCAAACGTTATTTTTTTAACAATATTTTGTATGAAATTCATACGCAGCCTATGGGATATAGTGTCTTGTATAGTTTGTCAGTTTCATGTATTTAAATGTCCATTTAGTCTGATAACCAAATTTAAACATGATTGAATAATGTGAATTATATGTGTATGTATTTTTCGATATTAAACGTTTCTTTGTGTTGCATATGATGAATTTTGCACGTATGTGTTGCATGGAGTGTAATTATCAAATCCATAAGAACAGCTTATTTGTTTATTTTAATTTTATTTTTGCATAAATGGAATGAACTTTTAGTTGTTTTTCAAGCAAGAGGGAGTGTAGCCATATGAATCACATCTTCCTTTTGCCATTCACAGATCCATTTCGAATCCTTCCTTATATTGTCATCGTTGGAGTAAATTTACATATTCCATTTGAATCATAGCTCGTTAAATAAGAATCACACTGTTCATTGGTAATCAGTGTTGTAAACTTTGAGTATTTTGAGTACGAATTAAAACTGTAAATTTCCTTCTTATCATCGATAGTTTTGTTTGCTCATTTGTTTCTTTAACATTTGCACATTTGTGAACATATTATTTTATTGTCATTGCTACCACCATTTTTTTTATATTCATGTTTAATAACACAATTTTGGAATGTCCCATCAGGGTGCGTTTCGTTGAAGTTGGCCCCACTCTTTTCTGAAACTGTGTGCTTTAATCGAACTGAAAATGTATTTTAATAATTTTTTTAAGCAGCTGTCCTTGATGGTTGTTTGGATTTATTTAATGGTTATCGATAATTATTTCGCAACATCACTTTTTTTTAATTTACAACAAGATTAATTATATTTGTGTTTTTTTTTGCAGGAATGATTGTCATGTTTTTCGTGTCTCATTAGCAAAATTATTTTTATTTTATAATGCAATTTAAATAAATACTTGTCTAATAATTTAGAAATACATGTATATGTATATATATATATATAAATATATATATATATATATATTTATAAAAACAGATATATGTATGTATATATATATATATATTTGTTTATTGTAAATATAAATAATGTTACATGCCTTGCCCAAAATAGTTTTCAAAATATTCTATTACCAACTGGCATGATAAATATTACTCATTATTTCACCTTTGTATGTTTATGATCTTTTTGACTTGATTATGTGTAAATGTTACCCTTCCTGAAGTTTTGAAATGCAACTGTGACCGGATGTTGCCAATACTGATATAATTGTTGTCAGCACTAAATAATAATATAAGCATGATTAATTAGAATTATTTCTGAAAATTTGCCAATTTATAGGGGGTCGCCGTGGGGTCTGACACTGGGGGGCCCGGAGGAATGGCGCCGATCCCTCTCGGGGGAGGTGTCTCCGCCGACTCTTCCCAGCGTACGGAGAACGCACTCGACGCTCTGTTAGATGAACTACAAACGTTTGCGCGGCCGCCTTCTCCCGGTGCCGAAGGAGAAGAAGAGAGTGGCCTATTACGCCGCCTACGTAGTTGCACCACCAGCACTAGTGGAGAGAGTGAGCTTTCTCCTCCAGTAGCTCCCAGAGGGCAATCGGCAACCAAACCACCAGTTCCCGAACGAAATCCAGATCTTTTGCAAATGGCAGCCGGCCGTCGAGCACCACCGCCTCCTCCGCCTCGCACATCTTCACGCTCACCGTTGGCTTCCCCGGCAGCTCCGTTAGTTCCATTACTATCACCCTCTAATTCTAGTTCGTGTGATTCAGTTGATTCCCAAGAACCTGTTTCCAAAACGCGTCCGCCTTCCGCGCGACATGATTTGCTGGAGCAAAGACATCAAGAATTACTCAAAAAGCAAAAAGCTCTTCAAGAACAATACGCTCGTTTACAACAAATTCAAAGAGGTGGAAGTTCACTCACTGTCGTTCCTCCGCCCGATTTAAAAAAAACTGGAAGTGAATCAAACCTTTTAACAAAAATGGGGCTTAACATGACGCCTGCTGCCCCCATATCTGGAAGCTTAACCCATTTGGCAGGTACCTTTCCCCGTGCACATAATTCTGATGTACCCTCTGACCAACCACCTGCACCAGCCCTATCCACAAAAGTCTATGAGACTGATATTCTGTGACCTGTAAATTTTTGTTCCTTCCTCTCTCTAGGTTAACTTGGCTATTATGTTATTTCTATTTTGCAGTTATTCAAATTTAACAGACGCATTAAACTTTTCTCAATTTAACTTCATTGTTTCTTAACTACTTTTAAATATATATTTCTACATGATACATCCGACATTGTGATGTGATGCATTATATAACGTACTAAGTACTGTTTGTATTGAACGAATCTGTGTTTTAATTCTATTTTAAATTAATTTCAAATATGTATTATTTCACGGAAGCGAATATATTAATTGGTGATGAAAACATCTTCACAAATTATTTTCTTATAATTTGTGATAGTTTAGTATTTAGAAGATAGTAAGCTGATGACTAAATCTTATCTTTATTCGCAATCCTTCAAGTTCTTTCGAATGCATAACATATTACATTGAAGAGTCAACATTTGTGATAGAAAGTTAATGCTTCTCTGGCATAACCTGAAGATTTGCGATGTTTAGTATCTATGATATTTGTAAAGTTAATACTAGATTTACATATATTTAATAATTTGTTACTAATTTTTATAGAATGTATGAAATTACAAAAAAAATGTATCACCTTTATCCTCATTGTTAGCTCAATAATCATCGGCAATGTATTGACAACATTTCTCAGCATCATATGCGGAATGACATTATAAAGTAAGCATTCTGTTTTGGTTTCTTTACTTCTATTTTTACTGAGCACTGATTTTTTTTTTGCTGCACTAGTTGCTAAGGATGATATAGGTATATGAATGTAATTTCTGGCATATTGGAAAAATGTAGAACACGAATTTGTATGTCGATATATTTATTATTGGTTAGAATTATGTAGTTTGATCATGTTGAAGAAAAATGTTTTATAGTTATCCAAAAGATTTGCATGATCATTTTTTTTAAATTGTTGCAATGTCTACAATAAAGAAAAGAGGAACATCGAAGAATTATATGAAAAAATTAAGATAATAGAATACAAATTATTTATTCTTGTGATAGATTGGACACCTTTGTGTTATAGTGTATGTGTCTGTTTTGCAACTAAGATTTTAATTTTTCTCTATATTCCTAACTTTCAAACCTAAACGTATCCCTTTTTTATGTATTTTTTCATTTAAATGTAAATGGTAAAACTATTCCTATCCCTTAACAGTTCTCATAGACTTAATTTGTAAAAGTCATATTATGAAGCACTCTGTGAAGATGATACTATTCAATTTTCCAATCCTGTTATATTCAGTATCACCGAATAGAACTTCATAAAAACATTTTTATAGGTCATCCGTTCTTATATTTCTAATTCTCGTTAGATCTGCATACCCTGCTTGCCTTATCAATAAGAATCTATGAAACCTACTAGTAAAATGCAGATCTTTGAGAATTTTTTTTGAAAACATAGCTAATGATGTTTGCTTATAAAATTATTTGAAAGCGTATTTATAGATAAATACATAATATTTATGAACATTTTTTGCTTGTTATTATACAAATTTATATAACGTTTCACATTTTATTGGCCTAGAGTTATTCATATAATAGTTTTATTAATGTTTTATATAACATACTTTTTCAATACTTCAGTTTCACTCAAATGTTATGTTTTTTTAAAACGATTTCAAACGGAAAAAAATCATTTTAGTCAACCAATCGATTCTATGCATGGTAAATAGTCACTTTTCCATATGATAATTATGGTTTTTATTCCATGAAGATTTTTATAAATATTTTTAAATATGTGTGAAACTGAAATATAGATTATAAGTATTATTGCTTGAAAAATATCTTTCCATGTATGGAAACTGCTGTAATCATGCAGAATTATTTTTCTAATTTACTTATTGTATATGTCTTATTTCAAACAGTGTTATAGTAAATATATGAGAAAAGTGTTACAAAACTAATTGTTATCCACTCTTCCATTACATAAAACATACATTATTTCATTTATCATACATATGCACACTCATAACAATCATATATAAATATAGATGATTGTTATGAGTGCTTAAGCGGTTATCAATCGCATAGGTGTTTTTGAATAGGATACATTAGAATTTACTTCTTTTCTGATGGTATAACTGAACATCTGCACGTGAATTAATATGTTAAATAACAAATTGCTGGTGAAAATGCCAATGCTATTGGAAACCATTCGTATTCAAAATAATAATGTGTATATATACAATATATATATATATTTAAAAAAAATCATTATCTATCACTTTGGAATATAGATGTTACACATTGTCACATGAAAGAATTTAAATATCAACAAAATTTCTTGCACCCTGGTGTAAAAAAACACGTTTGATCAATTTTCATAACATAAGGGAATATAGAATATTTGTCACTTATGATGCCAAAATTCTCTTAGTTGAATATTAATATTTTCAATGTAAATATTTAAAATGTAACACATCTATTTGATTCATGAGAAAGATCTTATTTACGTATCGTCGCATGTAGTATTGTTTATCACATTTTTAGAATATAAGTCACAAATAAAACTTTTGAGGAGGAAGTATCCGTTTCACTCCAAAGTTTTTAGAATTTTCTTTATTTTAAATGCATCGTTTACATTATTTTTCACTCACTACAATTAAGTCTATGTACAGATTTTTTAATACGTTGACGAACACTGATGATGTATGCTTAGCCGTCAATGAATTTATATTATACTATGGAGATATGTTTTTCAGCATTCGATGCTACACGTTTAAGACATTGTCTTGCAAAAACTCTAAAACGTCTCACTGTAATCATGTTATTTTATAAATTAGCAATAGTCAATATACTAAATATCTTTTGGTAGACTAGATACAAAATACACATTTAAGTGACCGTCAACGTCATACTCTAATAAATGTTACTTATTAATTCAACTGTATTAGTATATCACAAATTTGTGGAACCTCTTCTTCAATAGCTGAAAAAATATTTATTGCTATTATAACTTTAATTAAATTCCCACCACTGAATTAATTATTTTTGCTTTAAAAGAAAATAGATTCGATGTACACTTAAATATAACGAGAACCATTAATTAATCTTATTTACAATTACGCATAATTTACAGATTACGAAGTAAATATACAATGTACTTCTTAAATCACCCGTTTCATAATATTGTTTCAAGTATCGAGAGAAATAGATTCTATTTACTTTCCATTGTTTTATCACTAGCTATTACGAAATTTTTATAATGATTATTAATTAAACGTACCAAGACAAAATCAGCTTATTCCTTATGAATTAATGTTAAAATAACTTCAGCACATTCAATGCGACATTAATGTTCTTTAAAAAATATGTAATAATTCATTGTATTTAATGTTAGCACAAAATTTATGTCAAACATCTTTCATGTAACCGAAATGTAATTGAACAGTCTCAATTGAAAATATTCCAAATAAAATACACTTGTATTAAAGTTTTCTTTTTCTTTATTAAATATTTTTTTGTATCTATCATTACTTTAATAATTCATAGAATATATGAATTATGCCCAGTTACTTTATCTACGAGGGTCATCCAAAAAGTAAGGTTACAACATTTATGTAGAATCGAAAAATGCTTGTATTTAATTGAAATTTACAGGATACCAGCTTTTGTATGCCAGTGTCATAGACCTCCATCGCCAGCTCTTTTTAGATTCTGGGGTATGGTGATACACCCATGTCTCATCTCCTGTCACGATAGAGTTTAGAAAATCTTCTCCATCTCGCACACAACTTCTTATAACCAAGTTTTTCCGACACAATATTACCAATACGCGGAACCAAACAAACTGATTGTTTAACAAACAAATTTGCTCAGTAAATTTTTATATAAAATGATTAAACGGTACAGCCGCTTAATCGCTTGTGGTGTTTGAAAACTTGACGTCCACCAACTAAATGGATATTGTCGCCAGCCACCTGATCGAGCCACGACTTCAATCTTCGATTCCAAAGATACACATCACCGAAAGATGATCGGACGAGAGAGCGTCCATGGCCGTCAGCCGAGATACGAGCGAGACGTTTCTGGTCAGCGTCAGGTCCAGAGTGGATGGGCGTCTGTTGCTGGATGGGTAGTATGTGAAGCACTGCGGAAAATGAATTTGAATATTATTATTGAGAGAAAATGATTGCAGGGTGGAGCCCTGACAGTTTTCGCTGCAGCAGTCCCAATGCTGGTGTTTGGCGTTGAAGTCTCCCTCGACCAACCCTCTTTCCCCCAATCTGAATATTTGTGATAACTCACTCGGATGAAGATCTAAATGAGGCGGATTGTACGCTGCAACGACTATGAGCTAAATTTTATCCAAGATGATTTAGATGGCGACTGTTTCGAGACCGTGAAAAGAGGGAGTTCCGACGGAGGAGTGTGCAATTTCGTTTTTCACGAAAATGGCCACTCCACCTCCGTTTCTGTTCAATCTATCAGTACGATGACAGATCCCGGAATAGAAAAGTTGATATCTGGTTTAAGGTATGTTTCGGTAATTACAGCAATGTCGATTTTTAACTTGTGCATTCCGAGAGCCAATTCGTCCACCTTGTGTCTCACACCGTGAGCGTTCCAATTAACAATTTTTAAATTGTTAAAAATTTTAAAGTTTTTGTCTCTAGTCGTATAAGACATCTTAGTAATTAATGAGGCAGAAGGCCATTTCCATTTTATCTTTACACTTGCTTAAATCTACACGTATTTTCTTTAACAACAAAAACAATTTAGACATTTCCTGCACTGACACTGGGTTATTTACACCAGCACTAACATTTTCCCGCGTGTTAGGACGACTCGGGAACCAAACGGGTGGCTCCGGGACCGAGGTCACAGTCCTGCCTCCCAGCCCTGAGAAGTCCTTCACTATGAAGGTGGGTCCCGGTGAAGATGTTGCGGCGTGGATTTTCACTTTTCTCGTTTTCCGAAGCGAGTTGACGTATTGGCGTTAACACTCTGGAGTCATGTCTTCTTTGCCTTTTCTCGGACATTCCTCGGACCAAAAAAGACTCAATACGGCCAAAGAATAGTTCCAAGAATTAAGGCAACGTGGATATAAAAAAGAGTAATCACTTATTAATTATGTTATTTTTAATTTTCGCCGGATCAGATTATCATATTTTCCACTCTAAAATATTTTCATACAAAGGATGATACCCGAAAGATGTTTCCAAGTAGTGTTTGACTGAATAACAGGAAGTATTCAGACGTATTCATTTATCCAACCGCAGCTTATATATTGTATAGGAGATAAATACTAATTCGTTATTACAAATTCATGACTCAATTTTTTTTTTAATAGCAAGCAAATCACACTACTAATACTAAGAAATATATATAATGCACAAATAATTTCATTATGAACGTCTATGAATCATTCATTGTTACTTCTTAGCTCATAAATATTTTTGTTATGACTGTTAAATTAATGGAAAAAAAAACAATTATCGTTATAATATAAATAATATAATAATTGCGTCATTTTTATATAAATATGACGTCAATCCTCTTGTCAAGCTGGTGTAGAATTTTGGATGAATTTATAACTTCTTTCATTATTTCAACACAGCGATGAAATGTATTGATGTCATTTGAAGGTAACTTTGGATCTAAAGAATCAATTGGCGAAAATATTCAGATATTGAGCAACGAACTGTATAAGATTCCGAAGAAAAGATCTTAATGATAACGATTGCTTAGTCAATTATAAATTGGTTATAAACATCTCCATCTCAATAGTGCAGAGTGCCGTTGGGTTTGAAAAGTGAGAAGGTTGAAATCTAGTGAAAATTCAACACAATTAAGTCATACTACCAAAGTAGTAAAATAAACAATAATTTATAAGTGGTGCCAGACTACTACTACTGCTTGTTAAGATAGTATCAGGCTGGTTCAAACTTACTTAAACTCAACCATATGTGGAAGACAATAGGAAATCCCCTCCCCCCACTCACATACAATAATTTCCCTATTAAAGTCCAATTATGGATATGATATTTTGTAAAAAATGAATAGTATGAACATTCATATATTACGGGTACCCAGACAAAAGGACATTTTTTTAAGTGAATAACTTTGATGTTCAGTTGTGTTTTATATGTCGTTCAGATTGCACGTATTTCTTTTTTAGTGTTTAATTAACGACTGGAGCATTTGCGTTATTTTTATTCCAATATTTCGGACCACCTATCGGGTCCATTGTCATAGAATAACTGCCTGTGCTGTTGCCTTGGTCACTTGGTAACCATCCTCCGTCCAGTGCTGCCAGAGAGCGATGTTGGGCCACTTTGTGCCGTCGTTTGTCTGAAGGTTGGTTGCACTGTCGAAATTTTTGAAATGGTTCGTGCTGTTTTTAGCTTCGATAATATAGGAAGCCAAGCTCTGGGCACGCTAGCACCGTCGTCTCTTCGGTTGATTGCGGAGTTTTTTCGCTTTTCTATTTCTATTGCCTCCCTCACAATTCTAGTCCCGAAGTTTTCGATAGTCGCTAACGTTTTTGTCCCAGCAAAATCGATGTGGTGATCGTTGTTCATCACGTGCTCCGTTAGTGCCGATTTGTAGTCCAATTGCAAAACTGCTTTCTGATGTTCTTTTATTCTGTGGGCAACTTGTCTATTGGTTTGTCCAATATATGACATCTTACAGTCTGCGCATGGGATCTTGTATACTCCCTGACTTTTGTTTTTCACCCTATCTTTTTTATCGGGCAAAAGACTTCCTATCTTCTTTTCCGTCTCAAAGATAGTGTTAATGCCGTGTTTTCGAAGTATACAGCTGATGGTATCGGTCGTGCCTTTTATGTAAGGAAGAACTATGTGCTTTTCCGTATCGGTGGGTGGATCTCGAGGTTTTTTATTGGTGTTTTTGATGGTTTTCTTAATTTGCCTCAGGGTGGTCCGAAATATTGAAATAAAAAATAGCTTAAAACGCGATCGAATACCCGGTTTTTTCTGAATTAATATCTTAAATATGACTCGCGTAAATCTAAAAAAACTCATATATATATATATATATATATATATATTATACACAATAAAACTAATGATCGTTTTGGGTGTGATATG
This sequence comes from Stenopsyche tienmushanensis, assembly GCA_008973525.1. Taxonomy (NCBI): domain Eukaryota; kingdom Metazoa; phylum Arthropoda; class Insecta; order Trichoptera; family Stenopsychidae; genus Stenopsyche; species Stenopsyche tienmushanensis. The sequence continues at coordinate 217,178 of WACJ01000361.1, forward strand.
CTTTGAAGCAAGTCGTTAGGCAGATTGGAAGTTTATAGTTTTATAGTTTTCGCTTAAAAAACTTTTTTCTTAAACCAGCTAATAGATTGAAACGAAATTTTAGTGGTGCCTCCAAAAGAACTTACTGCACCGAAATATTTAAACAAAACAGTGGTTTTCAATATGTGGTACGTTTATCAGCGAGATAAATTTCAAAAGTGATTTTTTGATATAAATTGTATGTAAAGGCATTAATTAAATGACACGTAAACACACGAACAAAACACAAGGACAACATTCAGTTAGTTTATCTATTCTATATATTATTTAAATTGGATATTTTAATACTAAAAATTGGCGTGCCTATAATTCTTCTCTGAAACATAAATCCGCCACGACATTTAGCAACTGTACCAGGTTTTTAGTGAAAAAAAAATGATGAATAATATCATCGGAGCTACAGTTTGGAATGAGAAATTTCAAGAAGAGGTTGTGTCCCAATGATTCCGACTGATAAGCTATTCGAATTGAAACGTGTGCAGTTTCCGGTACGAGCATCAACAAAGAACAGAAACACACAGGGTATGCGTGCATGCTTCTCACATGGACAGCTGTATGTGGACTGCTCACGCCCAAATCATTTCTTGCCAGATGGTACGCATCATATGTAAAAGTATTGTGAATCTAAAAGTACTTCATTAGCAGGGCATAAGCATAATATTTGGGATGAATATAACAACAACATGGGGAGCCTCCTCTGACCCGAGCTGTGTGATTGATCCCCCTAGTCGGGAGCATGCCAGCCCACTCCCAAAGTGCACAGCAAAGCCGTCAAATTAAAGTTCCATATCTGCAAGGACACGTTCCTTCTCTACTTCTTGCGGCCACTTGCGTTCTGAACGCAAAGGGAAGCTAGCTAAAGATTCTAATTTTACTTTGAAATTCTAGGCTAGGATAAATATATAGATGAAAACTGCTTAAAAATTAAAAAGAAAAAAATAATTATATAAATATATGTTGTATAGGGTAGGGAAGAGTTTTGAGTCATACTTACGACTTCGAAAAAAATGCGAGAAATAACAATTAGTGACGAGCCCACTAATTGTTACTGGTCGCAAGGACCTCTAGGTGGAAATCGTAGAGAGCCCTAGGAATGCATTTTTCCTCAAAACTTTTACAAAAAGCCCTAAATGCCCTAAAATCAGAGAGAATGGCCACAAGGATTCCGTGTCCAACTGATCCGAATTCCGATCCGGACCACTGACACAACGAAGGAATGCCTCGCGATCGGACGCCATGCCCGAAAATGTCCACAGAATATGATCTGTGTCCATGGACAGATCTCTGCATGGACACTCTGAAGTTGTTGAAAGCCCAGGTGTTGCCTCAGGTGGTGCCTAACTGAGAGGAAGAAAGTGAGAGGTGGCGGCCGACGACCGACGCAGATCACCTCTCCTGCCATCTAAATAAAGCCGCTTCCTTGACGCGAGCGCGTCTTAGACTTCTATCTGGACTTCTCTGAATCTTTGGGACGGAAGAAAATATAGGAAGTCTTCTGTCCAACAAAAAGAACAAAGTGAAAAACGAAATTCAGGGAGCTTACGTGATTTAATGCTCAGCCTGCATCATATCGTACATTGAACAAACCAATAGATCACCCACGGGGTGACAGTGCATCAGAACGCAGTCTTGGAATTGAATTACAAATCCGCAGTACACGAACATGGTATGAATAACAATCATCACATCAATTTTGTTGGTACGAAAACCATAGTAACCGCCGAAAATTTCGGTATCAAAATCGCGAAAGAAGCGATGGAAATCTAAAAACGAAGTAACTCCGTATTCAACGGACGAGACGGCGGTACTAGCATACTCAGAACTTGGCTACCAATTTTATCGAAAATTAAGGCACCAATAACCAAGCAAAAAATTCTGAAAGTGCAAGCAATCTACCACGAAGCGACGGCAATGCATAGCCCAATATAGCACTGGACGGAGGATGCTCACAAGGAGCATCACCAAAACAACCTGTTAAATAATTACTAAGCGCGATCGTATACCCGTTTTTCAGTGTAATTAAAAATATATAAATTCATTCCAATAAACTGAATTAAAATACATACACTTTATATCTTTAAATGTGGCATTGCAACGCATGCCGGGTATTCGCAAGTATAATATAAAAATTAAGCATACCAAACCGATTTTTTCGCACAGTTGGTGTTTTTAATCGACTTGAAACGAATGCCGCGTTTGAAACAAAGTCAGACTGATATACCAATTATCTACATATAATGCGTGATTTTTATTAAAATATGGTGTTATCAAGGTCATTATCACGTTTCCACTAACACCTTAATTGTAATTCTTGTTTAGTTTCGTAGTGGCTCCAGTATAAAAGGCGTCTTCTCACTTTACAAATTTAAAAAAATCGATTTTTATTTTATTTCAAATTTTGAAAGTACATATCTTCAAAAATGTTATATCGAAATTTCATAAAGATCGGACGAGTCTAACCACATTTTTGGGCGACCGTTAGGTGACTACCTGAGAGCACCCGGCTGCATACGTATTGTTCAGACTCATGGTGCAAGTACAAGAAAGTGGTAAAAAACAATCAGATAGAAACTTTTAAATATCCTTCTGCTCTAGCTGAGGATGTTCACGAGGTTTTGAAACCGATTTATGAAGATCTTCGGAGGAAATACCCAAAATAACAACGAGTGTTTTAACAGCTGTGTCTGGGAAATTTTTCTGCAACCAAAACTTTAAACGCGTTTATCTCAAAACAAGGTTTTTCGGTGGCTTGTTGATGAAATTTCGTAAACTATCCGGCCGATTGTCATGAAATTTGAATGACATATTTTTCATAGTTATGGCTATAGCGCCTATTATCAGATTTTTGAAATTTTGATTTTAAGTAATTTTTTTTTACAAAAAACTGCAAAAAAAACGCGTTTTTTTTACTTTTTCGTAAAACGTGCGCCATTTTGTTATTTTCGCAAATATCAAAAATCTGACGATATGCGCTATAGCCACTGATATACTGAATCTTAAACTGTTTTATTTTTTTGTTTCAAATGACCCATCTCGGAGATACCATCAACAAGCCACGAACATAACATTTCTACACGGGTTTTTCGATGCTACTGTTTTATTATAATAATTGTTCAAAAAAATAAAAATATTTTTTTTCATTTACTTGAAAGATGTGTTTATTACATAAGATCCATTTTATCTCATAATTTTTAGCGAAAATCCTCGAAAAAAATCGTGAAAATAGCCTATTTTTGAGGCACTTAAAGTGAGAAGACGCCTTAAGTAAAAGACTTTTATCGATGCATAATTTTTGGAAAGGATAAAAGTTATTTTTGAAATTACGTTTAACAACCCTGACAAAATATTTCGAATATATCCTAAACTAAGGAAGAATATTTACAGTTATTGATGTTTTTGGCGTTAGAAAATTATTTTAAACTGTTAAAAAATCGAAATTAATTTCGCTTTTATTTAGAGAATAGGGATAGGCGCGCTCCAGTGCGCGCACGGCAATCAACAGGTTAAATATCGATGGTGACTATTTTATAGAATAATCTTTGTAAATTATTATAAAGAAATGAATTTCGCCCTTTTTCTGGGTACCTCTAATATAATAAATATGAGCCACTCACGTATACGCATTTGGTGTATTTTACTTTTGTACTAATTATAATATATGATTTTTTGTTGTTGTTAAAAATACACCAATCAATGCGTTAGTAATTTAAAATAAGAATAGCAAATCAAAAATAAAATAAACTGAGGGGATTTAAGAATTGATAGGTACATCAAGCTGGCAACACAGTCTGTATAACAATGAGCTCTTAGATTCTGTAAATCATTGTTTTGCAACAACTAATTGAAGGCGGTCGTCTCAAGTGAGTCTTTATTCTTTTCATTCTTGAAACTTTTTGTTGATTTATCGTCTTTTTCTAGATATTGTTTGCTTTTCTATTTGTCATATGTTTTATACAGCCATTTGTTAAATATTTCTTATTTTTTAATATCCAAGTTTATGGCGCACTTAGTATTACGCTTTGTATTTGTGCACTAAGGCTACTGCGAATTAAATAGATGAATTAATAAGATAATTTTGCTTTACAGCGACTATCTGTCTTTAACACTAATTTATCAATAAATTACCATAAAAAATATTCTACTAACACTCGTAGCTTGTATTTTCTTTCGATTGTAACACTATTATAATTTGTCTCTACATTATTCGCATGCGTCTAAAACCACTTGATGGCAGAGTGCCATAGTGGATATACTCCTGTTTTATTATTTAAAAGTTTCTCATTAAATTCCAAAATTCTTATTACTGGCTTCGACGATTGTTTTGTTAGAAAATTTAAACAAATATAGTACATATCAAATGACCTATGTAGATAACATTTGAACTTGCACACTGCGTCTGTATAATCTATTGTATTTCAACAACATTTCTACTATCAGTCAAGCGTTCAATAATTTATCATCTTAGCGATAATATTGTTTATTAATAGTAATATAAATTCGTACAAGAATAATATTATCTATGAATTAATATTGAAAATTAACATATAAGACCTATGCTAATGCTAATTTAGTAAATTAAAAAGTGTTATAAATCAGATAGTATAAGTCAAGCGTTTCTTAAACATAATTCTATATTCTAATAAAAAAATTTCATCTCTACATGGTGTTTTGCATATGGACTGACAATTTTTTTTTTTTTTGGGGATTAGTGGGGTATTTTGGTACGTTTCACATACAGGCTCTATGTTTTAAATGTCATGGTTGTCGAAATGAATATTTTATCAACATTTAAAAAAAATATCCAAAATTTCACTTTTAAATCGTCATTACTTGTTTATGTGTGATCGTAATAGCACGTAATAACTGTTTTTGTATTTTGCAGCGTACTTTTGATCTAAATAAATTATTATTTTATGCAATTAGCTTAAAAAAAATACTTCTGAGCTTCCAATTAAAATAAAATGCGCAAATGAATGAGAAATTACAACATCTAAATTCTTTAAATAAAAAAAAACTAACAACTATTTTTTTTAGTTTAGTCTTAAAAAGATACCCTTCTATCGTGTAAATTTAATAAAATTAAAAAATATCTATGTACCTCTATCGTGTAAATTAATTCTTTTGCACGTTCTTAAACAAAGTAATCCAGTGGTGTCAGATTTGGAGACAGTGCGAGTCACGGAATAGGGTACGTTCCCAGGTAAGAAATCCAGTGGTGTCAGGTTTGAAAACCGTGCGACCCACCGCCAAAATAATTAATTAACACGCTAGGGTGCTCACAAAAGAAGCCCTAATTGAAGGAATAAGCGTTGTTTTTGCAAAAATGAAAGTGGAAATGCATCTGCAGACCTCATTTCGCATTCGATCCGATCTCGAAATTTATTTTATTTTGCTTAAATTCACAGTTTTTCACAACAGTTAGGATTTATCGAAATTATTTTAATAAAACCGAGCACATTCCCAATTCAAAGATTGACCTAGTGTGTTCCGTGTGTGCATAAATTCTATTTGTATGTCGAACCTTTGTAATTTAATATAAATCATCTACATGTGTTTAATAACCTAAAAAAAATATCCCGAGAATGGTGTCCTGGAAACGACTCCCGACACCAAGCCAAATGTCGGTTATATTATAAATTTTGAAACGGGAGATTGCATAAAAGGATGCAGATCATTGAAACGTCACATAAAAATATAATGCACCTCTGGCTTTATTTAAATCCTTAACAAAGCAAAAATATCTCATTTATTAGCTAACAAAATGATATTAAAATTTAAAAAAAACATAATTTTCTGGTGACGGTTATAAATCGACTTGCATTTCAATGCAATAAATATGAACTTGTTTGATTTATCATAATCATCCGTATCAAAGTCTAAATATTAATAAACACATATGACAATAACCTTGTTTACAATGTATATTTGTAAGTGTTAAGCGTAATTTAATATCAGCGTATGGACTTTCAACTTTTTGATATCTATGGCTGAATATTTTATGAGTACTATTTTTGAAAGCAAATATTAAAATATATTGGTTATTTAATAAGTTATGGAATTTTATATGAATATACTATATGAGGAATCTTCATAAGACACCCAGAGAATCTGGGTAGTGTAGGATTCACGATTTTTCGGTCGTGCCTACCCACTAAACCTCCCCCTTGTCCTCCTCTGTCCCCCTAGTATTGTTTTCTACATTGCTTCAGGAGGACAGGTAGTCTGGCCTTAGGTGATTGGCCCTATTCTATTATTGAAAAGGCTGTTGCCCTCTGCGTCTCTCTCTTTCACTGCCCTCTCTGGCGCTCAGAATCTCTTCTACGTATTCGCGCCAAAGGTCCCAGTTCTTCTTGCTATCCACCATGCTGGGACCATGTTGTCGACGTTGAGCTGGCTACCCCAAGTGCTTGTTTCAGCAGTTTCCTCTGGGGTGCCCAAGCCTCACAGCCAATGATGGTGTGCTCTGCGTCGTCTACCTCCGCTTGGCAAAATCTACCTCCGCCGACTTATGACCGGGATAAGTCGATGGGTCCATCTTCCCTTGCTGGACTGATCCCATCTCCGTTGCCAGGCTTCCCTTAGTTTCTGGTCATGTTCGATGCGATTTTTAGGATCTTCGTAGTCCAAGGCCCTCTTCTTTGCCTGAAGGTCCAACGGGGGTATTCCAGCGATCACCAGCACCGCGTCTTCGGACACTGTCCTATACGCTGCAGTGACTCGGAGCGCTCCTCTCGACCCTGGCGAGCTTTTTTCTGTTGAATATATGAATATACTGTTGCGTTTCAACCATTCGCCGTCGCCTTTATTTACTTATATTATATATTATTGTATTATTATAATTACTAAAAATAATCGTGAATTATTCCTACGCTACATTACGTTTTTTGCGCGCGGCGTTGGATCGTTGCCCGCGTCAGGGGCTAAACAAGAGCGAAGCTTCCTGCAGTCAATGTGCTAATTTGAAGCTGCGATACTTTATGTTAATATAATTAAGCACGAAAAAATAAAATGTCTTCAATTTGCAGCTGATTAAAAATGCGGGAGTTCTACATTTTAATGTTTATGGTGTGCATTTCTCCATGTCTTTCGGAGCCACATCTATTATCAGATGAATTCATCAACTCTATAAATGACATGAACACCACTTGGAAAGCCGGAAGAAACTTTCATAAAGATATTGATTACAACTACATTAAACGGTGAATATTTGAACGTGAATTTAAAAAAAAGTTTGAACAAACCATCTATTCTATTTTGATAATACTATAAATCACTTTTAATAGACAATAGTCTTTCATACTTTAACAAATTTAAATGTAAATTTTTATTTTGATTAGCAAAATGCATTGTTTTCATTCAAGATCCACCCCAAAAATAAGTCTCATTGATTTTTAGATTGATGGGAGTCCATCCGAACCATAAATGGTTTAAGCTTCCAACAATACATCGCAAAGTTAGCAATGACCTCCCAGATGAATTTGACAGTCGTACTAATTGGCCAAATTGTCCAACAATCGGAGAAATCAGAGATCAGGTGCGTATTTTAGATAAATATTTTCAGATTTCATAAAAATTATCAAAATTCGAATTTTTCTAAGCATTAAAGCTCGAGGATTATAACTTTTCATCTGCTTCCCAAATTATGAATTCTCTGTCAAAATCATGTATATAATAGTTTTTAAAATATGAATATGATATATATATTGTTTTTTAAAGGGCTCGTGCGGTGCTTGCTGGGCATTCGGTGCAGTTGAGGCAATGTCAGACAGGGCATGCATTCATTCAAAGGGCGAAATACAATTTCATTTTTCGGCCGAAGATCTTCTCACTTGTTGCAGAATATGTGGATTTGGTTGCAATGGTGGTTTTCCAGGTATTCGATAATATTTCATATAATACAAATATTGTTACTGTGTCTTCCAAACCAAGTGTTATCGGTTTAAAATGCAAAAAAATACCAGTTGTCAATATTATATTTTCAAACAATGTTTTTTTTAAATTACTACTAAAGTTTCTTGAATACAATTTAATAATTTTGATGGCAACATAATTTTCCATTGACATCTCGTTTTGAACTCGACGAACTGAAAATGAAGATCTCAAAAAGATAAAGCTTTTTTTGTTATCTCGAATTTTTGAAAACACGAGTTTCAAACAGAAAACATTCTTATTGAAATCCTATTTGAGCATTAAACGTTACGCAGAAAACGTTACCCTATACATTTAAATTTATTTGTATTCCTAAACATTGAATCATCACCCGTGAACTTGCAGTATTTATTAATAAATATTCTTATTATTTTTTTAAAATATAGGAATGGCTTGGAGACATTGGAAGACTAAGGGCTTAGTTTCAGGTGGAAATTATGGTTCAAATCAAGGTTGTCAACCATATCAAATAGAACCATGTGAACATCATGTGAATGGAACAAGACCGCCTTGCAACGGAGGTGCGATCTATTTTATTATTTTAAGCAATTTTTATTTCATTTATTGATCTTCAGTAGCAAGAAATCTTATTGATTTCTACATTTAATAAAATAATTATTAATTAAGACTTTGAAAAAATATATTTATGCACTAATAAAGCAATTAGGGGACGTTAAATCTCATAATAAATTATAAATGATCGTTGGTTTTTACAGATGATTCAACTCCAAAGTGTCTATCTAATTGTGAAACAGGTTATAGCATTCCTTATAACGAAGACAAGCATTTTGGAGCTAAAGTCTATAGTTTAAATAGCAATGAAAATCAAATTAAACAAGATATATACACATATGGACCAGTAGAAGCAGCATTTACTGTATTCGAAGATTTTGTAAACTATCAATCTGGAGTTTATCAACACGTCAAAGGAAAAGAGCTCGGTAAATATAAACGATCAAATTCAAATCTTACATAAGCAGTATCCTATAACATAGCTAGTATGAAAATATCAATCTTTTCAGATTGTAAATAAAATTTTGGTGTATCAAAAATATTTGATTTTAGATGAATATGTGTATCTATTTTTAGGTGGGCACGCAGTAAAGATATTAGGATGGGGAGTAGAAAATGATGTTCCATATTGGATCGTTGCAAACTCGTGGAATTATGATTGGGGTGACAACGGAATTTTCAAAATATTGCGTGGAAAAAATCATTGCGATATCGAATCAACAATTAATGCTGGAATCCCTAAAGACAGTTATTAAATTAAGTTCTGGAAGTTTTTTTTAGAAATATTTTAACAATCTACAGACTTCTGAATATATTTTTGTAGTTCTTTTGAATGTATTAATAAATTTCATCAAAGAAAACTGAAAAGGTTTTAAATATTTATTATGTGCCTGTAGTTCATTCCTTTTGAAAAAATACTTTCTCCGTGATGCCATATGAATTATAGCAATTATAAAATGGATGAAAAAGTTTGCTTGAAAAATGTATCTAAAATATATTTTTTACACTTCTGTTGTTGCTAATTTATTATTAACCTTTTCGTTAGTGAGCAAATTTAAAATCGATGAAGTCATTGATGTCATAATCGCTTTACACCGATTACTTTCTGTCAGCTCCTAATCAGCGTAAGACAATCTTCAATTCGAGGCAGAGTCAATTGTAAATGAACACTTGATAGTGCATACAAGACCACTTCATTTCTTTACATAAACAATGCACAAAAAGTCGATTCAAGTGCTCCTCCTTTAGAAGGAAATGATAATTGGACAAAGACTCATTCAACACGCAGCGACGAACAGCAAGCAGTTAAATAAACAAACACTCTCGATAACACACAATATTTGGTCGTTTCTTTGCATAAAAAAAATAACACACTTGAAATCGAAATCATCATAAGTGGATAAATTTGGGCTTAACGATCTATACAATCATGAGATGCATACGAGAAAGCTCTTCGTCTCAGTCTCCTGAACTGCGCTAAGTTCTCTCTGTCTCTGTCCGCCTCGGAGCTTCAATGCACAAGAGTGCTCTTTCTGAATAGTGAAGGTCATATCGAAGACCCTTCGATAATACTCCTTAAAAGGTTAAGAAGACCCGAAAGTTTAGTAGAAACGTTCAAATCTATTAATAACAAAATTTAATATGCATCATTACAAAATATAATTCCGTTCGTTATTAAACACAATCTTTTGATCCCTTTATAGCAGTGTTTCCTTACCTTTTTAGCCTCGTTACCCCTATAACCTATCAGGGAAACTGATTTTACCCCCCTTTAAAATTTTGTTGAAGAAAACAACATATATAATACATACAAATAGCCTTTATTTATCATGAAATTGCACAAACCTATAGGAAATTACTTTTTACTTTACTTAGTTAGGTTTAGTTTCACCCAACGCACATTCTTAGAGCTATCAGCTATAATAGGATATTCAGCACCTACTTTTCACCAAAATGTACAGAAGTCATAGTTTTGAAATTCTACTTCTTTGAAAATGCTATTCTAGAGTAGTCTGAGAAATTCTACTTTGGCTGACATATCTTCGTCTTTAAAAATTTCATCAGCCAACTCCTTGTGAACATTCTCGAAATGTTCTTTAAGTTTACTTGGTTTCATGCTCTCTGTACCAAGAACTTTATTACATATAACACACTGAGGCTTTTCCATATTCCTGTCAACAATATTCGTCAAACCCTATTGTAGAAATGCTTCTTTATACAAGCGTTTTTTTCCAGAAGCAGAAGTCATTTCACTTAAAATACTGTCACAGATGCGAAACGTGCAAATTAGTGCTCGAGTAAATTGAAACTGTATCGTCTTCGTCCATTGTCTCTTCATCCCTCTCCTTGCGAGAAAGATTACTAGAAAGGCATTAGAACACAGTGAGAGACTTCTTGGAAGAGAGTGCAAGCCATATGACGCTCGTGTCATTTTATTATTATATCTTCATACTAAAAATGAATATTGTCATTACCCCCACCGAAAAGCCGTTTTACCCCTCGGGGGGTAATTCCCCCCAGGTTAGGAACCACTGCTTTATAGTAAAAAAATAGAAGTAAAAAATCATTGTAAATGCATTTCTACTTCAGCTGCATTTCTGAATCGTTTTTCTCTCGAGCTGTGCTCCATGGACCTGAAAAGGTGGAAATATGTCAGAACGAATTTCAGTGAATAAGAACACTTCCCAGTATAATTTCCGTATTTTATAGAGTGTCTACTTTCTGTTGAATATATTATTTTACGGAAGTTTCTATTTACATTTTTAATGCAAAATTTCTAATTTTCGACTGCATAGTAGTGTATGGGGATCTCAGTCTTTGCGATTTTTCTTCGATTGTTTGCATGAAACTGAATTAAGAATTTTAGTGCATCGTTATCGAAATTCGAAGGTCCTCCTATTCTCGCAAGCTTCTATTGACAGATTTAAATGTCTGAAACTGATATTAGCATCTGTAGACTGTTATCACTTCATCATAAAAACTTTTGAGTGTTTTAGGTTTTTTTTCTCGGAATTCCAAACCCAAATTAAAAGCAGTATAAAATATCGGATGTGTTTCATTTTCGTTTTTTCATCATCAATCATTTTAAGCTTGAATTCTTGCTTCCGAAAAATTAAATACAGAGATGATACAGTGAGGGTCTCCCGCCTAAAAAATCCTATTTAAATAATCCTTATTTAACCATATTTGACAGGCAATATAGTATCGTCATAAGAAAATAATCAATTCTTAAAGAATCATAATTTAAATACTTTTATTTGATTTTTTTGTGCTGTTGTACGTATGATATTTAACTAAAGCTTATTCATTATTAATAAAATACATGCATGAAAATCTCATGCAATAGAAGCGAAATTTCTTAGTTTATAGAAAAAGTTTCTTTTATGCACTGCTCTTTTTTGATTTTGTAACGGACATAAAATGTGCAAACGAAAGAGAAATGTCAAATTCTAAATTCTTTAAACAAATAACTTACAACATTTTTGAACTTAGTTTGTTTGTTTTTATTTATTTACATATTTAGTTTAATTTAAATTCTCTAGATTATACCCTTTACAATGATATGCTACATGTCATACAAATCATTCAATAAGTCGTTATATTGAAAGAGGTATTAATTTGCCAGGTTCAGGTTTAAGAAAATACTTTTTTATGCTTTTATTAAATTTATTTGCAAAATTTTTTCAAATTGGCCACCTTTGCTTCGTATGCACGCACAACTCATTTTTCTTATTTCTGTAGTTATCTGAAGTAGCATTTTCTCTTTCATTTTTGCAAAGGTGGCGATTAGTCTTTCAACTATGATTTATTTTGTGGGTACCTCTGTCGTGTAATTAATTATTTTGCGGCCCTATTTCGTGGCTTGCACAGTCTCCATACCTGACACCACTGGATTTCTTTGTCTGGGGACGTGTCGTATTAGGTGGCTCGCACTGATGCTTGTCGGCTTGCTACTGGTGTAATGGTTGTTTTATATTACGTTTAGACTCACACACACTTAGTAAAGGCGACGCGGCGCATGCGTGTAGCGCGTTTATGATGTATGCGGCGGAGTTGGAAAATCTAAAAACGATTCTCCTTATCTTTTTGACTAACTGTATTTTAAAAATCATACGTGTTATTAACCCCCAAAGGAGAACTATCCCAGGGACTGGGACCCCCCCCTCCTCCACTATTCAGAATGAGCACTTTTGTACATTGAGCTCGGCGACAGACAGAGACAGAAAGAGAATATAGCGCAGTTTGGGAAACAGAGACGGAGAGTTTCCTCGCATACATCGCACGATTGTATAGATCGTTATCCCAAATTTATCGACTAATAATGAATCGATTTCTTGTGTATTGTTAATGTAAAAAAATGACGTGGTCTTATATGCTATCAACAGTGTTTATTTACAATTGACTCTGCCTCGAATTGAATATTTAGATAATTTATTTTTTTCAGGAAACTTTTTGCGGCCATAAAATCTATGCATGTAATTTACAGAAAATGTTCATATGTGTAGCTATTTTAATGCATGAAAAATCATGCCACTGCTAACAAGAGCTAAAATGGAAACAGAATAGAAAAATCTGTCTATAAATACTTCCATACGTGTGATGTTTATAGTAGAAGGAAAATTCACACTGCAAAATTTCAAAAATAAAAAGGATAGGGTTGCCGTGCGTCACTTCAGAACGGTCCTTTAGTTAACGTTGAAAACAAATTCCAACGACAATAAGGGTGATATGAGTCTCTTAATTATTATAATAATCGCCTGTTTTAACTGCCCTAACGATCGAGCTTTTTGAAAGCATGACTCAATAGCACTTCTAATGACGATATGAGTAACGTCCATATCTTGATTTGCCTAACAACTAGACCAGTGATCGGCAACCTTTTGAGAGACTGGGTAAAAGTCTCTATAATAAATGGGTAAAAATTGCAAAAAAAATAACAATTTTTATTAAAAATTGACCTTCAGTTTTTCAGTAAATAAAAAAATATTCTATTTTCTTGGTTGGTGATTCTAAATGTCGTAGTGGGTAATTCAATTACCCGCCGGTAGTAGTTTGCCGACTACTGAACTAGACAATGGAGTTTAAGAAAGCTGACTACACGTGTAAGATAAGGGATGCGTCAAATATCAATCGTCAAATAGAAAAGTCAAATATAAAAGAGGTACAACTCGCCATAGAGTTCTGTTTTAGAATTATGTTTTTAAGTTCATATGTTTAGTCTAAGTCTTCAGTTTTAAGTTTAATTTTTTAAGCTGCAACCATCGTCCATCATGAGTCATCTACGCATCGTAACCGCATCCAAATTGGATCAAATAAATACGTTGAACAGAAGAAGATGCATTTATTATCGTCTAGGGGCGTCCACGTTACAATTAATTCCAAAACAAAACATAATTCTGAATATCATATAATTTTTTAGGTAAATTGCGAAACGTTCGTTCGCGTGACTTTGATTGATTTTGTCAATACATGTCTGATCATATATAAATAACTAACTAAACAACTAGTCTCGTTATATGCGTCGTGCTGACAGAAATAACAAGGTTTTACTGTGCATAATTTTAAAAATGGCAATCGTACATAGGTCACTTTATAACAGTATATTTCCCCCAAAACTAATATCCCGTGCGATTGGCGGAATAGAAAAGGGCGGATATATTTCCCCCACCACAGACGTTATAAGCCACTCCTTCTTAGATGCTGTCTTACTCGGAAAATGGCTCGATGCAGAGAAGACTGAGTGCCGAACTTGCCCTTAGAACGAAGGGTTGCATATTTCAACTAAATATACGACACACCACTAAATAATAAAGCGCTAGTGTTGTAGCAAAATTAATACGAAGAAAACCAACGAAAATCGCGATATTTTGAGATCTATTAAAATGTTTTACTACTTTTATAATATGCAAATTTTCTCTGCGTAAGTGTCGAAAAATTTAAGGATTTCCAATTTAAGGTGAGTTCATTATTCATTCAATATATACCTAAATTAATTACAAATTGAACAATTTGCTTGTGTAAAACTAATAAGCTATTCCTAATTATCAAGCCATTGATATGGTCTACAATTGATGTTATTCAATTATAGACCATATCAATGGCATCCTAAATCATAATACACTATCGCTTCTATAAATCCTGTTTATAGTTGATTGTAATATTGCTCAAAATTTTACTGAAATCGATATATAATTTTTATTCTTACAATATCAAATATGTTTATCTGCGAATAGAAGAACCTTAAATATTCAACATAGATACCTGACAATATGAAGCTTGAGTATCTATGATTATATTACATCCTGTATATGAACGCATTTTAAACTTATCCAATGGTTTAAAAACGTTGATTGAAAATGCTTGATACAAAATAATTAAAGCATAAAGAATATTAATCCGCTGATAATATCAAATATCAATGAATTTTCGGATGTAGTTTGTCAATCAATTTCATGATAAAATATTCGATTAAACTGCGTCATTGCCGTTATTCATTTTCAAGAAAGTGGAATGTTTACGTCAGTTTATTACATCATTCAAAAATAATAATGATAAAATGTGATTATGTTGCACTAAATGCTTGTGAGTCATACTATTATTTATTTGAATAATACCGACAGCATTGGAAAACTCGAAAGTAGCATAGAATTTTCGAATCGGGAAAGATTTGAAATAGAGTGCAGAAAAACATTAGTTTCATTCATCGCATAATGAAAAATAGAGCCCCCACGAGATTCAAAACGTGTATTAAAACAATATCTGTTCGGATTACGATTTGAACCGTAAAACGTTTTGATAGTAAAATTTTTCATTCACCCTTCTTAAACAGAACGAAACAATTAATACGATATTTTTTTTAAAGATGAACTCACTTCGATCTTAGTCAAAAAATATTGCTTAATATAATTTTACAGAAACATAATATTTATCTGTAGTAATTGGATCACATCTTAAGTATATGAATGATCGATCAATCGTTTTAAGCAGAGCTTCGAACCGACACTGAAGCGATAAAAAGATTATTTTTGCCGGAACATAGATCAGAAATGAACCGGTTCGGAAATAGTGGTTTTATCGGTTCGGTATACGCCTTACGCGAAAGAGAGTTTGACTTTTGTGTTAATATAAAGTGTGTCTTTCTCCATGCTTACATAGAATTTGTTTGATTAGAATCATCTGATAATACTATATCTTTACTCTTTGTTCGTCCTGTTAATTGTACTGTTAAAACAAAATTTCAAAGGATCAGATAATATTGTTATAAACTTAAATTCCAGCTTTTAATAACGAGCCATTATTAACTTTTCTTATATTTCCAATTCTTATATTCCAAAACTTCAAGGATTCAAGAAATTGTTTAAAGAAAATGCTCATGAAAAACTGAGCTGTTCTGTCTGGATGGCGTGTAAAATCGTAACAGAAAATCGCAAATATCGAGGGCCGAATGACAAAAACTGGAAAACTAAACGAAGTTCAATTTTTATAACCCCTACGTAGAAGCAAAAATAGAAAAAAATACATTTAAAAATCATCATTAATAAAAGATAATAAAATTGGCAATATTATTCATGTTGAATGCTTATTATAAAAGAAGTAATAAAATATAATAAATTGTGCTAGAAAGGTTTTTAATACAATTAAAAACGTTTAAAAAAATCAAAAATGAATCTTCCCGACTTGAACCTAAAACCGTTATAACCCGTAATCGAACCGATAAACTTATTTGGAAGTGAAACGGAACGAAAACCGAAACGAAAAAAACTGTTCGAAGCCTTGATTTTAAGACCTTTTCGGCACTGTAAGAAAGAAGAGATGGCAGTGGAAATTTTATTAAGTAAAATGAAGCGTTCTTCTTATCCACAAAATATTATAAATATGTGGTTAAATTATTAACTGTAAACATTATCAAACTCATATACGTAATATAAATAGTTATTATCATTTAGTGCTTGTGTTATACAGGGATCACATGGTTCGCCAATTTTTTTTGGAGGTTAGAAAGATATTTTGCTACGTTTCACAAATAGGCCTCATGTCTTAGGTGTCACGGTTGTCAAATTTTTTTTTTTTTTTTGAGAAAATATCCAAAATGTCACTGTTAAATCGTCATAACTTTTTAATATGTGGTCGTAATAGCACGAAATAACTGTTTTTGTATTTTGCAATGCATTTTTGATCTAAATAAATCATTATTTTATGCAATTAATAAAAAAAAAATATAGTTCTGATCTTCCAAAGTCACATAAAATGTGCCAACGACTCTCACTCGTTGACACATTTCAATTTTTATTTTAACAAAAAACTAACAATTATATTGAACTTAGTTTAGTTTTAAAAAGTTCTCTGGAAACTTTTTACTACCAATTATCCAACGATATGCTTTATATCATACAAATCATTCAATAAGTCGTTAAGCTTGAAGAAGTACCAGTTTGCCAGGGTCAGGGTTAAGGAAATACTATTTATCCTTATGATCTTTTCATTAAATTTATTTACAAATTTTGATCAAACTGGTCATCTCTGCTTTGTATGCACACATGACACCTTTTTCTTGTTTCAGCTGTAGTTGTCTGAAGTAGCATTTCCTCTTTTTTCTTGCAAAGGCGGTGCTTATTCCTTCAATTAAAGCTTCTTTTGTAAGCATCCCTATCGTGTAAATTAGTTATTTTGGCGGCCTTATTTCGTCTCCAGATCTGACACTACTGGATTTCTTTGTCTAGGGTCGTGCAAAAAAATAATTTACATGATATCTTCAGGGCCTATGTGTGAAGCAAACGTAGTAACTCCCAAAAAAAAATTGTCTGTCCATGTACAAAACAACCTGTATAGTTATTGAATTATATCAATTTTTCACGAATGCTTATACACTCATCTCGTTGTTTGATTGGAATTTCTAATTTATTTATAATTTAAATTTATAATTTAATAAGGATAGAAAGTGACCGCAAAGAAGATTCGCTTCTACCGCACTAGAGTCTTACGCATTCATTTCTAGCATGGCAAGTCCTGCGGCATGTGGTGCTTGTGGACATCCCATTTGTGACAGATTCATACTCCGCGTCAGTGATGTTTCATATCATGAGAGATGTTTGGCGTGTTCTGCATGCGGTGCTCTTTTACAGCACACTTGTTATACGAGACAAGCAAAACTTTACTGCAGAATCGACTACGACAGGTCGGGAAAAAATGTATTTTGATTTTTAAATTCATTTACAGCATAACGAAATTATTTTAAAAATCCGCAGATTGTACGCAAAGAAATGCTTGGGTTGCGGAGAGTGCGTCGGTGCGGAGGAGTTGGTGATGAGAGCACAGGAAGACGTTTTCCACGTGCGTTGTTTTGTATGTGTCGTTTGTGGAGGTCGTTTACAAAGAGGAGATCATTACGTTTTGAAGCAAGGACAGCTATTTTGCAGACCAGATTATGATAAGGAAGTGGAAATGTTTCAAGGATATACCCAAGGTATTTTTCATGTAACATTTTTTTACACTTTTAAACAATCAAACGGCTTGAAGATAAAACTAGATTACATATAATCGGCAGTTAATGCAACGAATAAGCTTGCTCAATTTTATAATTAAGCTTTAAAGCAAGTCACCATGTTTTAGAGAAAAATCTTGGATTGAAATTTTTAAATATTTTGAGGAGCAGGCGGAAAACATTCCTATTGAAATCTTATCAGTACATTAATTAACACTGCATGTCTAAACAAGTATAGTTTATATTGAAATTCGTAATGGAAATTAACACGATGCGCCTTGGGAGAACGAGGAAAAAAATTGAGCCTCCAAATTCGGAAAGAGACCTCAGGCTAAGATATCAGCCATGAGATCCGATTGAAAGGTCATGGATGTGTACGATAAAGCGTCAATTACCAGCTTAGTCCTTTGCTGCCATTTATATTGGGCAGGATATGTGGCACGGATACTGACTCCCTTTAGGCATATTAGATTAGGGTCCGAATGGTAGCAGACCCATCGGAAGACCTGGGTTATGATGGTCTAATCAGTTTAGCAAAAGGTCTGGGCAATTGGAGGGAGGAGGCTTAGGACAGACGAAAATGGCGTAATGCCCTATCAGTGACCAGGGCTCTCTTATAGGACTATAGGAACCATCAAAAGTAAGTATGTTCTATTTCTTCAACTCTTCTAATTACAGTCGATGCAGATTACTGTCATAAAATCTTTTATTTTTCAAGATATATTTCTTTAGTGAAAGCCAAAAAAAAATCGTTTTGCCAAATGATGGGGTCTCCTTCTTCGGCTATATTATAGCTAGCTCAAAAACTTGCTCGATTTCTTTATTTCTAAAAACAATCATATTTTTCTGATGAGTATTAACGTTTTGAATCAAATCCTTCAGCTTTTTTTTCCAAAATTTACTTTAAATTTATAATATTTGTCTCGCAAACATGAGACAAGAAGAAATTTTGTGAATTCAATTCAACCAAATCAAAAAAATTATATTTTTTAAATATATTGTATACACTAAACAACAGCCGTATCTATTCTGTAGGTCGTAGTTTGGTAACCGCTGCTTTAATGCATTTTAATAAATTCAAAATGTATCAATTTAAAATTATTGTGCTAAATATAATACAATGAATTATTGTGTGAGGATAGGGACCTTCGGGCCGCTCTGTGTCCTGCGAGTGCTCTTTATGTTAGACGGCCTACGCGGGTTCGTTTGATTTCGGGTCATAGAAAGGCCGCAGAGTACGAAGAAAATTATCAGAAAATACGAAAAGATTAATTCTTCGTTATGGTATTTATTTGTTGAACTTTAAAACAACTTATCTTCCTGCTGTCACAACTATCGATGTAAAAAATTGAAATTTTTAAATGAAAAGTAATTGAATAATTGCAACGTCTGCCAATTATAGTAAGGAGACCAATCCACGTCACAGTATAATTATTGCATTGAAATACTGTTTGAAAAAAATACATTTATTACAGGTGAACTGATGTGCGATGAGTTGGTGACCAGTCGATGCTCAGATGGTAGAAGAGGGCCCAAACGTCCGAGGACAATACTTACCACACAACAGAGAAGAGCTTTTAAAGCATCTTTTGAAATGTCACCGAAACCATGTCGGAAGATCAGAGAAGGACTGGCAAAGGACACGGGACTAAGTGTTCGAATAGTCCAGGTATAATTAAAGGACATATCGACAATTTACCAGCAGCGTCTATTAATTCTCCTCACATTATGTTATATATTTAGCCATGCGTTGCGAATGAATTTTCATAAAAGATGGCGACTTAATTAATTTATAAATACGTATGCTGAGCTTTTTCCTTTGAGAAATCTTTTGACAAGTGCTGATTTTTTTCAGGTTTGGTTTCAAAATCAAAGAGCGAAAATGAAGAAAATTCAAAAGAAAGCTCGCGATAACAAGGCAGGTTCTTGCGGATCCAAGGAAAGCTGTGATGTTGACGGTGATAAATCTAAAATTAAAATCAAAGAAGAAAATCAAAGTAAGTAATCATTAGTTAATTAAGTTGATTTGTAGCTGGAAAATTTGAATCTTAAACATATGTTCCATAAGATCCATTAAATGTGTTTGTTATTACATGCCTCAAATTCATCTCATATCATCATCAAATTTCTTTGAAACCTCGCAAAGAAAATACAAGAAGCTCCCTTTATTGTCTTTGTAAATATACCTGATAAGCTTTTGAATATTATACAGGTTCAGCTTCTAAGTTAGTCAAGATCTCTTACTGGTCAAACTAGTTATGAAATATGACAGATTTTCGTTGAAGTATTTTATGGACATTGGTAGCATTTTTGAGAAATATGTATTTTTAAGGTCCTCACGGCTTGGCCATGTTTCTCAATGATAGCTGTAGTGACAATGATATTCCTGGGGCAGATGCTGAATGTGCTGGTGATAGCCACAGACACTTCTTACCAATAAAAGAAGAACTCAACTCGCAAGATGGATTTTACAAAAACAACAATTCGCATTCAAACATCGCAGATTTTTCAAGTATGTACAATTTTCCCTTTGGTTTTAATCGAACATTTTTTTTCATATTTAATTTATATGAATAAGTACATATGCATTAAATATTGGATAGTTTTATTAAATGAAAATAAATTAATCGATCATTTATCCTTATTTCGCCAATATAAGAATACGATTCGAAGTCGAATGATTCAATGAATCGATTCGAAGATATCGTTTTTTTTTCGGTTCGATAGATATTTTACATGAAATAAAATTTAATTGTGTTGATAATTTGTTTAGCTATATTAATCTGATAATACTGCAATCTTTACTCCTTATTTGTCTTGTTAATTGTCTAATTAAATCATGACTTCATATAAGATTGTTATGAACCCAAGTTCCAGCTTGTAATCTTAATATAGGTCATTATTATGATATGCATTTTATTTGGTTTATCTCTACCTGTTATATAATATTTGCCATGTATCCAGACTGAGACTTCCACATTTTAATTTGTTTACTTGTCCATGCTGGAACTCCCAAACTTACTTCTATTTCTAATTATTATTGAGAATTACGTTAACTGACAAATCATCAACAATTAAAAAATTGTGTGAATTATGCTAGAAATTTTTTTTAATACAAATAAAAATATTTTAAATTTTCAAAAATGAATCACTCGGAACTGAATTAAAAACCGAAAATCCTTCAATTCCCGAAATGAAAACCGGAATAAAACCGGGATTAAAACCGAATTAAAAATAATAACAGTTTTAAGACCTGATATAAACCCTTTAAGTGTTATACATTATCACTAATAAGGAATTAAATTAATATTACAAATCAAAATGTCTTTTGCCTTTCAGATGCATCAAACGGAGAAAAAATGGGCGCTGCTTTTTTAAGTTTTCCATATGCTTCAGAGCAACAACATGCCCTTCAACAATTTCTAGGTACCCCAACTTTTGCCCATGCCTATGGAAATCCTTCGCTCAATCCCATAGATCGATTATACTCCATGCAAAGCTCATATTTCTGCACCGAAGAGACTACTATGGTCGACGAATGAACTTAAAAATAAATCCGATAGATTCTACTGTTAAACAACCAACATAAACAAGTTGTATCCATAACATGTATTTTAATTTATTTCGTGATATTATTCCCAGTAGAATGGTCATTTTGCACAAAGTTTTGTTCAAAATGTATCACAGTATGCATGAAATGTATGTCAAAAAATACTTCTTGTTACAAAGAGGATAAATATAATACAGAAAACAACATTTTTCATTTATACCTATTCTAGAGCAAATAAACACTTTCATAGGTGGGACATGAAAACGAATTTTTTTGAATGCATAGACATGTTCATAGAAGAATTTTATTTTCAGCTCTTCAAATATATTTTTGTATGAAGCTCTATTGCTCAAACAACTATGAATAAATATATATTATTTTATAAATTCTAATATATACTAACTCACATACAGATGATAATTCGTAGACATAACTATGAGAAGAATTGCACAAGTCTCGCAAAAATCGCACACTAATAATAAGCCAATACTAATTGCGATCTAAATATAAATGCATAACACACTAATCAAGTCGTAGGATTTTTTTCTTTATTATTTGAGGACATTTTTTCGTAAATTCTTCTAATTGGATAGGTTTGTTAGCTAGCCAATATTCTTATTCTTAGATAGCCAATATTCTTATATACACGCATAAATCTAAAACCATCTTTTGTATTTCAAGGAAACGTGATTGGTGACGATTTTTGAACCTTGCACTAACATTTTTTGTTATCATGACATCAAAAAACATAAACAAGCCGTAGATAAATAGATGTTTTCACATTTAATCGATTCGTAAAGCGCATTTAGAACGCAAGGACTAAGAGACGTTTGCCATGTAATAAAATAACAAGCTAGGGGAGAATTCGAAACCTCATTTTGAAAGCCTTGCCGTATGCTGCGCCTACTACGTCCGTGCTTTAGGGGAGGTTTAAGCCTAACGATTTTTGACAACTCAGAAACATTTATTAAAAATCAAAAGTGATCGTAGTCGCTGATATTGCAAAAAGTATTTGAAATCCCATATAATTTACGTTTATAAAAATATTTATTCTAATAAAATAAGAATCTATCTTCATCACATGCATCACTTTTTTTTAAGGTGGCTTTTATCAATTTTAAAGTGGGTTTATACATAGCGTATAAAAATGTGGTCGCCAGCCACACCTCCTGTAGATTAGAATCCAAGATAGATTGAGTTATTAATCTGACTGCTCAATCGCAGGACTACCTTGTTTAATTAATATTGAAGTACTTCCAACAGCTTTTATGGATAGAATTACAGATTTTAAGGTAAAATCAAAAATATCTGAATTATTTAAAAATCCAATTGACATCAACAACGTTGAAAAAGACTTTTAAATAAAATTAATCCACCTTCCAGCGATTAATAGATTGATGACAATATGCAGTTAGAAGAATTTGATTACCCAAAACTAAAAATATCCTGGAAAAATAATATCAATTTTTGATAGATAGGACATATTTTTGTGAACAATCCATTTAAATAACCTACGTATACAAAATAATTTACAAATTAGGCTTCAATTTAAAAATAAATCACATTGTCCAAAGAAACTCGCACAGTGCATGATCATAATTTGGATATAAAGAATATATTTATTATTACTTTTTAATAAGATATATGGGCTATTTCAACAACGACCATGTTGTTAAAGCAAGGTCTGATAAATTTATTATGAACTAATTAATAGTGTATGGCAATTTATTACAAAAGATTGTAGCGTTGAAAAACGTGTGCAAATTATTAAATTTTATTCTCAAAATTAGTACTCCGTTTGAAAAACGTTTCCCTGAAAAAACGGATTTTGGACAATACCAATCAATACAAGATATGCCCCATACGACGCATGCCACGATGGACATTCTACACAAGCAATTTGAGGGCACGGTTATCCCACGCGGCGGCGACGTGAACTGACTACCAATATACGATCCTACGATTTAACACTTTTAGACTTCTTCCTTTGGGGTTATCTTAAATCGCAGGTCTATCTTAATCCGCAAACAATTGATGTCCTCAAAGACAACATAACCAACACCATCTGAAAAATTCAGTTAGATTTATGCGACAAAGTCGTCGAAAATTGGGCCTACCGAAAACGTTCCACCAAGCAAAGCCATGGT
This sequence comes from Stenopsyche tienmushanensis, assembly GCA_008973525.1. NCBI lineage: Eukaryota > Metazoa > Arthropoda > Insecta > Trichoptera > Stenopsychidae > Stenopsyche > Stenopsyche tienmushanensis. The sequence continues at coordinate 240,837 of WACJ01000361.1, forward strand.
GAACATTTGAAAGATTTTATATTCCATAACTGAATTAAAATGAAATGAAAAAAATTAAGATTAGCTTTAAGCAATAAATACCGCTAAGAACTAGAGAACTTGGACACAAAACTTTAATTTCAAAATGTGATAACTCTTCAATAAGCCAACATATTAAGCCCAAATTTTGATGATAGTTTATTTTAAAATTATACAATGGTAAAATTGGTAAAAAGGTGCTTGGTTGAAGCGAATGTACGTATTTATTAAATATAAAGACAACGAATGATACATTTACAACAATAAATGCATTCATATTTCATGTTTCTAAACACTTTTTTTAAACACATTTGTATGCACAAAAGTATCTGTATAGAACTAGTCGATAAATTTTATTTTAATACCATTTCAGCTATTTATAATATTAACGATACAGCATATTAAATAAATGTTAGAACAATTATAAAGTTTAACGTGTTTTTTAGCATACATAAAGATCTGTGTGGGCTTAATCTATTTTTTTAGGGTTTATAAGCCTTTTTCTTTATCATATTTTTAAAATATACAATCCAAATAAATTGACGATTATTATAATGAATGTATTGGAATAATGCTTTGAAATTTTCACAGAACAGAAAATTGTTGTGCAATAATATAAAATACATTTGCTATCATCGATTTTTAATTCTCTTTCTTCATAAACACATTCTTATAGTCTTTAATTATGTTACTATATTAAAATTTAAAAAATATCATCATAATATTACAATTTCTATAGGGTGTATCCATTTATCTGAAAAAGGTTTATTATGTTTTTCTGTACTTATCATGATAGGAAGAAATAAATTACTAATTATAACTTGATTAAATAAAACACTAACTTTGTAGATTATTTTTTTATTCAATACATAGTTTTTATATAAATATATTAATTTAATTTTAAATCGTGAAAGCGAGCCAAAATATTAAGAGAATTTGCATTGAAATCATCACAAAGAAAATCTCATAAAAAATAAATACAATATTTCTGAGGAAATGAAAATCAAAATATTTATGTCAATTTGAACTCGCACTATTCATGTGTTTGCACGATATTTTATAACTATCACGTTTAATAGCTATTTTTATTCAAGCAAATATACATATCTGTTTGAAATTATATTTGCAGATTAATTTGCGCTGAATAAAAAAATATATCCGGAAGTTTTAGATCAAAACAATAGTATTAAGATATATAGAAATACAAATTTTCTGAACAATTGGATACAATTATGAAATTCTGATATGTTTTTTTCTATTTTTCACTGATTTCATCGCCATCAGCTTCACAGTTTTATCCATAAGCACTCGTCAACGTTTCAAGTTAATTCAATGGTCTTATAAATGTCATTATTCACAAGATTTACAGCTAGGGTTGACCAGATGATGCACTGTCTCGGTCAACCGTATACTCCACAATTGTCCCTCGACCGCAAACAACAGTCCTTCCTGTTCGTAATCTTCGTAGCCTTCACCGCGCCCGATTCGACCGTTTATGAAGAGATACCACCAAAACGGGTGTGTTAAAATGTACTTTCTAAAAGAGAGGGTAAAAGTGAAAGCGCATGTCCAAAGAAAGCCCCCAATTCACGGGTTTGGTGGAAAGGGTAGTATTTTCTCCTTGCTCTTATTAAATTTTGGCATAGGGTCGAAGGCGACAGACAACAGGAGATCATTGATGGCAAACAGTTTGAATACATTTTTAAAAAAAAATACAAATACGTCATGGATTCCTTTTATAAATTCATCATAGAATACGTTCAAATACACAATTAAAATAGGTTTTTTTATATAGAACGATGAACTGATGACTGAAAACCGCCCTTAAATATATCAATGCAGTAAACTCTTTTGTAGGCACCACTGAAATTTCATTTCAATCTATTAGATATTTTAAGAATTGTATCAAATTTACGAAAGATTTCATGAATTTCTTGCGAAATAACCCGGACATTGGGCGATATTTGGCGCAAAAATCTCAACATAATCATGTAATATAATAATTTTAGTCTTAAAAGAAAAATAGTAAAAAAGCTTTATTAATGGTTTTTTTAAAAATTGTTATGTATTTACAGCATATACATATTTTTGACTATATTCATAATAAATTAATTAATCAAACTTGTAGATAATTCCATTGAGAGCATATTGGCTCAAATAGGTAAACGATTGTTTGCTTTCAATCTATCTCATTCCATAATAGCTCATTCGGAGACAAGGCTGTATTGTGGGAGTTAATTTATATTTTTCAATTTAAAAAATCGTACAGATTTTTGAAGTATTTTTGAAATGCTGAAATGTAAAAATTCGTCCTAATATTTGATGACCTGAAGGTAATGCACCCGGTCTTTTTACCTCCAAAGCAACCCCATACAATCTGTTTATTCAATTTGCTTAATTTAAGATATATATCCATAAATATCCAGCGCTATATATCCATAAAATCCTAATTAAATTACACATACAAAAAATGAGATTTTAGAAGATCTACTTTCATTTAATGGTGCGGTCAACTAAGAAGCTTTAAAGATTGTTTTGACGATAACAAAATAAGGTATTTTCCTGTCATTCGATCTATATCGCCTGATGTCTTCTAATGGTATAAATCATTATAACAAGAAGGAAATCTTTATCTCAATTTTTAGCAATTCCCTTGATTAAAAAGCATTTTGTGTTTTTTAATTATATAAATAAAAATCATGATGAAAATTAAAAAAATATTTAATAAAAAATCATCCTTTGAACTTTAAAAGGAAGTTGCAACACGATTTTCTCAATGCTTATTCGTTCTAAAATGCAATTAAACACATTTTTTAGTAGCTCGTGAGAATTACTCTATGAAATCTATATATTTTTACATTTATATTAACATTATGTTGCACATTATTAGCTATCTAACATTGAAAATAAGAAGGAAAGAAAATCTTTACAACAGTAAACTGATATGGTTTTACACAAAACTATATAATATACGGCGTTTCCAAACTTATAGTCGGTGGTGTGCATATCCCGTCATATGTGGAAGAATCAGTAGTATATATGTAGAACTCAAAGTGGTTTCCATTATATAGCTTAATCGGTTTTGGAGATTAATTGCACTTAAGCTGCTGCACTTTCAAGACGTGTTTTGTGCTCTTTCGATGACTATACTCATCAAGAATAAATTGTGTTTTTTAAAATTCAAATTTAACAACCCAATTTACAATGGAGCGATATTCGCCGATCAAAGAATTTATTTGAAATTAAATGCTTTATCAATTTTTCAAAAAAGAGACTGCAAAATGCGCCACCAAAAATATTTGCGATATACTAGGCGATATTTTAAGTGTTCGCCAATGTAGAAATTGGTTCCAGAAATTTTGATTTAAAAAATAGCCTGGAAGTATAAGATTGGGTAAGGTGGATGCCTCCACACCAACTGCTGAAAACGAAAGTACTCCAACAGCAACTATTGAAAAAATATCGGCAACCTCGGATACTCATGGTTGAGTATTCAAAGAAATCTGAAAAAAATCGGGAAGGTGCAGAGACAAGGAAGATAGGTGCCGCACGAGCTAAGCGAAGAGAACCTGTGGGACCGCATTAACGCATGCGAACAACTTTTAAAAATGGAATCTGAAAAGCCGTTTTCAGGCGACTTAATAACTGGAGATTAGTGCGTTCTTTACTCTAATTATCGACGCAAAAATCAATGGCTATCGAAGGATCAAGTAGCAAAACCGACCACTAAGCCCGGCCTGACAACAACAAAAAAAATCATTTGTCTGTTCTCCAAGGGTATCATTCATTGATCTTAAACCTAGACAAACAATTAATGGAATACTTTATTGTGAATAATTAGACCGTTTAACGATGGAAATACAAAGAAAACGACCCTCTCTCGTACATCGAATACAAATGTTTTTAAAGTATGCTCGCCTCCATACGGCGAAAATAACGCGGGAAAAAATAAAAAAGCCTTGGATGAAAGACAATTTGACATGTTTCTTATTCTCCAGACATCGCTCTGTCGTATTTCTATCTTTTTAGATCTCTACAGCATTATTTGGATGGGAAAAATTACAAAACAACCGATGAGATCAAAAATGATCTTAGAGAATATTTTCGTTCAAAGCCCGTGATGTTTTATGACAGAGGCAATTCCAATTTTACGTCAGTTTTTAGCTCGCTAACCGTTGATTTCCAATGTCTTTTCAGCTAGGCTCAGCATTAGCGACAGGCTGTGACTTTTCACTCTTAAATGATCGCTCTCCCTTTCGTCTTTTCTAGCTTAATAAATACAATATACGTCTCGGTTACTCTGAAATATATTGTCAGATTTTTTATTCAATTTAGACTTGTTCAGCGTTTTATTCGAATATTGAAATGCTATGACTGAGAAACCCTGATAGATCAATAGAATTTAGGCTAGTACAAACTCCACTAGATCTAATATCATATTTTAATATTAGCGAGCTCAATTTTTCTAACGTCAATTTATTTTTGTCAAATGCAAATATTAGTTTTTGTAAAACTGTTATTAAATTTAATTAAACATATACATAACACAATTATTTAATATGTTATATGCAAAACATAAACTTTATATAAAATATATGAATATTGACTTCCAGGTGTATTGTCATCCCTTGACCTAAACGTCCACTTCTGTAGTAATCTACAGAAATCTGCAAATAATTTCAATATTTACCATCAAAAGTCAGCCGTTTTGGTATAAAATTATTTGAAATATGTGAATGCAAAACAGGCTATGTGCTAGGTATAATCGTATATACAGGATCAACCTCAGAATACACTCGAAATGTAAAGAGAAATCATCTCGAAATGCCAAAATTCAACGAAAAAATGAAGAAAGGAGATTCGTCTTCATAGAAAAACGATTATAGCTCTAGCACGGAAAGACAAAAGAGACGTTACTATGTCATCGACAATTCATATTCCAGAATTTATAGAAACTGGAAAAACAAATTACAAAACTGGCGAGCCCGTACTAAAACCTGCTGTTGCTATTGATTATAGTTAAAATATGCGAAGTGTAGATAGGAGTGCCATGATGATAAGCTTCGTAAAACCTATCAGAAAAACCAAAAGATGGTATAAGAAGCTCCTAATACATATAATTGATCTGTCTATGTTCAATGCACATGCACTGTATATACTGAAAAAACCAGAAAGCGATGTCACTTATTATCACTTATTATCAAGTCAATTATTTGAAAAATATAAAATACTGGTAGCTGCGAAAAAAACCTCCATGAGTCTACCGTCACGAATAGGAGTCAATATTCATTTTATTGGTACTACACCCTCTTCGTTTGAACCAAAACCTGGAAAAAAGAAGATTTATTGGTTGTTCCTCTTCAAAAAAAAGAACCAATACAAAACATGTTTGTTTGTACCATTATGTGTAGAACCATGTTTTCAAATTTATTACACACGATTGAATTTTTATAATAATTATAAGAATTATATGATAATATTTGTATGCATAAATTGAGACAACCCTAAATAAACAATCAATTTTAATGGCGTGTATATAATATTAACAGAAAATTAAATTAATGAAATATATTCATTGTGTTGTGGAAACCCTAATCAAGAATCACTCAAAAGCCGTAAATGATCCCGTAGGATGGCATGTGGTATACATACATATGCTAGGATACACAAGTCACCTTTTGGCAATAAAATATGCAAGTCAAACTCCTTTTTATGCAATATTTAATATCTTTAAATTCGCTGGCGTGGATCGCACGACTCGCTTATTACGCTATGGCAGTTAAAATGTTAAGGACTTCCATACATTCATCTCCTTGGAATTGCATTTGAAAAGAAAAGGTGAACTCGATCTCTTGGACAAAAATGCCTTATTTTTCTCATACGACTAACATACCAATTTTTTTTCCACTATATAAAAATTCCTCAATCTCTTTACTTTAGATTTAGGAATCTCAATTTCATTTTCGCTTTAAGGCAGTTCGATTTCATTGTCTTCGGAACTTGTAGTAGTGCGCTCTCGAGTCGGCGTATTGATATTTGGTTCCACACATTGAAAAGAAGATCTTTATGGAATGGAATGACTTTTTATTAATTATTTAGATCTTTTTTGATTTCATATTTATTGCCGAAGAAGTCGGCTTATCATATGTCGGATGTATCATATGAAACTTCTGAATTATAAAACAGAGAGCAATATAAATTTGGGTATGTTTTCATATCATTCCATAAGCAATAATCAGCATAAATTAAAAAATAATTTTAAAAGTTTTTGTAATTTTGCTCATAAAGTTCAAAGAAATAAGGGGAATTTGCAATAGGAATGGAAGCAGGAAGCTTACATGCATGCCATTGATTCGCAAACGTCTTATATTGAAAAATAGGAATCTTTTGTAAATAATAATGTGGTTGAAATAGATATGTTATGATATTAATCTCAACTGATATGAGGCGGTGAAATAAAAACTAATCAATGGAGAGTGTTTTTTTGATGCATAATGAGCGTCATCGGTGTAATGATGACAAAAATGAAACAAACCAGGTTCAGAACGAATAATTCGATGACCTTGAAAGCAGGTATCCTGTAATTCCTTGGTTACCATGTACCACGTGTTGCCGTTCCTGACACGTGACACAAAGAAAGGGATGCTCCGGCGCGACCCCTCTGTGTCGAGCTGAGCAATAAAGGATGCATCTCATCCCCGACCCAAATGCACCGACATATTAAATTCTGGACGCCGTTTGATGGCCGAAGCCTAAGGGAGCAATATGCCAAGGGTGTTTTGCAAAAAGAAAAAAATCGCGCAAAATATATTTCGAAGGAGGGTTTAAATTGTTTTAAAACATCCGACATTTAGAATCAAATTTTAAACTACTCGATAAAACCACAAATGCACATTTCATTTTTATGCCTATTTCAATTCGATTCCATGATTTCATATGTTATTAGATCCTCTTCTGTATAATACAGCTTCCATACATTATTTAAATAATGGATGAGATCAACTTAATATAAATATTAATATAAATGAGATAAGGAAGCCTAAAACATCGATTTATTAGCTTGAATACTTAGCCCATAAATCCTTTATATTATGGGCTATTTTAATTCCATGACTTCATATAAAAACCATTATTAAATGTAACGTGAACGGTTAGAAGGCAAACTATAGCGTATCTTATTCGCATTGAGCGCATGTTTACACAGGAGTAATGAAAACGCTCGAAGGAATCATTGAAGGGTTCCTGGTATTTTTAAAGGAATCCGATGGAAAGTATAATACTTAGGAAGCATGCGCACGGGGATATAAAGCGGTAAAATATATTTTAGGGGTGCTGATTTGGAATATATAATAGCTGCTTAGTCTGACAATAAATTTCAACCCTATATATCATTACATGCTGACTCACGTGCGCTAAAAATGTAATTAAAAATTGTGCGGGGGTAGACCAAATACCCATATATAAATATCTTTGAATTGATTGATGTGCTGTGGTTTAAGTTCAACTTTTTGAAATACAGCGTGTCTTCGATAGCATACATATGAAATCTGATGCATAAAATCAGCATTATGCAAATAATTCATCATATGATGAATTATTAAATAAGAAAGAATCTAGGCGAGGAATTAAATTCGATTGCGGGTGCAAAAATGACTATCGAATATCGTTGAAGGGGATAAGTCAATGAAATTCCTCTTTATTAGATCTTTTATCGATTTTTTCTATTTTGAAATCGATTTAAGCGGTTGCTATAATATTGAAAGAACGTTTAAAAAGATAGACGTAAAAAGTTTTTCTTTTAATATACGAAATTCATTCAGCTTTCGTCTACATTTAAGAAGTTAACAAATCATATAATCGTTTGTAAGACTAAGCCTTCTTATGTTCGTATGGTAAGAAATGACAATAAAATCACACTTAATTTATTTCTAAATTATTATAAATTGTCGATAGATTATAAAACTCTTCCACGAATGAACTGAACTATTTTGATTAACAACCGATATGACATGCTTCAGTTCTAAAGAACTTTTGCAGAGAAATTCTTAATGGGTTTTCTAAGTTCTTGATAATGCGTCAGGTACGGATTTTCTAATATTGAAAATATTGAAAAATAAAAAAATAATAAGCGGTCGAAGAAAAGTTGGTGTTTTTACCAATATTTTTTTGTAGTTTTTTGTTCATTAAATAAACATTTTTGAATATTTTTTGATAGTTGTAGTCTATACGACGAAGGCATTTATTATACAAGTGTCTGCCAAATTTCATAAAGAATTCTCATCTAAGGCGTGTGGGTGTACTCCCATAAGCTTAGAAAAAGTAGTTTCGAGAAAAACGCGTTTAAAGTTTCTCCTCTCCTGAGCTTCGCGAAGCGCAGCTTTTCTTCATCGGCCTATAACTTTGCCAATATCATTTATATCGACTTGAAATTTACTGAACATATTCTTAAACATTGGTTCTTTCCGATACACGAAGAAAAAAAACTGTTTTTTTAACCAACAATGTAGAAACGTCCCTTAAATTAATGATTTAAACACATTAATTTATTTAAATTTCTTTCTATGAAATACGCACATGTGTCAATATTTTATTCGTATAAAATATACGTAAATTTTAATAGAAATTTTATTCAAAAAATATTTACAATACTTCTTAGAATACATTCGAATATACAATTCAAATTTAATTTTTATATATTAGGGTGTCCCATAAGTTTCTTTCGTTTTCATATTAAGAAAAAATAAACGATTCCATTCTGTTCTATTACCTTTCTCCATCTCTCCGAAAGCCTCATAATGCCTTCTTGCCGAAATTTCCCAGGTTTGTTGGCAAAATATTGATCAAGATACATTTTTACATCATTTTTTGAATTAAAATTTTTACCAAGTAAAGATTTTTTTAATGAAAGAAATAAATAATAATCTGAAGGAGCAATGTCCGGAGAGTATGGAGGATGAGCTAAAACATCCCAGTCAAATGATAATATTTCATTTCTGACGAGCAAAGACACATGAGGCCTGGCGTTATCGTCATGAAAAACAACGCCTCGTCTGTTCGCTAATTCTGGCCGTTTTTTTGGCAATTGCATCCTTTAGATTGTCTAGTTGGAAACAATATTTTGTTGAATCGATCGTTTCACCTTGCTGAAGTAGCTCATAATAAACTACCTCCTTCCAGTCCCACCAAATGCATAGCAAAACTTTTTTTGGATGTAGGCCAGGTTTAGCTACAGTTTCAAGCTTCTGTACCCTTGATCCGAGACCGTTTACGTTGGATATTCTCATAGAGTATCCAACTTTCATCTCCAGTGACAAGTTTCTTCAAAAAAGGGTTGGCTATTATGTCGTTGGAGAAGAAGTTCGCATGTTGAAATACGCTGAAGTTTATTTGAGTCAGTCAGTTCATGAGGAAGCCACACATCTGAACGATGTAGCCCAATTTTGTCAGATGATTATGGAATTTCTAACATGTTAACTATTTCGCGAACAGTATATCGCGGGTTTTCTTCAACCATGGCTATGATTAGATCTGTGTTCATTTGCGAAAGAAACTTATGGAACAACATAATAGAACGAGGAATTGACTGTGAGTTGTCCTTATTTCATACAATTCAAGTTAAAAATTTAGCAGATTGAAAATCATTATTATGTTTGTATATATAGATGCAGTAAACCATTTTATTGGCACCGCTGCAATTTCATTTCAACCTATTAGCTGGTTTAAGAATTATATACATTTAACGAAAAAAAATAGAGTTTTATGAAATCATTCGGATTTTGGTCGAAGTTGAAAATAGACGGTAAAAAAAGTATTGGAAACCTCTGCTCTAAATTATCGACATCGCTTGGTTATTAAAAAACACGGCAATGTCAGCAATCTGTTTGCCGTTCATAAATATTTTGTCACATTTTCCTGTTTATCCTCACAATCGTGCAATTTTGGAGGATTTATTAGTTCGAATTTCTGTTTGTTTTTGATCGCCATTATTACACGTTATGATGTCAGTACTATTAAATCGAATAATTGTATATTCGACTAATAGTATACTATTAACAAATATTTATTCAGGTTCAAGTATTTGCGCTCATGAGCCAATACGTTACACAGTTGCCAATTGTGTTATTACAAAATATTATGCAAATAACCGCGATTATTCGATTTTTATCGTCAAAGCCATATTGTCACGATACCTGTAAAAAAATGCCCAACAAATACCACGGATTTGATACAGATGTTGAGATATGTTACCAAAAGCAACAGGATTCGCTTTCTGTATTCCCTGTTTCAATTATCAAATTGCATCAATCGCTGTGACATTGTGATGATATACATATTAAAATTATTATGATTGTCGATATTTTGTCTTTCGTTTAATATCTTAATCATTAAAATTCCAATATAATAAGCACAGCCGAATGCATATATAATATCATACTCCGCCAATGGAAATTTCATCAAAAAAATAATTAAATCCAGTGGATTTAATCAATTTATATTTAATAGTAATAATAGCTTTTGCAAAATTTGCCCTCACTTTCATTAGACGAAACCATATGTAATTGATATTGATATACCTTCGACAAACGGTGATAAAATTTCGTAGCTAATTTTGTATGCCATTTGGGGTGATTAAGCGGGGGGTTTGAGGCGTGCGAAAAACACACTGGGGGAGTATATTATAAATATTAATCAAATGATATAAGTGAGAAATAAAACGACTGGTGGCAGTCAATTCTGTCATTGCCACGTGTTTGTCGTTATGTGGCTGGGTTTTTCCTCATATTTGACGACGTTGCTGTTCAAATAGCGTTTGATTCCCTGACGGCCATCCTATTGATGTTTAATACTTAAGGATCATAAGGGAGAAGGAGAGGGAGGAGAATTGCGGCACGTGCCATGATAACAATGCAGCTAGGATTTTTGACTGGAATATATATTCAAATGGTATAGCAAATACATACCGCTCAATTGGGTCATGTGTCCAATGTACAAGCAACTTTCCTTCATGAAAGAATTTACATTAGGGTGAACTTGAAAGTTAAGAAATATGTCAAAGAACTTATTAATATAATAAAAATAAATTTATTTTATTAATCACCTTTGACCAGAACGATAATGTTGAATTCAGTAATGAACGTGCACCTTAAAAGTACGATTTCATTCTTATTAAAAGCTCAGGTACAGAGCCGTAACTAGGGTATGATGCACCCGTGGTAAAAATCTAAATTGCGCCCCCCCCCCTTTCACCATTTTTTCGTGATATCAAGAAATTGTTTATTTGTCAATTTTTTTCTATAGATCTGAAAATAATTTTTTGATTTTTAATATGTGCAAGAGAAGAATATAATAACCTATTAATGTATAAAATTAAAAACTAAGTCGGCTTTTTAGTTAAATTTTCATATATTCTTGACAAATTTTACCCCAAAAAAGTAATTTATAACCGCGAAAACCTTAAAACTTCATGTATATCCAATCAACAATATTATATTGATAAAACTCCCAAAAATTCAGCCAGTTCGATTTAAAACTTTTTAAGCCCCAACTTAAGTTTTTGAAACTGTTGTTTTAAACTTTTTAAACCCCAAGTCGTTTTTGAAAATACAGATTCGAGATAATCTCATTTAACCCATTGACGCACAGTTACCGTCAAATACCGTCATGAGTCAGCAGGTAAAACCTGCTTATTACGCCAGATAAGTCCATGCATACCATCTTCGCCGACACTTCAAATCAAGACTCTCAAGCTTGACATCGATTATCTGTCCAGTGGCTTTATCTACTTCGAGTCAATTTTCAGAGTAATGAGAATGAGAAGTACTTGTTTTCAACCTTTTTTATTGTGACAGAGGATCCTATTTTTCTTATATTATATTTGGATAAGATAAGATTTGAAGTGCTGCGAAGAAAATATGCAGACTTATCTGGCACAATAAGCAAGTATTATCTGCAAAAGAAGACGCAGGGGAACCCCACGCAAGATACCGAAAATGACTCCGTAATACTGATATGTCAATAAACGCGTATTATTTCGAGTAGAATGGTCAAGTAAAATAAAAACCACGTGCAACTCTCTCAATCGGGTCGGTATCCTACGTTTTGCGCCCCAAGCCCAGTTGCGCCCGTGGCAGGTGCCTGCTTTGCCACGCCCTAGTTACGACCCTGCTCAGGTATTTCTCAGGTCTCATATATTTCCATTGCATATGCTGCGAGTTCGTCTCGGGGCTCGTTCGCCACTGAGGGCGGAGCCCCTTCGCTTCTCACCAGGGCCCTTCAGGCCAAGATGAGAGGCGCACGGGCGCGTTCGGCCTCCGGAGCGCCCCGCGATTCAAGACGCCCCTCGTGGTGGGCTGCTTGAGGATTTTTTTTCAGATGTCTTAAACCGGTTTACCTAAAGCTGTCCACCTATAAAACAATCAATTTCCGATTAGGAACATAGCCCTTGAGCACGATATTAAAGTGATTTTAGAACGCAGGTTGCATGATGATAATTAAACAGGTGCATGAAAAGTACGCCTCTAAGGCGAACACATGCTCCTCCCTTATCCAATGCACGATCGTAAGTAAACCTACATGACAAAAAACTTTTAGGTTTTGTTCTTTTCAATAAATACTATCTCATTTTTTTTTAAATAACTATCGTTTCAGAACATGCGTTTCAAATAAGGGAGTTTTCCTGCTGCAGTCTGTAATCTTCAAAAGTTATATATTAATTCCAACGCTTCTCTGACATTTCTATGCCTTTTTTTGTAGAACGATGTATCTTAAGCCTCAAAATAAGCTACAATTTCGGAATTCATTTCTTCATTGGAGCCACATCTTTTTCTCTGGAGCATTATTTTTGTTCTGGAGCAAACTTGTATTAATCGCTGGGAGCCAGATCCGGAGAATACAGTAGATGGGGAAGCAATTCAAAATGCAATTCGTGTAATTTTGCCATTGCTATAATTAACTTATAATACGATGTATTATATTGGTAAAAGAGTTTTTTTTCTTCCTTCGGGGTAGTTTTTCTACAATCTCTTCCGTCAAACACACCAATGACGCCGATGAATAAAATACCTTGCGCATCCCAAAATACGGAGGCCAAAACCTTCTTATGAACTTGTGACATGAGTGTTATAGACGAATAAATTATGTTATGATATGAAATCTTGATCTATTTTTGACTGATCAACAATCAGCCATTTGATGTGTAATGACATAATATTAACACTTTGATGCGCAACAGGGTGCCGCGAGGGCTCTCACTCGTATCGATAAGAAGGGGGCGGATCTATCAAATTGGGGTGGGAATTTAAGGACACGAGACCAAAGCCCAGAAAACAGCACCGACTATTAGCGGCAGTGGCACGCGCCGATTGAAAGAGCCACACGCCTTATTCCCGGGGGTCACATTCCCACAAAAGGTCCCCCGGGAACGGGTGCCGTATCGCCGCAGATTTATCTGACGAGATAAGCTGCGACCGACGATATGAAATATAACCTGATTCACTTTCGCTCATACATAAATTATTTCTAGTGACTCAATTTAACCCATTGAAAACCTACCGTGCATAATTGTTCCTGTATTTTTTAAACACTTAAAAAAGAAATTTATGATTTTTTATCATCTCATTGCATATAAACGGTCATTCAGAATCTGTTAAATTTGAAGAATGAAAAAATTACTTCTATATTGTTTATTTACAAACATCCAGGACCATTAAAAAAATTAATTACATGTAATTAGTTTACGAATGACTGAATTGCAAACAATAATCATTAAAATTATAATTTGATTTAATTGTAATTCAAACTATGTTTATCTAGTGGTACATTCCTGCCATATTTTTTTTGGAAAAAATTCGAATAAACAACCCCAAATGAAGAAGAAAAAAGTTTAAAGTGAAAAAAATCCTACGAACTTATTGATTTCTATGAAAAATCTCCACTTAACCCTTTCCACTCGAGAGGTGACTCTTACTCACCATATGATTTGATGCCGTAACTCGAGAAGCGACTATCGCTCACCACTCAGTTTGAAGCGGTACTAATATGATTAACGCTGAATAAATCAATAAATACATATCATTGGATTGATATTAAGAAAGCTTTGAATCGCTTATTACAATTTACAATGTATGAGTAAGTGAAACTTGTATGGGCAAAGTAGGGCAAATTGGCCTGAACATTACGAAAAGTAAAACTCCAACCAGCAGTTAGTCAAAAAGAGAGGAACAATTATTTGTAGTCCAACTCCGCAGCATACATCAAAGAAAAGCTACGCGCATGCCTCTACTGCATGTATGTGTTTATACGTAGCATGAAGCAACCACTACACCAGTAGCAACCCTATTTTATTATATATTACACATCAAACATAACTTCATTTTTTAGCTAACAGTTTCCATTAACAAATGGCAAATTTTATCTTACGAATTGAAGAAGATTATATGATACAAAATATATATCCTGATAGCTTATTTTATAGCGTTGACTTTGGTTATACAATCGTCTGTCAATAATTTGGAGCAATGAATTAGAAAGTGTAAAAATGTGTCAAAAACGTTTTTGTAATAATAAATTTGCCAATTAAACATTAATCCTGCCCGACGTTTCAAATTGGTAGCACATGTTGTATACATATCATAGAGCGAATAATTGTCAACAGTGCATTTCTTTAATAATTCAGAGTCGGTGCCCGATATTTTTGGGGGGTTTACATGGTATCGTTGTATCTTTAATTAACGTCCGTATTTATCAAACTCATATGTTGTTTAAGCGTGTGTTATTCGGATTGTACAAATACAGGGCCCTCTATGCCTTCAACTGCGATTACATGGATTCATTTTAGAATTTATGAAGGGCTATAGCAAATCGATAAAACCAATATTTAAATAAGGGTCTGCATAGGCAGAAAACTGTGTATTGTTCGATTCGCGTTCTCATTAAGCTTCCCACGTTCAACCACCGATGGACGATAAGCAACCTGTTATCGGGCAATTTGAGCTTTTTGTATACACATTAATCTCTCTTCTTGGGCACTCCACTCATATATCGATCACTATGTATTCCAACAGCTGGATATCATATATTTGCTTAGCCTCAAGCCGATATACAAAACGATTGAAGATAACGCATGGAGTAGCTACCAATATTAGGAGAAAAATGCGAATTTATTTTATATCGACTCGAAATTTACTGAACGTATTCTTAAACGTTGGTTCTTTCCGATACACGAAGAAAAAAATTTACAGATATTTACCAGTAAAATTTTAAAACACACGAAGATTCGTATTTGGAATAATTTCCATGTTTGTAAGTACTTATCGGTGCGAGTAGTTATTTTCACTTTTAAAGGAAATAAGTCTCCAGCCAGATCCAGCATAAACGTTGCTCATATAGGGTCAGTTTTAAAAACAATCACTGTTAGCAGTATTGTCCCTGAAGTAAAATAAGATAGTAGCAGAGAAGAGATGCCAAGTGTGAAGAAGAAATCAAGAATCTAAGAAAGTGCTCAAAGGATATATTAGTCATTTGAAATACACGATATTCATTTATGCAGAAATCGTAGTTGAAGTACCATCAATTGTAAAATTAGGTTTTTTTTTGTACCCTGATGCCGCATAATGATTCCTAATGCTAAAATTAAATTCGTTTTAACTACTCGAAAACGTATTTTCTTTATTTTTATTATTCATGATTTCAAATGCAACTTAATGTTTATAAAAACGACAAAATATAAATACATTGAAATCATATAGGACTAAAGAGACAGTATACTGCTGTATATAGATTATTCCTTCCTTCACTTTGAAAAGTTTCCGATACAACACTTTAGGTGAGAATGCATAATCGAATTGTCATGTCAAGTGTATGTGAAAAGTGGGTAAGGGATTCCACTTTGAAATATGTAAGTACATATCAGATTAACATCAGCAAATACATTAAGATTTGCAATGTCAACAGCACAGTATATATGGAGCAACGCAATTTGTAACAAATATTTTTATTACTTTTAAAGTTGCATACGTCTTGATATTTTACCAAATTTATTTAGTACTCCTTCAGAGTAAACGCATTAAAATCAATCACGCCAAAATTACTTTTCAACTATAATAATTGCCAAAAATTAAACTAGGTTAGAAATTAATAGAAAAAATGTAAAAAATTCATACCGTGCCGTTGGTAGAACAAATTACCCTAAACGTCACAAAAAGTGAAACTCTCTACGACTCTATCGCAAACAGCATAGATAGTGTGTGTGTGTGTGTGTGTTTATTCGTGGCATAAAGCAACCAATAGACCAGTATCGTGTATATTTTATTATATAATACAATTACTTTGAACTTAGTTTAGTTTTAAAAAGTTTTTTTAGTTTATAGCCTTTTCAACGATATGTCATATGCTATTTGTTATACAAATCATTCGATAAGTCGCTAAAGTTGAAGAGTTAACAGTTTACTAGAGTCAGGGCTATGAAAATACTTTTTTATGTTTAAGATGTTTTTATTAAATTTATTTACAAAATGTATTCAAATTGGCCACTTCTGCTTCTTATGCACGCAATACACCTTTTTTTATTTCAACTGTAGTTTCCTCTTTCATTTTTGCGAAGGCGGGGCTTCTTCCTTCAATTGGGATTTCTTTTGTGGTCAAACCTTTGTCGTGTAAATTAATTAGTATAAAATTTTATAAGCTTATTTTACACATTTGTGGCTATGTTTTGATCTAATGTTTAAGTATGAAGAACCTGCGAGCAACATAACGCAACGTTTCAGACAAAAAAATCCATTGGTGTCAGATCTGGACATTGTGCGATCCATATAATAGGGTACGTCCCCAGAAAAAGAAATCCAGTGGTGTGAGGTCTAGAGACTGCGAGCTACGAAGTATGGCCACCAAAGTTAAGTAAAAATAAATAAAATAATAATTTATTTAGATCAAAAATACATTTCAAAATACAAGAATTTTGATTTCATGCTATTATGATCACAGTTTAAAAAGTTATGACGATTTAATGGTGAAATTTTGAGTATTTTTTCAAAATGTTGAAAAAAAGTTCTATCTAGACAACCCTGACATTTATGTCATAGGGTCTATGTGTGAAACGTAGCAAAAGAGCCCCCTAATCCCTGAAAAAAAATTCAATGCAAAACACCCTGTAAAACAATATATTTTTTAGGCGAAGTAATAACATTTTTATGGCTTAGAAGGCAAAAGTAAATATTGATGAAATTACTAATGCAAGTGGGAATAAAGGTACCAAACATAAAAGTTCAAAATAAAGGTTCAAAACATAACAAGATGAAGCTCTCAAGAAAATTAGATGATAGATAACAATGTATCCATCGCTAAATAATCATAACATATTTTATAAAATCAACGTTAACACCTCGATTGATTAATTTAGTAGTGGAGAATATTCCAAAATAATTTTTAAAAAAACTATTGGAATGTTTGAGAGTTTGAAATATCTGCTAAAATCGTTTCAAACATTCTAGACATTTTTAAACACTCCATGTTTCGAATGATTGAAATTCATGAAATGGGTAGAATTTGATAACACGGAAATACGAGTATACTTAAAATGGAAAATCGAAATACATTTTTTATAGCTGGAAATAATAAGAATATGCATATTATTCAAATGTATAATATTACTAAAAATTACCATTGATTATCAATATAGCAACAATACATAACTTTTTCGTATACAAAAGTGTGGCTTTATTTTGAATTTGTTCTTGGACTTTCATCTTAACAATTTTGGTAATCATCATGCATGTATTTATGAAAATATATAATATAAATAGTATTATCTACTGAAAAATAGGTAATGGTCCCAATACCAGATCGATTTTATGCGCAATATTTGCATTGTTTATATCGTATTATATCTCGCGATTTTCAAAATTTCTCATTATAATCTAGGTATATTTGATGAGTGCCCTATCATAGTTGCATTGAAGATACCCTTAATATTTACTCTGATCTCAAATGACCGTTTAATTTCGGCCATGTGGTGAAGTGGATCTCCACAGCGGGAAACTTTGGCATTATTGACCGTGATTCTTGTTTGTACTCACCAGAAAACTTTGAACTATATTAAATTAGTATAATTGTAAATGAAAGTACGTTTATTAACTTTTATAATTAATATAAGAAGTATAATTTTAATATTAATTCACTTGAAAAAATTGAATTAAAACACATAGTATGTCTAATAGCCATATCATGTGTTACTAACGTAAAGAGTCGTAGCACTCAATTATTGTCCAGTTTCTTTCTATATCGACATAATAAAAAAATCAAATATTCAAGTATATACACTTAAGTTTCGTATAACACGAACATATGGTTCCACAAATAATTGTTACAAAGGTAGAAAATTTCTGGTATAACGAGATAGATCTTAAACTCATGTTATAGACAGAGAAAACAGCGACCGAAATATTAAACCCATTTTTACAAAGCTAATTTTTGTTTCAGTTGGTGTTCAAACAATGTAAATCAGGAAAGTTATAGTCTACAGAGCTTTAAACATTGCGGACAATAAATAAATAAACAACGTCTATTTTCGATATAAAGCTTTGATAGAAGTGGTTACGGCCTAAATTGGAAAAATATGCCAAAACGAACGCTCATATCTAAAACAGAGAAATCTACTACCGGCTTCAAAGTTTCAAAAGATCAAATTACGCTACTCCTTTGTAGTAATGCTTCTGGAGATTGTTTGAATAAACCATTAATTTAGTTCATTAAAAAAACTTTAAGTACATATATTTATCTTATATTAATATATATTCTAAAATAACGCATATCGCCAAAAAAGTTTTCTAGTTTATATTTGCCTTTTTATTAGAAAAAATAATAACTTAAAAAAGTATCGCGTTGAACTTGCGAAAATACGTGATCAGTGCGTTTATAAACAAACTAAACAAGTTCAAGGTCATTTAAAATACAAAAATATGCTAATTTTTTTAAAACCACCCTTATCAATTGACAATATCAAAACCTAACCCCAAATTTTGTATGAGCGCCTAACCTTCTATAGCCCTTTTTCCTATACCACGGTCCCTATCTCGTCATTATAGGAGGGTCGACTGTATTAAAATCAATTGGATCAAATTTTTGTTGAAAAACAGTCAATCGACTTCTATTCTAATGCACGACAACGCTAGACTACACACCGCTAAAAATAAAAGTTGCAAAACCACTGGATTTGGAATAGGAAGTTCTCCAACATTCACCATATTTAACAGATCATCAGGTTTCAGTTTTCAATATACTTTTATTCGGATGAGAAAGAGCATTATCTAATGATAATACTGCTTTATGTGGCAATCTCTTATTTTTTTTAAATTTTATATCTCTGAACCTCATTTCCTTTTGAGCCAATCTTCAAACATCTCTCTGTCTATCTTTCTAGTTATAATAATGGACAGGAAGACATTTCAGTTCCTTTAACCTGTTGAGGAGCGAGCAAATTTAAAATCGATGAAGTCGTTGATGTCATAATCGCTTTACGCCGATTACTTTCTGTCAGCTCCTAATCAGCCTAAGACAATCTCCAATTCGAGGCAGAGTCAATTGTAAATAAACATTTGATAACATACAAGATCGCGTCATTTCTTTACATAAACAATGCACAAAAAATCGATTCATTTGCTCCTCCTTTAGAAGGAAATGATAATTGAACAAAGACTCATTCAACACGCAGCGAAGAACGGCAAGCAGTTAAATAGATAACACCCAATATTCGGTCGTTTCTTTGCGTAAACAAATAACACACTTGAAATCGAAATCATTATAAGTCGATAAATTTGGGCTTAACGATCTATACAATCATGCGAGGAACTATCCGTCTCAGTCTCCCGAACTGCGCTAAGTTCTCTCTGTCTCTGTCTGTCTCCGAGGTTCAATGTGCAAGAGTGCTCTTTCTGGGGCATAAGAATTAGGACGTACATGTACGTCGAAGCTCCCTGACAGCTTAAAAGATCGAGGTTTTTTGCTTTCCCAATCACCAAAATGTTTTTAAATTAAGATATGAGAACAAGCATTTGTTTTGATTGTTAAATCATCCTTATCGCTTTGAAGAGTTTTTTGTAATGTAATCATAATCTGTGTAAATAACACCTCATACTATTCGGGGGCTAAAAACAACGCCTCGTCTGTTCGCTAATTCTGGCCGTTTTCTGGCAATTGCATCCTTTAGATTGTCTAGTTGGAAACAATATTTTGTTGAATTGATCGTTTCACCTTGCTGAAGTAGCTCATAATAAACTACCTCCTTCCAGTCCCACCAAATGCATAGCAAAACTTTTTTTGGATGTAGGCCAGGTTTAGCTACAGTTAAAGCTTCGGTACTCTTGATCCGAGACCGTTTACGTTGGATATTCTCATAGAGTATCCAACTTTCATCTCCAGTGACAAGTCACTTCAGAAAAGGTTGGCTATTATGTCGTTGGATAAGAAGATCGCATGTTGAAATACGCTGAAGTTTATTTGAGTCAGTCAGTTCATGAAGAAGCCATACATCTGAACGATGTAGCCCAATTTTATCAGATGATTATGGACGGATGTTCATGGAATTTCTAAATTGTTAGCTAATTCGCGAACAGTATATCGCGGGTTTTCTTCAACCATGGCTATGAATAGATCTGTGTTCATTTGCGAAAGAAACTTATGGGACAACCTAATATTATATTCGTTTTTTGTGTACGTCTCATAATCATATAAGAAAAAAATCATAAATATTTTTCAGGCACGGATAATCCGCAAACCGGATAATCCGCACCCAAATAATCGAGAGTACACTGTAATATTTTTTATTTTTCTTTTCTGTAAATTTCATACTTGACGACCTGATTTTTTATAACTCCCTCATAGATCTTTTCTTGTCCAAATATTCCTATTCATATAGTTGTATGTGTAAAGTCAATGGGATGGAATGGAAACATGTCCAATAGAGATAGTATATGTCCTATAACGAATTGGTATATTTAGAAAAAAAGGAGAATTAATGTTTTCTCAGTAACGTGTTTCTTTCATAAACAAGGTATTGGTAATAAACAAACGCATATAATAACCTTTTTACTCCTACGGTATAATTTGATGAACCGATTTTTTTTAGATATCTTCCTCTTATTTAATTGCGCTAATTTACAAGCAAAATGCACTAAAAGGTTAAACGCTGATACCCTGACGCACAGAAATTACACGTATTCGAGCATTTTGAAGTCATCAATGAGCGAAAGGCGATTGTTGTTTTGCAGTCCTCATTAGTTTCACAATCGACGATATATCGTAACTTAGTATGCTAAGGGCTATTCAAAACTCGAATTGTTCTTGATATCTTTAGAAGTTGCACAGCTAATGTATGATCATAAATAGAGTCGGTTGAAGCGCTATACTCTTTATCTGTTCCCACTAACATGTACCGGGGGAATCGAAGTGGTGTTTACTAAAACGTCAATCATGCGAGAAGCCCCGTGGACAGGCGCGTGCAACAATGCTAATCCTCAAAAAGAATCGGGGGTGAACTAATTTCTCATTCATCAGATACTCCCATGACTGACTACATAAAGAGGGAATAACAACCTGCTAAACAAATAAATCCGAGTCCCATCAAAACCTCGACTACTTGCAAATATTTGCAACATTTTCAATATACTTCATGTTTGATGTGAAAATAATATTTTAACGACGAATGTTTAAGCAGAATGCATTGGAACTAAAAATGGATCTCAGATCTTCAATTTAACAGCAGTTAGAGGCGTTTTTATGCGTTCCATTGTAATGCATACTGTGAGGAATATTTAAAAAGTTTTAAAAATATCATCAACTGAAAGCATTTCATTTCCAACAGTGGATTTGACCTATTTTCCCTCACCTTGATTTCTGTATGAAGTAAAATATTTTGGAAAGTTTTATTTAAACCCAGAATTTGTACTGTACACAAAATATTAACCTTTTCGTTAGTGAGCAAATTTAAAATCGATGAAGTCGTTGATGTCATAATCGCTTTACACCGATTATATTCTGTCAGCTCCTAATCAGCGTAAGACAATCTTCAATTCGAAGCATAGCCACTTGTCATGAACACTCGTCATTTCTTTACATAAACAATGCACAAAAAATCGATTCAAGTGCTCCTCCTTTAGAAGGAAATGATAATTGAACAAAGACTCATTCAACACGCAGCGAAGAACAGCAAGCAGTTAAATAAACAAACACTCTCGATAACACACAATATTCGGTCGTTTCTTTGCGTAAACAAATAACACACTTGAAATCGAAATCATTATAAGTCGATAAATTTGGGCTTAACGATCTATACAATCATGCGATGCATATGAAGAAGCTATCCGTCTCAGTCTCCCGAACTGCGCTAAGTTCTCTTTGTCTCTGTCCGCCTCGGAGCTTCAATGCACAAGAGTGCTCTTTCTGAATAGTGAAGGTCAAAACGGATATTTCCGTAAGTACTCACGAAAAGGTTAATCTATGGAGTTTACTATTTTATTTAAAATTAACGATTTTAATGTGCATATTCCACATTGTGGACTTAATAAACAAATCAGTTGCAGATATGACTTGAAACATTGATTGTGCATACGGTAAGAGCCTAATGAAAATTAATTTGAAGAATGCACATTTGGTCTTCACTCTGATAAGAATGTAAAATAAACATTGAAAACATATTTTAATTGTTAGCTAAAAGATTCGTGCTCCTGTCGGGTTCGTGTTCGCGGATTGAGTAAATCCACATCCATAAAATCAAAACTTAGAATTGGAAAATTTCGCTGATTTTCTAAGAATTGAGCAGTACGGAATTCTAAGAATTGGATTTTTTTAGCATAATTAAGAACATTTTATTCTTTCGATTGTAATAAACTTACTACATGAATAATATTGTACTCTTAATACTATTTTTTTACATATTGACAATTTGTCAGATGATTTTTCATTTCTATTTTTATCTAGGGGCTTTGAATTTAAAATATATTCATAGAAATTTCATTCTAGAAATTGTCTAAAATATTATAGTTAACATGTAGATGACAAATATAATGCCAATTATTAATTAAATATATAATATTATTAGACTAAATATTTGCATAGTGGTTTAGATTCTGGACTCTTACTGTAAACGTTTGGGTACAAATTCAGAATGTGAAAAAAAAATCACCGTACCAACAAATTTGAGAGATCGGAAATATGAATATTTCTGATCGATTGTTTCGATCCAGATTTATCCTGATTTCCTGGATTTGAAAAGTAAATCCTGAGGCGATTGATAACGTCGTGCAGGTACGCCTGTGTGTGATTGAATTTGCAACAATAATCAAATTATCCTTTAAAAATAACGATAATTTCGCTATTCGCTCATAGACTCTCTCCTCTTCTACATGAATTTTAATTCCTATCCAAATAATCATATCATTGCTTTACCACTTGTGAAAGGCAAATGGGAAAACACTACACGAAAATCCCTAGTAACCTCATAATGGAGATTGCTTACTTTCGAGCTATTTGATATGGCATATTAAATCAATCAATTATAACATGCAGTACAATAATCAATAAGTTCGTAGGATTTCCGATTTCATAGAAACCACTTCAGTTTCGGCAAAAATAAGGGTTTTCGCTCGGTCGTTCAATGGATATATTTAGATTAAATCGTGTATGTCTGCATACCATAAGGAAGATATTTTTAAATGGCCTTTTTTATATCGATTATTAAAAATATTTTCTCCGTTAAATTATAATGTCTCCATATGGGTTCCCAATAAAAAATGGATTAGGTTGTAGAATAGCCCGAGGCACAGATAATGTCTCGACGTTGAAATAATCTGGCGGCATGTGGAGGCCTAGAGCCAACAAGGGCCCTTGCCACAGCAGCACTGAGAGGCTTTTCAGCCGATGGAGCCAATATAGCAGGACCTCCCGGACTCATCGCAGGAGCCCTCGGGAGCGCACATGTGTCCGATACGTGACTTTCCACCCGATTAAAGACTTACTGATCTGTTATGGGGATTTGATTCCCCGCCGGGGGATTGTTTAACGGTTAATCTGTCGCCGTCCTCCCTTGTTTCAAATGTTATTGTATATTTTGAGCCATGACGTACGTCCTTTGTCATCAGACACGCTCCTGTCTTTTTTCATCAGCTAAAATGCCATCCTCGAAAAGGTGATCATTGCTATATCGATAACCCCGAGTGATCCAACAGTGTAAGTCTGTTTCCAGTTCTAAAATCATCAGATCAAAACATCCATATCTACTATATCACTCAATAAATTTGTAGGATTTTTTTGTCGGTCATTGCAATTTCTTCTAAAAAAATATTATAAACTCATTCAGCGAT
This sequence comes from Stenopsyche tienmushanensis, assembly GCA_008973525.1. Classification (NCBI taxonomy): domain Eukaryota; kingdom Metazoa; phylum Arthropoda; class Insecta; order Trichoptera; family Stenopsychidae; genus Stenopsyche; species Stenopsyche tienmushanensis. The sequence continues at coordinate 265,205 of WACJ01000361.1, forward strand.
GTATTTTATTTTGAGTTTTGAGGCATTAAGTTAAATAAAAATTAATTAGCAAATGTATTTTTTTAGAATTTCATTTTCAGTCGATTTATAACGAAACTATATATTACGACGTCATTAATTTTCAATAATATCATTTGATTAAATTATTGCAACATTTTTACAGACAGATTTCAATTTACATACGTGCATTAACTGTTAAAACTTAAATGAAAACGCTATACTTTAAAGTTTAAACAACACATATTACCAAATAACTAGACAGCAGTCGCGTATTAGAATTCGTTCTAATTGATCGTGATGGATGATGTCTTATTAATTCGAAAGATATTTATATTGGGGTCCTCGGTTACCCCATGCAATGCTTAATTGTATTTTTCGCAAGCACTATGTGAGTCAGCATGTCATGATATTTAGGGTTGAAATTTATCGCCAGCCTGAGCAGCATTTATTTATTCCAAATCAGCACCCCTAAAATACTCTGTACCGCCTTATATCCCCAAGCGCATGCTTGTCTTTATTATACTTTCTATTGAATTCCTTCAAAATACCAGAGACCATTCAACGATTCCTCCAAAGTCCCTAGAACTTATTCATTACTCCTGTGTACAAACGAGCTTATCACGAATATGTAATATTCATACTTCGAGCTTTCAAGCTTACCGGCTTAATGCTAGTATGCGAATTTGTTTGTCTTCTTGTTATTCATGCGACATCGTTTAAAATTAAGTTTTAGATCATGCTCAACATATACACGATTATAGACTGTGGCTGTACTATGATGATACCGTGAACAAATGTAACGTTATTTTTTTTTAATTAAATTCACTAAATTATTATCTAAAAACTTCATCTTAATTACTAATCTTAAAAACTTAACGTCGTGTCAATTTTTCCTACTTACTTTAGTGTCAACGACTACTATTATTATGTATTTGAATTTATCAACGAAGAAAACACTTCTAAGCGGCTCAATTTTAGCCTTCTGACAGTTCGTATGGCACCCACTTGTCCAGCATTTTCAGTTAATATTTCAACCCTTTTCACGACATTGTGTCCCAATTTGAAATCATACGAAAAGCTAGTTGTTTTTTTTGTTGGCGCTATTCATTTGAAAGCAAAAATGAATCAATATTTAAATGCAATTAATTAATATTTTACCTTTTCCAATTTGTTTTTTGAGTTGTTAAAAAAATCACTGCATAATCAAACTAACATAATTACGAGAAGAGTTGCTTTTATTATTATATTTATTTCAGTATGTTTCAATAATAATATTTTCTTGAAACATTACTTATTTTATATTTATATACAGGATATTTTGCATATGAAACGACAATTTTTTGGTGGTTTTTTGGTGATTAGGTGGATCTTTCACAGATAGGTACTATTTCTTAAGTGTGGGTTTGTCGAAATCCAAAAAAATATCCAATAGTTCACCTTTAAATAGTCATAACTTTTTAATCTCTGGTCATAATAGTACAAAATAACTCTTTTTGTGATCTAAATAAATCATTATTTTATTCAAATTGTTTAAATAAAATTACTTCTGCGCTTCCAAAGTCACATAAAATGTGCAGACTAATGAGAAGTGTCAACTTCTAAATTCATTGAACAAAAAACTAACAACTCTTTTGAACTAAGTTTAGTTTGAAAAAGTTTTCTAGATTATACTCTTTCTATCGATATGCTACATGTCATACAAATTATTCAATAAGTCGTTAAATTTGAAGAGTTACCAGTATGCCAGTGTCAGGGTCAAGAAAATACTTTTTATGTTTAACATCGTTTGTAAAAATGCTTCCAAGTGATTATGTTACTCTTTTTATTGTAAATTAGTATTAATAACGATACACCTTAGATTGGACTCAAATCAACGATCTTTTACTATTCGGGTGATCACTTTGTATATAGAATTTTTGGAATGGTTGTTTATAAAAAGCATATTAATATTGATGATGATCCAATGAGTATTGTTAAAATTTGACTTGAATCATTAAAACTCGGACATCTCTGTTCGTTGTTTTAAGTCCAAGTATGATAAATGGTTGTTTTTTCAAATTCTCTGAGTTTGATGGTTATTTATTATTATTAACTCCAAAATAATTAAGAAATTACTCCATAAAGCATCATCGATACTTGGCACTTTTTACTTCCAACGTACGGCGGTCTTTATGTGTTAATCAAGACACGGCCATTCAAAACATGGGGTGTAAATAAGAGTATCATTTCCTTAAGTAGACTGCTTCTTTGTTTGTTTAGAAAGCCATGACTTTCGATAAATTTAGCACTTGTTTCGGGTCGTGAAACATCCAAAGATTCATCCCGTAATTACATACATCGTCGACCCGGGTAATTTGTCACAAGTCACCGCTTTATAGGGAAAGGTTTCATCGAGCGTCATAAATTGGCCCACCCCAACGTCGATTCCAAATATGTACCACGTGCAGGCGCTAAAGTGTGAAAACATATGTATAATGAAGGGTGATGATCACTCTACCCTGGCCGGAGAAAATAAATCTAATTCTAGAATGTTTACTTAACAAGTCATTTTTCATTTGACAGGACGGGACACCGACATTCTTCGCTGGTGTTGAATGTTATTATTGACGACAATGGATGCGAAGACATGCAGATGCCTGACAAATTTTATTGCAACTCAAACAACAAGCAAATTTAAATACGTCCACAATCTGTGAATGTTTCCCAGACAATACAATTTACGCGCCTTGACTCTTAGGCTAACTTGTCGTTTTGCTGGTCGAACGAGAAACAAAGAACTATTAAGATGCGTAGTATATGTACAGGTGTAAAATATCACTGTTTTTGCCCTGCGAGTATAAGAAATTCAAACAATGTGCTTTTAGTCATTCTTTAGTATTCCCGTTGGCATATATTGATGGCGAAGATTTTGCAATTCAGTTATTAGTTGACTTGAATGCTTTAATTTTATGAACCACACTGTCAAGATCTATATTCAAACGAATATTGGAGGATTAAAATATAATAAAATACATTCATAATTGGGATGCATGGATAAAACATTTTACTAAAGATTCTCGATCATTGATTTGTAACATCTATTAAAATATAAAATATTTTTGCCACTCACTCTTAGATCCTCTCCTACCTATATATGCCTATTCAAGTAATCTTATCCTTAAAAAAATCTCTTATAGGGATCGATCTATAACGTATATTAGCGAGCCTTGAATCAAATTGAGTTAAGAATATATTAGATGTATTGATAAGTCTTTGCCGATTATTTAATAACGAATGAATTAACTTTTTTTATTTACAAAATCTTACAAAACATAATTTCTTTCATTACTGCCTACTATTCTCTACAGGTGTTTGAATTTTTCAATTCCTCTTTTGAAATTGTTTTCTATGTGTACAAATATGATTTTCGACTTCAATTGCGTTTCAATTAGTATTCAAATATACATCCTTCAAATAATGTACCAAAAATCAAAAAGTTGATAATCTGTCGGAGCCAGGTTTAGTGATTATGGAGAGTATGGTAAGCTCTTCCCATTTTAATTCCCTGATTTTTCTGAAAACGTGAAAACTTTTAGGCCCTCCTAATATATATATTTTCGGCAAAGTTTTTTCTTTTATACCGGGTTTATGTTTTCAATATTATCTAAATTACATTTAATCACATACTAAGAGATTGAATAATTGTCTCTATTTGAGGTTCAGCATACGAAGTAAATTTCATATATGCAATTTCTTGACGTCTTTTATAAAATTTGAGCCTTCGTACTACATCATATCATCCATCAAATTTTGATGTAATTTAATACTGATGCTGGATCCAAACAAGGATTATTTGTTTTTTAGAATGTATGTGCATTTTTTATACAATACATCTCGTCTAGAATAATTTTCTTATCAATTTTTAATTTTCTTCTAAAGGAGTGATGGTATATTTGATACACGTTGAGCAATGAAACGCAATCGACATCTGTGGAAAGCTAATTATGTTCAAAATAAAAATTCCGAATAAAATAGATTAAAAGTTACAATAGTCAATGTGCCTTGTAAATTTCAAAGCGGGAATCTAGCGTTTCATAAATAAAACGACTCGTTCGTAGAATGTCAGACAAAATGGAAAAGCGAGTTGGGTGATCGAAAGTACTTTGAAGAGAACAAGTACTCTTTCGGGTGCTAAAATTGAATACTTTTATACACCGAGGCAAAACAATAAAAATAACTTGTCTATGCGATTTAACGACCCATAAGATTTTTAATAAATTTTTAACATTTTTTTTCATAACAAATACAACGTATAAAAAATATTTTTGGGCTTTATTAGAACACTTCTATATAATACTAAAAAAACACAATTAAAAAAATATATATTATATCGTATTTATAACATCAAAATGGCATGTCAAAAAAGATGCAAGTCCGTAGTGTTCATTAGTTTTTTTCATTCAGGCTTACCTGAAACCAAAAGTCAAAAAGATTCTTAATTTTTATGGATGTCGTTATTAATATTTTTTGATTAAAATGGCGCTAGGTCGAAAAAAAGTTAGGAAAAAACATCTATTTTAGGGGTATTTTTTAATATGAAATGTGAGATAAAATAAACAATTTGACTTGATTTTGCGAATCACAAAAGGCATGCGTGTGTAAAATAAGCTCGTAAAATTTCAGATCAATCGGCCACTTGGTTTTTCGAAATTCTATAAACGCTGCATGCAAAAATGTCGTTTCGAGAAAAACGCGTTTATACGCGAAATATAGTACTAATCAGCGATTACAGCAAAAAGCAATTCTTCATCTATTTCAGCCTTGTCTCTTTTGGGTGATCTGACGCCTCTGCGAGCTGTTCTAGCTTCTTTAGAAGATTTGGAACCTCGGCGGTTGGCAAGGCGTATAAGTTCTTTGTTGCGCGTCAAATATTCAAGAAATTCAGGGTAAATCTGGATCGAAACTTCCAAATCTGTTGGTATATTTTTCGATAAACTGGATTTAAATCTGAACCTGTATAATAAGCGTTCAGGATCTAAACTACTATGCCGACACTTGGTTGATAAATATTCATTTGAATGTATAGGAAATTAATTTTGAACGAAGTTTTCGATTTATTGAAAATCTATTACATTTTATGCTCGTTACATGTTCCTTTGCTCTGGTATCTTTATCATCTTCTTTTGAAGGTAATATCTTTATTTCATTTTAAATAGTTCAAAGATTGAAACTTTGCGTTCATAAAAAGAAAAGCATCCTCTCGCTGTGAAGATATATCTCGATTTATTAGCTGAGAAATTTATTTTTTGTATTTTTCCGGAGACGTTTTGAACGCCCAATTACATGGACATTTCATATCTGAAACACATTTCAAACGTCTTCATCGATGAATATGATTTTATTGCTTATTAGTTCGTTCTATTACAAAAATATTGAAATGTTACGCAATAAATAAGCCATCCACGGTGCTATCATGTATTTGACCTTCCTAAATTTCCGCATAAAAAGAGTTTTTTACATCCTAAAATGCTTCAAACTTTTCATATTATGTACTCGACTCGTAAACTTGAAAATGGGAAAATGATAAAGCTCTTTAGACCCGCGCATGTAAGCTCCGAACAAAATGAAGGCCGCAAGGGCAATATAAGATATCAAATATTATTTCCCTTCTGGGTGTTTTCCACCGGAAGAAGGAATTCCAACGATTATTTAGGGGGAGCAACATATGCAGAGGTCTTCAACTGCAAGGGGACTCACCCTCCCCCAACCCCCAGCGTATATATGAGAGCATTTCATTTTGATTTGTATTTCGTTCGACATCAAATCAAATTAATATGTGCTCATTGTTATCAATATTTCAGACAAACTGTACAATCCACACGCTAAAGCTGAATCCATCAAAGGCCATAAAATTGCTTTAAATTAATACTATTATTTCGAACAGATCACTCGATTGGCAAACTGTGCTTTGATGGACAAACGTTTTCTGTTTATGTTGCGTCAAAAGGATCACAGCATCCAAAATAGAACGAGCATGTTCGTATTTGGTTTATACAGATTTTTAACTTATTAATTAAAAAAATCAATCTCATAGAATATTTTATACATACAAAATAAAATATTTTTCAATTAATGGGTTAATTTAATTCGAATGTGATATGGCTTATGATTCCTTAAACATTATAGACTCGATGCTTAAAAATTAATACATGGACTTTTATTAGTAGAAGGGCAGGGAGAAAGGATGAAAAATTAAGATCTAACATATTAAGTGTTATTAAATGCTATCTGAAAACGCGTACGTTTATCGAATACTGATTAATTAAAATAAATGGTACAAAAATTCTTCAAAAAAAGACAGCTACTGTAAATAATCCCACTTTTTTTATTGTACTTACTTAAAAAAAAATATTGGAAAATTATAGGTTTTTAACACTAACTTCTGCAACAAAATCTCAGAAGACCTTGAGAATTGATGAATGAAGAAAGTCAATAGATAACAAGAAATTATAATAATTAGTAATAAAAATAAATGGACCATCAGATCACGACAATGCCCTTGTAATATTAAATTATTTCCCAAGAAGTCAGTTTCACTCAATTCAATTTTTTGTTCATTGGTGAGATAAATAGCAAAGATATCGCAAAAAAAACTAAATAACAAAAATCGAAATTGTAATCTCCGTGTGTGACAAAGCGCCCGTTCTAATGCACGATTGTGTGTATTTATATGGGGTCGGTATTGCATATATGTCATTCCACGATTTGTTCCATCTAGTTTGTATTGTTGAATGCAAACCAGAATGCACGTGCAATTTCATTAATTAATCAAGCCACCTTGGATAAATTCAGCATAATATTCTTAATTGGAAGCGGCAAATAGTTGTTTATTTATAAATATAATAACTTTTTGCGAGTCGAATGGCACTATAAACATAAAGTGAAGAGATGCAAATGAGAAGTAAGATGTATTTGATACAAAATAGCTCTGGATATAATTGTGAAGAGATTCTTTCGGCAATTGTTGACGTTGAATCGGTTCGATAATAATTTCAAACTTTCATAGCATCAGATTTTATACAAAGGAAACAAAACAAGTTGCTGCCATCTTCATCGAAAATATTTTTTTATTGCGTGAAATTTAAAGTTCCGTAACATTTTTTGGAGGAGCACCCTCGGCATATTGCTCGCGTAGGTTTCGGTGCGCATCAAACGGCGTCCCGAATTTAATATATCGGCGCATTTGAGCCGGGGGTGTGAGGATGTATATATGCGGATGAATTTGGCCGTATCCTTTTATTGTTCGGCTCGACACACAGGGGTCGTGCCGGAGCATCCCTTTGTTTGCGTCACGTGGCACAATTGGCAGCACGTGGCACAAAGCGCACCCCGCAACGCAACTAGGGGATGAGGAGGCACCTGCTTTTAAGGTCATCGAATCCCTCCGAATCTGCTCTTTGAGTTACCTATGCGTGTGTGCATCCACAATTTGCAACACTTTACCCAATTCATGAGACGTCAGAAGCTGACATTGAATAAAAAATCAAGCTTTTCTATCGTGGAATATTGACATCCCGTTTACTTTAGGTCGCTCCTATATGAAATTCATCGACAACGCACTTTGCCATTTCAGTATGTCCTGAGCTTACATGAAAATATTTTGTTCAAACTTTAAAGCACTTTATCACGTCAAAAAAATCGAATCGAAGAATAATTTTCGAAAGTTATAAAGATTAAAAAAATCGGATTATTTCAATGCTTTACAGCTAATTCGCGAAATACGCTCGAAGCAATCACTCCATCCAGATTGCGCCCCAACTGCTCTGAGACCGCTGCAGTCGCAGGTTTATCCCAATACCTGCTTTTGTTTGTAGCTCAGAGATTCTCGTTAACCTGTATGGGAGTACTTACGGAAATATCCGTTTTGACCTGCACTATTCAGAAGGAGCTCTCTTGTACATTGAAGTTCCGAGGCGGACAGAGACAGAGAGAACTTAGCGCAGCTCAGGAGACTGAGATGGAGAGCTTTCTCGTATGCATCTCATGATTGTATAGATCGTTAAGCCCAAATGTATCCACTTATAATGATTTCGATTTCAAGTGTGTTATTTTTTTACGCAAAGAAACGACCGAATATTGTGTGTTATCGAGAGTGTTTGTTTATTTAACTGCTTGCCGTTCTTCGCTGAGTGTTGAATGAGTCTTTGTTCAATTATCATTTCCTTCTAAAGGAGGAGCAAATGAATCGATTTTTTGTGCATTGTTTATGTAAAGAAATAACGTGGTCTTGTATTCACTATCAAGTGTTCATTTACAATTGACACTGCCTCGAATTGAAGATTGTCTTACGCTGATTAGGAGCTGACAGAAAGTAATCGGTGTAAAGCGATTATGACAACAACGACTTCATCAATTTTAAATTTGCTCACCAACGAAAAGGTTAAGGACGTTTCTTATCTGTGCTCTACAAAAAAAGTGCACAAAAACAAAGAGCTCTATAGGAAGTGCTTCAAAAACTGAATAGCTAACCAATAAATTGATTAAAAAAAAGTGTCTTAACTTAATAGAAAATATAAGAAATACTATTTTACTGATTCACATTCCCTTCAGCATTCACACTGCTCGGAAGGTCTAGATTCTCGGTATAGATTGCAGAAGATTTTCGTGGAATTATTTACAGAAAACATTTGAAACAAATATTAACGAAAAAAATTTGAAAAATTAAGTCACAAGGGTTGAGATGGGGCTCACCAAAAAAATGTTCAAGAGGGGGTCTGCCAAAAAAAAATTGCTCTATAAGGGGTCCGCATACTTCATAAGTTTAAAAACCGCTGGTCTAGAGCTTTCCTCTGATTGACTTGAAACGTTGACAAAATATTCTTAATATGTCGTACTATTAAATAATAAAAAAAAATCAAAACTCGTGTGAGTAACCCCCCAAAACAATGAAGTATTAGTTCCGTCTATGATTAGTTATCTTTATAAAGTTGCACTTTCTATTTTAAGAAAACTAGGATTAGGAGCCGACTACGACTAGACAATAATTTAAAATGTTGAACACACGACCATGGTTTGAAGAGCTTTCAGCACCAATCTAAGATCAAATATCGCACTGAACTAATAATAAAACGATCATTACAATAATTTCTTATATTACTACAATTATGCATAATGAAATATCTGTATTTGCTTCCAACATTATAACATCAGCACTGATCAGCTACTAATCAATTTTTGGTCGTTTTAAAGCGAAAAATCTGTATACGTTCATGACCATGCTATTTCAAAACCACGCCAAATAAGGATCGGTTTTTCACCCAATTAATTGTATTAAATTATCAATGAGTCTGTTTCTGTTTTTATAATTGAAGAATATAGTAATAGAAAATAGAAAGATAAAAAGTAATGCTTATAAATAAAATATAACATTACACCAATATCCATAGTTCATTAATGGAGTCAAATATTATTTAAAAAAAAACGTTCGTATTAATAAGATCGAGAAATACTTTTATTAGGCGCTTCCCCAAAAACAAAATTTAATAATGCAAAAATAAGGGTAGTTTTCTTCGTAAATGTCGTATTTAATCAGATTAGTTGCGAAACTCCGGGGAGCGTCAACATCTAATCCAACTTGGATTACCAATTATAAATTATGACCTAATATTAGAAGTTTGAAATAATAAAATAAAAGTTAGCACACGATTTGCTTCCAAACTTTAATATCACCTGTATTGAAAATCTTTCCTTTTTATTGCAAAGTAGAGTGGCAAATTGTTCCATTGAAAAGTTTTTGGTTCAATAACAGTTGTTTTCCGTTTTTTTTTATTTGTAAATGTGATCCTTTGATATAAATTATTATTTAATAGATCAATTTCACCTTTGATTTTTAAATCCTAAATAACAAGGAAAAAATTAGTCATGCATCATTATTGGTAGTGTTATTTTGTTTCAAATAATATCTAAAACATTAACAGGCTCCAACCAAATATAATAGGAGAATTTATTACAGCTAATCGATTTAGATGTGTGTTTAGAACTCGGGGACTTAGGGACGTTTGCCAAGTAATAAAATACTAAGGTTGGGGAGAATCTGAAACGCCCTTTTGAAAGCCTCGTCGTGCGCCGCACCCGTTTAGATACATCCCTGTCTTAGGGGAGGGATTAATCTAGCGACTCCCGACAATTCGGAGACGTTTATTAAAAATCGAAAGTGGTCGTAATCACCGGATTGCATAGGATCTTTTAAACCACACAATACGCAGCCTACACATATTCCACATTGATATTTTATGTACAAATGATATATGGAAATAGATATTTTTTTTCTTCTATATAGACTTCAACTACGTGTTCTTTATGTAACAATATCATTTTACGTATTTAAAAAAATGCGCGGGGGAGAAACTATAGCTCACACAAAACCATAGCTCACACAAAATGCCCTAAAAGATGAGGGAGTGGCTACAAGGTCTGTGTGTCCAACCGGTCCGCCTTTCAGACCGCTGACACTTCGGATGAGCGCCTCGCAATCGGACGCCATGCCCGGACACTCCGAAATCGGGTAAAGTCTGAACCTAGAGAGCGAAGCCCTAAAGCGCCCGTGCCCTGTGAGGAACTGGGACATCCAGTAATCAAGAACGACCCAGCGACATCTCAGGCGGTTCCTAATCGAGGGGAAAAATCGATAGAAGTGGTGGCCGAAAGAAGACTAGTTATCTAGTTATAAGGCGACCGTCTAAATTTAATAAACAAAGTGCATCATTGCAGCTTTTCTTGCTAGTGGACTATCAATTCATACTGCGACATTGAAGAAATTGATGTTATGTTACAAATAGAACTTATTGAAATAATCAACAACGAAGAACTTGAGATGCAGTTTAGAACAGAATATTAGCAATTCTGGCTTCAGAGAGACATACCTGTTACATATCTACATCGTGGGTTGTCACGAGAAAGTTTTTGAGAGCTTTTCCAACTTCATAGCTTATAGAAAGGGATTTTAACATGGTTAATAATATCTTTACAAAAATAAGAATTGAAAATCACTTAAGGGATCATCTCACTTTATCGCGTAATTCAAGAGATCCAAGATATGTATGCTCTTTCTTTGAAATGCATGGTTTGTAGAAATCGTGGTTAAAATACCATATGCCGCCCAATTGTGGAATCGTAATAGGTAAACGCGCATATCTATATTCGCCACTGAAGTCAATCCAAAACAACGAAAAACCGATAGATTTGAACCCAATATTTTACAATATGCCTTAAGGAACTAAAATAGCATTAGAGTGCTTATTTTTTTAAATATATAATTTTAAGCAATCGGTCCAGATTTAATGACAATAACGATCTCATCCTCATATTTTTTATAATAAATTTATGATGATGATGATTTTTGTAAAATTGCAAAATAATACGTATACATAGAGGCTGAACCGAATCAAAGGAAGAGTAAATACATTGCAACCCCAATAGACTGCAGTTATATTACTATTTGGATTACCATCCAATAACGTCGTCGAACAAATATTGTCCCTTTATACCTAGCTTTCTTAATTTTATATTGCAAGAGTGTTCATTCCAAAAAATATATTATTAGCAATTATTTGGCATTCGATGCCAACAGTTAATTAGATTATGTAACGCATCGAAATATATTTGATGTTATATGATTTTTTTAAAATCTTGATTGTGATTAAGATGATGGCATTCAGTCCACCACTGATTTAAATATTTAGAGTCTGGTGATTATGGAAGTTAGTGACTTTCAGCGATTAATTAGAGAGTTTCACTTTCTCGTGGACAAATAATATTTCAAATTATTAACTATCTAGTTTTTGTGGTTGATATTTTAGTTTTGACTCGGGTTTATTTTGAATTAGAATAAAATGCTTCCAAATATTAGTAAACGATGTAACTAAATTAGTTTCAGCGCTTTGAAAATACAGCAATGTTGGTAACACTCGATCTGGCGAGCCTTATTAAATAAAAATTTAACTCAATCTCCCAAAATAAAAATCACGTCGCACTTTAGCTTTTTCCCGGCTTTTTGTAGAAAACATGAATTACAACCCTCCAAAGTCAAAGATCCGGTTCGATCTGTTCAAATTTGAAGAGATATATTTAATGAATGTCCCACAGTATAATAGGCACATATGTGATCATCTTTAACTCACAATACGATTTCCGACCGAAAACAACAATGATAAACGCATCATTCGCATCGGATGATATTTATTCTCATCCGAACGCACTTTAATGCCATTTTATGCATACACAAAAGGTCAACGATTGAGTAAACATTTGAGTGCCAGATGAATTGAAATTTACGTTAGGGGATGCCGCACAAACCCTAGTTTATATGGGTATCATACAAACGTCTGTATTCTTCAAAAAGCATCCACTTCACAACAATATCAAACAATGTCTTTGGGAGTGGTGATGTACGCTCATTAACCACTTGTTAAAAAGGATTCATTTTATGGAAAAGGCCCTGCAAAATGCTCACCCTTCTACGATGGGCATTTCATGTTTCATTAAATTTGCATTAATGTTGTTTCGAGCACATTCCTAGTCATGGATTTGAATTTCATCTTATTTATGTTAACTGACACTATTTTATTTTTCAGATAATGACGCTTATTTTCTAAAACACATATATAGGTTCTTAGGAAATATCTACTAAATATCATTTGAAAGAATATTTTATAGCATTAAGTATGAAATATAACGTCGTTCGAATGTCCTCGCGGCTTTGCTTGATTGCACTTATTCAGTAGGTTCGATTTTCGATAAGTTTGTCGCATAAATCTGGCTAAATTTGCTGGATGGCGTTCGTTTTGTTGACTTTGAGGCCATCAATTGTTTGCGCGAGGATCCTGTAAGTATTCCCGCGGTTAAGCGGGCAAACACGTAACTCAATTAACTTGTATTCGAATTCGAAAATTAAATTATGTGTGTTAAATATTTAAAAAATATATTAAATTGTGACTGTCGATCACATGATAAACTATGTTAAAACAGTTAGCAAACGGTCCCATTTGAACTTTTTATTAATAAACCCATAACTGATCCATTTTGCAAAATATATTTTTGCTATATTTTCCTTTTATTTTTGTATTGTATCGATACAATCTTCTTTGTATTATAACTAAATCTGTATGTAATAATGTTTTTAACATAAGTTTGACTTTTAAAAAAAATGGATTCTCTACCCTACGTATATTTAAAAAATATTTTTTGAAAGGTTTTAGAGGGCGTTACCATGAGTCAAAAATTCAAAAATAAAGGTTATATGGCCATTCGACTAAGAATACGGCCAATTGATTCTGGTATGTTTATTAGCCTAATTTGAAGCAGAATAGCATGCAGAAAGACTTACTACTTCACCATAGTCAACGCTCCTCCCCTTGCCCCCTAAGCTGTAGTAAGACAATCGCTCAGTCCGTCTAGTGCTCATAATATCCAATGGCCAAAGTCGCCATGAAAAAAGAATGGAGCATTTATGGTACTTGTCGGAAGAATTGGTGTCTTTTGTATTTTTTGACGACGAAGTTTCAGTTCAAGATAGGATAAATATAGGTAGATGCACTAAGAATCGAAGATGTAGTGGATTGCCCAAAAAGAAAAAGCATTGATGTTGGAGACATCACCGAAAAAAATATAGAAAACTTTGTGACCAGCAACTCTTTTTCGATGTTTCCAGATACTGAGTATATTATTATAGTTTTTGAATAATGATTTTGATCTTGGGAGGATGACTCTGATTTTGAGACTGCAAAGAAAATGGTCCATTCTATGTGGGTAGTAAGTGATATTATTGAGCGTGAAGTTGCCTTAATGAAGAAATATAATAAATTGATGACGATCGTTTTTGTTGATAAAAGATTAGAGGGAAATATCCTGATACAAAAAGATCAACGCTTGCATCCTGAATATAAATGATTTTAATATTATAAGGATATCCCTATTTGTAATCTAAATATTAAAAGCTATTGATTAATACAGGGTTTTAAATTTTATAAATTATAATTCTAACTTTGATAGCGAGCCATAAATGTTATTTAAAAAAATACTGGAATAGATTTTGTAGGATGGAAAATCAAAGGAGATGGTTACCTGTCAAATACTCGAAATTTTTTTTAACCAGATCCCAAATAACGAAGAACCACTCAAATATCCATCATATTATTTTCCACTCTTTTGCTGCACGAAGATTTTTGTTCAGATTATTTATAATCGCTAATATTGTGATGTGGGAAAGTTCGTCGTCTTATAAGAACTATTATCATAGTGCAGCCAAAAGCACGATTTGGGCCTCTTCAATACACAATACAGTAGAACCTCCATTATCCGGACCTCAATTATCCGGATTGTTCAAAATAAAACAAAAAAAAAATCTAATTTGCTGATTTGCACGTGGAGAAGTGTGTACACTTTTGCTCACATAAGTAATGAATTGCATATTATGAAGTTTACTAATGGTTTAATATCAGAAGATGGAAGCTAAGAAAAAAGTCATGAAAAAATCAGGAAATACAAAACTTGAAGAGTGTATTTTAATGTGTTTCATACAAAGACGATCAACTAACAGACAATATCTGTTCCACTATTGTGTGAAAAAGCAATATTTTTCAATACAAAATTAAATGAAGATTTCACCTTCAAAGCAAGTTCGGGCTGGCTTGAAAATTTCAAAAGACGACATGGTATCATGGAACATGAAATTCATAGGGAAAAGCTTTATTCTGCCATACGCTTAGCAAATACATTCATTGACACATTGAAGCTATTTATTTAGAAGGAAGGATTCGACGAAGAATTTATATAAAATGTTGATGAGACCGCCTTAAACTATAAAAAACTACAAAATCTTTAGGAAAATACTTTTACCTTGGTACAAAACTAATAAAAAAACGTGTCACTATAATAGTGTGTGCAAATGCAGCTGTTTATCATGGGAAAATCAAAGATTCCCAGATTATTTAAAATATCAAGTCTTCTGGTTGAATATGATCATCAGAAAAAAGTCTGGATGAATGGGGAAGTTTTTAAACGATGATATGAAGAAACAGTTATCAGCTTCCGCAAAATTGTTGGATGTAAAAGATTGTTGCTACATTGCAGCAGATAATTGGAACTCTTTGGATGTGTCAACTTTATGGAACACAATTTTGAAAAAACCTTTAGTAAGTTCCAATAACGCAGTAGAATCTGTTATAGGAGACACTATGGAAGCAATAGCACAAATTTCTATATGTGCTGAATGCGACGAAAAAGATGTTACCTAGTGATTCCAAATTTTGAATGATGATGAAATAATTAAAGAAATATCTGCCTCAAAAGAACAAGGTCGAGGAGACAAAGAAGATATTGGCAAAGGGGAGATATTAGTCTCACACATTCTGAAGCTTTTCAGTGTTTAGATGTCACCATGAAGTGGTTTGAGTATTTGCGATTTGGTAGCTAAAAGAAAAACTAGCTTAAAGCCACAATCGATTATCTAGAATCCAGACAAATAAAAATTATTAATACTTTCCCTGTCAATTATGATTATTTTCTATAATCCGGATTTTCTGTTATCCGGACTACTGTCATCCCCAATTAGTCCGGATAATCGAGGTTCTATACATTCATGATAAGGGCTCACATTTGTATTATCACTATGGAATATTCCCCTCCTCGTGCACTCGATATTGAAGGTTGGCTGACTTTTATTTTTGATTTACAAAGTGGCTGACTTGGGTAAATCAAAGAACACTTTGGCGACCATCCTGATTGTTAAAAATATGTATACAAACGATAGTATACTATATATTTTGTAAGCTAAGACTCTTGAAAAAAATTGCGGTTAATTCATAGATATTAATTGGTTTACATAACATTTCCTTAGAATTAGAGAGTTTGAGTGCAACTGAAGTAAATAAACTCATGTAAATAACGCAGATCGTAGAATTCTATCTTTCAGCGCACAATGAACAACTGTCTTAGTGGTCAGTCAAAGGCTTGCTTTCTTCAAGACACTGTCACAGTGCTCGGAAGTTGCAAGCACCTAGAGTGAGCATTAAGTTTAACTTTAATATTCGTTTTAAATTTCGTTTTATTTAAATAATTAGTGCAAAATCTTAATAAATCAAATTATAACAAAATTCTGATTTCCATAAGAATACGAAAGCTCAATCACATTACTAATTATAAAAAACGCATATTAAAGTGCACATTCTCGTCTGCTGCCTTAGAATAAATGAGATTAATCTTCTATTTCCTTATGCTGAAAGAACCCTGCCAAATAAGAAGATTGCATTGAAGTCAGTCAAGCGTTTTTATTCAGAAAATCCAGGCACTGCAGCAATATGAAGTTGATATAAGGAAATATATACGAGCATCAGCAAATAGATCTTAAAGGCACATATAAAAATAATTTAAATAACAGATTATAAAAAAGTAAATATACTAGAGAGAATGTTTTTATAAAAAAAACTTCCCAGCAAGGAGGACTTTGTGTTAAAAAGGAAAAAATATCGAATTGATTTGAAGAATTCTTTCTGTACTTGAATGAAAAATTTGCAAAAACCATGAATAAAACAGGTAAGAATTTAGTTTTATTCGACAACAAATAATAACTTTTATATATTGTTTGTAAAACTTTTATGATTATTAGATTAGATGTAATTTTCGACTGCCATACCTTTATTGTTGCCATTGATCGACCAAATTTAGAACTAAATCATCATCATTATGTCGAATATTACGATTAGCACAAATATGTCTTCATGTTTGTACCATTTAAATTGGATTAATATTCATTCGAAAAAGTCGAGCATTGAGTAGATCAAATATTAGTATTCTAATTCGTGGGTAATAAAGAGTATTCGTGTGTTTAGTAAAAAAATAGTTCAAATTTATTAACAACAAAATTTGTGTATACGGCATGTATACGGCTTTTTTGTAAAAAATTTTCCCTGAAACCGATTTTAAATGCACTTCCACTTCAACTGCATTTTTAATAGTTTTTTCTTTCAGACTGTTTTCCATATACCTAAAAAGGTAGAGATCCGCCGGGGTGCAGCCCGGCGAATAAGGAAGATGTGGTAACACTTCCCAGTTTAATTCCCGTATTTTATTCAGTGTCAATTTTGCTATGAGGACACTCATTATCATAAAGCGGTATCATCTTCTTTCTATTGAATAAATACGGACTCTCTAAATACGGTTTCTCATTTAATTTTTTAAGAAAAAATTCTAATTGTCGACAATTCAGAATTGATTTTTCCTCACATATCCTACAATATGTATAAAATAGCCTTTTTTATAACCAATGCCTACATGGAAGTTGGAATTGGGAGTTCTTTTCGAGAAAGCCATTGATTTTTTCGTCGTATATTATCGTAAATGAACCATTTTTCATCATCAATTACAATGCTATTCTAAAAAAGATTATTTTTTGTGTTATCAAGAAGACGTAGCACGTATTTCGTCGCTCGTTTTTGTTGTGTTCGGTCAAGGCGTGCAATACCCATCCTACTGCATAACACTCATCCTATTCGTTTTACCGATGAGATTTAAATGTATTTTCATAGTGATCCTTGAGAATTACAATTTTTGCGTTTACTTTTTGATAGTTTGCTGTGGATTTTAGTGCATCGTTATCAAAACTAAGATCCTCCTGTTCTCTGTTTGCCCTTTAAGTTTGTATTGCCCGATTTACTGGCTTTTGTAGCATTCTATCCCGAATCAAGATAAAGCAGCATGCAATACTGGATGTGGACTTCGTTCGTTTCGGATCTTGATATTTTACCTTTAACAATAAAAAAATCTCTATTGCACAAAAATAATGTTTAACAAGTATGGTAGAATGATCGCGTATTTGCGAGCGAATTCTAGTGATTCGGAAAGAGCACTCTTGTACGTTGAGCTCGGAGAGAGATAGAAACAGATGCAGTTCGCTAAAAGTGCATGAGAGACAGAGACGAAGAGCTTCCTGCGTACATCGCACGATTGTATAGATCGTTAACCCAAATTCGTCGACTAATAACGATGTGTGAATGATATAATGAATCGATTTCAAGTGTATTGTTTGTGTTTACTTGATGGAATGACTGAATATTGTGTGCTATCGACAGTGTTTATTTATTTACACGTTCGTTAATTCGGAATTAGCACATGGAAATACAAAATAAACAGAATATAAAATTTATATTATATATAACATATTAGGACATAAAATTATGTTTAAAATTAAATTTAACATTATACTATGTAGCATGGTATTCATTGAAACCATTCTAACTGTCCACGGGGAAACCGGCAGGGCTCGCTTCTACAAGCATTCTCACTGGACAACAACGTTGATATCCATTTTCCACAACGCTTCACATACTATCCGTCGGTCAACAGACGTCCCTCCACGTTAGATCTGACGCTGACCAAAAACGTCTCGACCGTATCTCGGATGAAGGCCGTGGATGCTCTCCCGTCCGATCACCTTCCAGTCGTTTTTGATGTGGAAGGTGGACTCCAGAGAACACCAGCGGTCAGGCTGGCATACGAGCGGACAAATTGGTCAGACTTCAGATCTTATCTCGATCGTAACATCCTCCTATCCACTTCCGTTCCTGGATCTAACGAACGCGAAATTGACGAAGCCGTAGAGTCCATTTCCAACATTATATTAGAAGCCAAAGCTAAGTTCATTCCGTTAGACGTAACAGATTCAAATCTTATCAAGCTCACGCGGAATTTAAAACGCACGATTAAGAACAGAAATAAACTTAAGAAATTATGGCAAAAATATCGGCTCAAATCCATTAAAGTATTGGTCAATCGCCTCAACTATCAAATTAAAAGTCAAATCAACAAATTAAAAAATGAATCATGGAAAACTAAGCTCTCTAAATTAAGTCCCTCAGACAATTCCCTTTGGAAAGTTGTAAAAACCCTCAAAAATAAACCTAAAGAAATTCCCAGTTTAATTAATAATCAGATAAGTGCCGAGTCCGATAGAGATAAGGCCAACCTGTTAGCAAAAACCTTTAAATTAAATCACAAAATTTCAGAGAATATGAGTAACAATAAAACCATTAAAATAGTAGATAAAACGATTAGGGATTTCCAAAACAATTTAAATATAAAATCACATAAATTTAAACTGATAACACCCATTGAAACTTTAAAAATAATTAGACAACTAAAAAGCAAGAAATCCCCAGGTTTCGACACTATAGACAATACAGTCATCAAAAATCTCCCATTTAAAATAATTATCCAGTTGACAAAAATATTTAATGCGTGTTTGAGCATGGGGTACTTCCCATTCACCTGGAAGTCGGCGAAAGTCATTCCATTGCCCAAACCAGGTAAAGATGCCAGCAACCCTATAAATTATCGCCCGATCAGTTTACTTTCTGCACTAAGCAAAATATTTGAAAAACTTATTCTAAATAGACTGGATGAACTTAGTATAAATGTTATTAATAATGAGCAATTCGGTTTTCGTAGGAATCACTCTACGGCTCATCAGCTGACCAGACTGACTGAACACATTACTAGAAACTTTAACATGAAGAGAAGTACCGGTATGGTACTTCTCGACATCGAAAAGGCATTTGACTCTGTCTGGCACCGCGGTCTGATCCACAAAATGATATCCCTTAAGTTTCCTACTTACCTTATTAAAATGATCCAATCCTATCTGTACAAAAGATCATTTTCGGTAACCTTAAACAGAGCAACGTCAACTTCCCAGTCTGTCTCAGCGGGAGTTCCTCAGGGCAGTATTTTAGGGCCTCACCTGTTCAACATTTACTTACACGATCTACCGACACCGTCCCCATCAAACGTAGCACTCTACGCCGACGACACGGCATATTATACCAGCTCTCGGAGCAACAAGCTAATAGTCGGAAACCTCCAACGATCGCTAAAAGCTGCATTTAAATATTTCGATCGTTGGAAACTCAAATTAAATAAAGAAAAAACCGAAGCTATCTTGTTCTCCGTGAAACGGAAAAATCTTCGAATTGACCCAATAGTCGTCGGGTCCAGCTCTATCGAGTGGAAACCCCAAGTGAAATACTTGGGGGTGACTTTAGATAGAAGACTGAGGTGGGGAGCACAGGTGTCGGTGACTCGTGCCCGCGGATTAGCAGCTATGGGGGCGCTGCACTCCATATTTCGTCGGCGCAGTGCTCTCTCGGCCTCTAACAAATTTTTATTATACAAAACGCTGATTCGACCTACACTCACATACGCCGCTCCCGTCTGGAGCAATATATGCAACACCAACTACAATAAACTTCAAATCGTACAAAACAAAGCCATAAAAATTGTTTTCAATACATTTCCATACACTAATCTTAAACGTTTTCACAATAAAATTAAGCTTCCTCTTATAAAGAATTTTTTTCATAAGCTAACACTCAATTTTTACTCAAAAATTCCAAATCACACCAATCATCTCATATCTACACTCGGCGAATATACCACTCAAAACAATAATTTTAGATACGTTCACAAAATGCCTAAACATATTTTACTATAGTTGATAGTCATGAATGCGCGACGTATGAAGGATATATGATTGATTGATTAAATTATTTATTTTGTTTAGTTTGTAAGATAGTTTTTTAAGGAATGTCGCAAAGGGGTTTTAAGTCTCCTATTTTTCCCCCTATATATATACAAAAATTAAATTAACTCTTATTATGTAAAATTTATTATAACTAAAATATTTACTTGTAATTAAGATAAGGATAGTAATCTAAGACTTAAATTGTTAATCCATTTTTATGTAATTGTGTATATTGATACACCATTTTACCTTGCTATATTATATTTATTGAATAAAGGTTTATAAATAAATAATAAATTGAAACCATTCAAACACATATGAGGTGATTATAGACAATTAGGATAATATGTTGAGACTAGGGAATCCAATCCCGGAATCCCGAATCCCGGACAATTTTAGGTACTTAAGAATCCCGGGATTAGAAAACATAATCCCGAAAATTTCGGGATTGAAATTTTTATCTAACAGAAATCGTACACCTCACCAACACGATAAAGCCTACTAAGTCGAGATATTCCCGACGAAATCTGGACGCTTGGAAACAGTGACGTAATTACTACTTGGCGACTGTCTAATCTATGTATACATATATAGCTTACATGTATGTTTTTCAAATTGTTATAGTAACCTTTCCCTACCGGTGATGTATTTACTACACCTCGACTCTAATAATGGGAATATCGATATGAAATATAATAGATATGGGTTCAGAATGTTTGTATTCCTACGTAATATAATTACAAATCACATCAAAGTATTATAGTATATAAGTATTCATCTGCAGCGACGGAAATAAATGATTTGTCGGGAAATAGGGAATTTTGCGATTTTTAGTCCGTGTCCGAGCAGAAAAGAATTTTATCAGTCACATTGATGGTGTTATACGAAAATGAGGGCTCACGCTGTCATCAACTCGAACTAGCATTTAAATATCTGATGACGATACCTCTAACGAGTGTGGAAGCTGAACGTGCATTTTCAGCAGCAAGTTGCCTGACTTCCAAATTCAGATCCAGACTAAATGACGAAACACTAATGTTTAATGTTAATATTACTTCGGGCATATTTTCAAAATAATATTTGATTTTTTTTATTGAACAAATGGACTTATTAGTAATTTTTGATCAATTTTATCAATGTAATTTCTTAAAATATTGAAAATCTCAATCCCGGGATCCCTAGACTGGTCCCGGGATTGTCTACTGAAATCCCGAAATCCCAGGATCGAAATTTTGGCTCGGGATTGGATTCCCTAGTCTAAAATATCTTTCGGTCAACCTCAAAACATGAATTCCTAACCTTGTCTGTTCGCATTTGCTTATCTTCACTTTGTTTTTGTTAATTTAAGTATCAAGCTTATCGATCTAAGATAAAACAACACCTAAAAGAAGATGCGCCACGTGTCGTCCTTGTTTATCTCGTGCGTTATAATATTGCATCGCTATTCCTTCTGTTTACGCTCCGAATATCGAATTTGGGCCCCGTGAGAAACAACACAGATTCGCGTTGGGCGACGAGAGTGTTAAGTATAAGCTTCATATGTGTTGCTCCGGTCCTCACAGATAAGTGGATTTGTATGCATGATAAGTGGTGGACAAACAATAGCTTTCCACGTCTATTCTTATGATATCTTTAATTGTATTTATTACTTCTTAGCTCCATATTTAAGCTAAAAAAATATATACACCGAAGTAAAACAGTAAACTACAAAAAAAAACTGTCTTAAATCATTATGATTTTAACAATATCATTAGCACAGCTATTCGTTAAATACGAAAATTCTACAGTATTTTCAATATTGTAAATGTCTTGTGATTTTTATATATGTATAAAACAATGTTTTCTTATCAATATTCTTAAACTGTATGTATCCTGACAGACCCAGAATAAGCATTACATTTTAAACATAAAAAAGCTCATTTTTATAGTAATTATCAAGTTAAAAAAATAAAAGGTTACTGTGTAAGATTGTACACCTTTATGACTTTATTCTCATAAACAAGATGCCAGACGCTACAGTAATAAATTGTTATTAGACATTTTATCTTAGCGTCCTGCTAACTATTTCTGATATTAAATGGCAAGCATAATTCAACCAACATTATTATGATGGATGCGCGTTTAAAATATTTTAATAAGCTGTTCATTAAGTACTGCATAGGTTAGACACTTATTAACATAAGTATCTCAAAATGAAAAAAATAATTTGAAGAAAAACTGGCTAATTTGTGAATTTCAGTTAAGCGAAGATGGAAGATGCATTCAGTAAAATATTTTCATGGAAAATTTGAGTGGAAAATATGTGCAGTGGGCGGTGGATGGGAGTATGTTGACTTTAATAAAAAAAAGTAAAGTTATATAAGAAACTTACAATGTATCTTGGCTCGACCGAGACGTTTATTGTATTTATTAAGCTTCAAGAAAAGGGCGAGGCGTAGGGAAGGACGATCATTTAAGGGTGAAAAGTCACAGCCTGTCGCTAATACTGAGCCTAGTTTGTACAGAGGTGGAATATAAGTGGTTAGCGAACGAAAACATTTTCATAAAAAATATATCTGATATTGTTTTGCATCATTTTAAAAAATTGTCAATTTGCCTAATGTATAATGACTTAATTGTATTACACGACTATATATTATAATAAGGGAAGCAGTGACCGAAATTTTGCACCCATTTCTACAAAGCCAATTTTTGTTTCAGTGAATACAATGTAAATCTGGAAAGTTATAGTCCACCAAGCTTTCAATGTTGCGGACATTAATGACAATTTTCGAAACCTGAATAATTCCACATAGCGGCATTAAATTACAACCAACAAAGCTGCTTTTTTGTCAACAAGTAGTTTATGTTAATTATTGTTAAATTAACGTCGTCTACGTTCAATGGTTAGGGTTTCAGTATACGTGGTTAAAACTGTAGCGCAGGAACTTGATTGAAGTATTACAACTTTCAAAGCATTGCAATTTTAAGTTCATATGATATTTATTATAAGCAACTACAGCATAGTTTCGATCTTGTAGATATAAGACATTTATATAATATTTATTTACAGGTCTCAAAAATTGTAATAAACCTAATCAATACAATAAAATGAAAAATAATCAACTTTATAAGAATTATTACATAAATAATGTTACTGCCTCCCGTTTTGAATCCAACAAAATCTATGTTGGATTTAAGCATATACAAGTATAAAAAACTAATGGGAAACTACCAAATTAACATATCTAATCCTTAGATGTCTTTTATGTCCAATATACGATATGGCATCTTAAAAAGGGATGGATATTGAAGAGATTCATATTTAATATACTACTTTGGATCATTTTTAATAAATACAAATATTTTCATACTATTATAATGAACCCTTTTGTCAATGAAATGATTTAATGTACTTCCGTCAATTAAATAGATAAACAAACTATCATACGAAATACACCAATCTGGTTTTTACAAATATATGGTTCGAAAACGTTTTCTATAGCACAGGTAAAAAACATAGGTTTTTTCCCAACATGATGCAAAAAGGATTTCTTAAAAAAAATTATTTTGATCAAATTGATTATTATTAAATTTGATATATTGATTTAAAGATGTAACAATTAGATCTAGAAGTAAATAATAATATAATTTATTAAACGAAAGGATATTGACTTGAGATGCTCATTGGCTGGAAATTGGTGGTTCCCAGCTTAGAGCACATAGTTAAATCTGAAAATCCCAGGAGATAAGCTAAATAAAATACTTAAAAATAACTTAAGCCTTTGAGTAGTGACCTAATTTTAAATCATCATAAACTTAGATGTTATATTTGTATGTCCGCCACTTATCATCCGTACAAAACCGCTTATCTGTCAGGACCGGCGCAGCATGTATGAAGCTTGTGCATAAATAAATAAACACTATCAAAAGCACACAATATTCGGTCTTTTCTTCAAGTAAACATAAACAATACACTTGAAATCGATTCATTATATGGGTTAACGATCTATACAAATACAATTTCATTAGACAATCCCGGGGCCAGTCCCGGGATCCCGGGATTGGGATTTTCAATATTTTAAGAAATTACCTTGATGAATTTGATCGAAAATTACTAATCAGTCCATTTGTTCAATATAAAAAATCACTTGAAGGCCGAAGAATTTTATTTATTTAAGAAAAGATAAAAATACAATTCAAAAATAGATAAATAAAACACTAAAAAATTCAAATATTATTTTGAAAATATGCCCGAAATAATATTAACATTAAACATTAGTGTTTTGTCATTTAGTCTGGATCTGATTTTGGAAGTCAGACAACTTGCTGCTGAAAATACACGCTCAGCTTCCACACTCGTTGGAGGTATCGTCATCAGATATTTAAATGCTAGTTCGAGTTGATGATCGCGTGAGCCCATATTTTCATATAAAACCATCAATGTGACTGATAAAATTCCTTTCTGCTGAGACACGGACTAAAAATCGCAAAATTCCCGATTTCCCGACAAATTAATTATTTCCGTCGCTGCAGATGAATGCTTATATACTATAATACTTTGATGCGATTCGTAATTATATTACGGAGGAATATAAAAATTCTGAACCCCATATCTAATATATTTCATATCGATATTCCCATTATTAGAGTCGAGGTGTAGTAAATACATCACCGGTAGGGAAAGTTTACTATAACAATTTGAAAAACATACATGTAAGCTATATATGTATACATAGATTAGACAGTTACTGCCCCTAGGCGTCGCCTAAGCTCGCCAATTAGTAGTTACGCCACTGTTTCCAAGCGTCCCGATTTCAGCGGGAATGTCTCTATTTAGTAGCCTTCATCGTGCTGGTGAGGTGTACGATTTCTATTAGATAAAAATTTCAATCCCGAATTTTTCGGGATTACGTTTACTAATCCCGGGATTCATGAGCACCTAAAACTGTCCGGGATCCCGGGATCACGGGATCCGGGATCCCGGGATTGGATTCCCTAATCGTACGTCTCTCTCCATCTCTATTTCTCTCAATATACTTGCACATTTCTTTATCCTTAGTATATCGGAAAGAATTTAATCGATAAAGAGACTGCAGCGTTTAAAAGCTTTTTAAAAAAAATCTTTCATGAAAATTTTCCAATATGCAATGGAAGTTTCTTCAAGCAATATTCTTTGAAGCCTACGTTTATTGCGATTTTTTTTAGTTTTTCTTTTTAATCTGATGTATTTGTTGTCTTAAACCTATCCATGTCGCGTTGTTTAATATTGAAATCCTAAAGTTCCAGTATTTTGCTAATATAACATAATAAATGTTAATCTAAAAAAGTCATGTTTTAAATACGTATTAACAAGATGCAGCATGTATAAGATTTACAAGATTAGCCGGCTTTTAATAAATTTTGCCACAAGTGGCTCCAATAAATTGGCAAATAAAATCGTTGCGATTAGAATTAGCTAGATTTATACATTCGGACCCCAAGTGTATAAATCTGACAAATAGTTAAATAATATTGATTTAACATGGAGCACTTTGGCCCCCCCATTGTTAAATCCAGATTATAACACAAACGTCAATCCTCGCCGTTCATCTAGATGCCTATTTATCGATTTGTACGCATGCGCACTGCAAATAAACAGCAAGGGAGTAAAATTATCCCATTTATCCCACGACTACCAACGAACTGAATTTACGATAGATCGGCTACGAATGATTTTACTTATTTTTATGAAATCAATATCATCCCTCAAATTATAAAATAAATTACATCCCGTCAAGAATTGATAATTAAAATGTTGCCTTCGTTTGGAGCTTGACATTCGAGCGACTCGCTTCTTGTATAATATCAAGGGTTGCGACTTCTATAAAAGTAATAATTCCACCTTTCGTTATTCGATTATTTTGTTCCCTTTGAAGTAGCTCAAGCATCGAATAAGATATTAGCGTTTTTAAAGCATCTTCAAATCATATGAGTGCTTCTAAATTGAGAAAAGATGCTACAATCCATCAAATAGCAATAAAGTTTAAGGAAGAGAATGCAAATTGATTCTGAATACTTAACATTTAATTTTTTAAATTAAAATAATACGTGGAACTCTAGCGCAGTCGAAGTGAAACTTCTCAGCTTCTAGGAAAAGTTGATTTTGTACATTTCTTTTTTTCTATTTATTAATAAAAATTGTTATAGCTAATATGCTAATATATGAAATGCTAATAATGTAATAGCTAATATATGAAGTTGTGTAATATATAATAAAATAGGTATCCTACTGGACTATCGGTTACTTTATGCTACGTAAAGACCCACACATAGTTTGCCTATGATTAGGGGTCCCAAATATTCGAATATCGAATGTGAATCAATTATTCGAATTCGAGTATTCGAATATTTTATATATGTAGACGAGGGTGATTCAAATATAACCCAGAATTTTTCATTAGTGTTATTATATAAAATATTAATAGAGCATCTTATTTTTCTATAAAGTTCCCTTCATTAGAAATAAATGTATTCCCTCAGGAAGAAAGGTTCTTGATCCCATCACACAAAGAGGGCGAAAAGCATCATCTTCTGTTGCGCAACGCGTTTTCTCGTAGACAAAGGCTAAAAATCAAGTGAAATTTTGAGGTTTTTGGTTTTAGCGAAATCAAAAGAATCAGAATTTTATTTACTTTTC